>OY288108.1:66778498-66838166 GCA_958431115.1 Syrphus vitripennis
GAATTTTTCGATCACTGATGGCACTCACTCACTCGTTCACTGATGCGGTAATTCGGCCCCTGACTTTTATTTTACGCAAGGTGAAAAAGAATTTTAAACGTAACCTGGGTCTTAAAGAATTTGTTTCCACCTTCAAATTCTGTTCATTTTCGGAACCCTTTTTCTGGTTTTAAAATGTTTCCTTTTCTGGAAACATTTTAGTTAACCATATCTTATGCTTGCCGCATTCTTCGGCAACTGTAGAAAGGATTTTTTCATCCATCAATTTAAACAAGACAAAGCTCAGAAATAGGCTTAATACAGATACCTTAAGTGGAATTCTGCATGCAAAGTCGTTGTTTAAAGAAAAAAATGCTATAATTTGGAATTTAAACAAAGACACATGTCATTATTTCAAAAATCAATCTATGATTTTAAGGACGAAGACGATCTAATGGGCTAAGAATATGGTTGTTTTGTAATTAACACTTTTGTACCTACTTATGAAACTAAAATTCAAAAATGTTGTTCCTATAAAGAACCCTTTTCTGTGATTTATAAATTTATAATTTAATATTTAATTGTTTTTTAAAATCAAATAAAAATGATTTTGTTACTTTTTTATATTTGTGTTTAATTTTTTATCTATTGTCAGTTTTTAAAAATTATTTTAGGCATTATTTTATTGAAAAAGGCATCTTTTTTTTCAAAGTAAGGCACTTTTTTGTCAAAAGTGGTTGGCAACACTGCCTTCATTTATTATTTTATATGCCATTTCATATTTTTTTTAAAAGCTCATTTGACACTATATTTTTTCTTCATGTGCTATAATGAGACTTTTTAACTGAAAAGCTTTTTTATTTGAAACAATAGCATATTTCCATCCAAATTAAACCTTTTTCATCTAAAAAAAAAACCACATTCCGCCAATTAAGCTCACTCCCAGGGTTCATATCCCTTGTCATGTGGAAGCGTCCGAATTCCAACCGCTGCTCTTTTTTTACGGCGGCGTTTAGTGGGGGCTTTTATAATTTTTTTTAATTTAAGATGTTCTGCCCTCAAAATAGTTCGCCGAACAGTTGATATGCAGGCAGTTATCCCCGCTTTTTCTCTTATTTTGCTTATGGACACTGCTCAGTTTAAAGCTATTCTTATAATTTTTCTTTTGTTATGAGGTGTCAAAACGGTTTTTGTCCTTCCTTTATATTTTTTTCCATACGAAACACTGTTTTTAATGTAATTTCTCACAACATGGTCATTTCGGCCTATTTTCTTGGCAATTCACCTCATTTAAAACCTTCGAATGGTAATGCTTCAATTTTGACTTTTCTTTTGCATTTAAAACTTTTTTCTTCCCCCATTTTGAATGAAAATTAATTGAAAACACTCCTTTCTTCTTTAACTTTTTAGTTGACTAAAATCAACACAACAAATCGCGACCCACTTAATAATTTAACGGGTGCGTCTAATCATGTGAACAAAAAAAAATGAACTTTTTCTTACAGGATTTACAAATAAGATAAAAAATATTCTTTAACTTCCACTCACCTACCATTCTTTTATATTTTTGTGTTGAGAACTTAATAACCTTTCTAATAAATGCAATTTTTTGATAATTGTTACACGCGATAACGAAAAAATTAAATGTAAGTAAAAAATATATTTGTGCGTCTAATCAAGTGAAGCACTGTACATCAAATCAATTTTTTTTCCAATTTTTAATTTTTTTTCTTGACATTCTCACATCTTTATATGAAATTTTTACATTATTAAAATTAATCTGTGCGAGTGGGTGCTCATATCAGAATAAATTCTTCATATCATAACTATCATAACTGGTCTACCAAATTTGTGAATTG
This sequence comes from Syrphus vitripennis, assembly GCA_958431115.1. Taxonomy (NCBI): domain Eukaryota; kingdom Metazoa; phylum Arthropoda; class Insecta; order Diptera; family Syrphidae; genus Syrphus; species Syrphus vitripennis. The sequence goes on from OY288108.1 coordinate 66,780,337, forward strand.
ACAACCACAGGGCAAGAAAGTTGAAACAAAACCCAGAATTTCATAAAAGAAGTAAGCACATTGAGGTGAAGTTTCACTTCATTCGTGTAAAGTTTGTAAAAAATTACATTGCTATTGACAACCAATTAACAGATTTAAGGCAAAAACTTGATTTTTTTTCGAAAAAAAATGCGGTTTTATTGTCCCTATTGTCCCCATAACAAAAATATTGACAGGTCAGTTTTCAGAAGTTATCAATGAAAATAATATTAATCCGGGGTATTCCAATACTATTTAATTTTATTACGTTCTCATAAAATTCCAATTAAAAAAAAAGTTTAAAAACTAAGATTAATGCTAAATAAATAAATAAATTGCTTCGTTACAATAAAAATAAATGTTTTTCTTAGAAAAAGGTGGTTTTGGTTTTTTTTAATTTCTTGAGAACGACATAAAATTTTTGCATTCGGTTTTCTTATTTTGACTTAAAATTAATAACAGCATTGAATTTTGAAATTAAAATTAGCACTTAATTACGTAAAATTTTGAAAAAAATGAATTTGAAATTTTTTTTTCAATTTTTTTTTCAAAATTTTGACTTTGAAAATTAATATTTCAAAAACTATTTCTTAGAATAGATTTATTTAAACACAGAATGAAAGAAAAAGTTATTGGCTTTTCAAAAACGTATCGCACAGCATTGTGAATGAAGCCGTTGATTTTAAATAATTTTTTTCCCATTTTAAGTCAGTTTTTTCGAAAATTGCCCCTCCCGGCTAAACGGAGGGGAATAGACCCCCCCCTCCTATACGATTTTTTTCTTGTCTCAACGCAACCTACACGCCCTAGCATTTTGTCGCATTGCTCATGACTCATCCTGTATATCAGCAAAATTTTCAATCACTTAATTTTATTTAAATTCAGCATTTTTTTTTTGCATTTTGTTGACCAGTGTGAGTGTGAGCAAAAGTCAAAACTTCAAACTACACAAGAGCTCATTTCCACTTGAACAAAAAACTGAAATTTCTAAAGTTTAATAAAAAATACATATACTGAGGCGCAGAGAAAATGTAAAAAAAAAATAATTGGACCACCCCATTAACATTTGTTCATTTTATACAATAGTAAAATTTTATGTATTATAAAATCGAACTTGTGAACTGAATTAATATGACGAAAGCTAAATCTGTACTTCCTACTACATGCACTATAGGGCAAGTTTTGGATTCGTTGAAAAATTCAAACTGGAGATTTTAATCAATAAAAGGAAGTCGAAAAGTCTGTGTTTCGATATTTTTGAAATTTTCATTTTCAAAAACTGCTGGATATGGCTGAGTTCATAATTGCAACATTGAATGCACATGCCATGCACATGCCATGCCATGAACATAGTACCGACTGCTGTGATGCAAAGATAATGCAATGTATTTACATTTATGAACGCAAATCTTGCGCGAATGCAGCATTTTTACATTTATGAACTCAGCCTATGTGTTTTAGAAATTTGGTACGAAACGGTTTGTGCATGTGGGTGCAAAATCGAGATAACATCATAATAATTTGAAACAGCCTTGACTGTTTCTTGTTCCAGAAGGGCTATAGGATAGGTTAAAGTGGCTGTTGGTATGAAAATCCAACACACTTAGACCAAAGTCTATTCCGTTGTGATACCACATGGATCAGTTGATCAACCTCACTCGTTGAACCAATTTGAGCTTCGAATAAAGCATAGGAGACAAGTGATGTCGGAGTTTACTAGATCGATGGGATCATTGATAAAGAAGTCTCCAAGGTGGAGTTTTCGACTTTGTGACGGGGCGGGACAGGTGTAAAGAAGAAAAGAAACTGTCTCTTCTTCGTTTCTGCAAAAATCTTTTTCAAGTCGAAGTGCATGTCTACCTATTATAATATATAATATGCAAGAGATGATCGACAGTAAAGGGCTGTTAAAGAATTAGTAGAAACAGAGTCAAGGGATTTTAACGCGGCTTGGCTATCTGAGAAGATGTGTATATCGGTTGTTGATATAACGTTTTCTTTGAGCCAGGAAAGGACTTCTACATTAGCTGAGATTTTCAGCTTGGAACACGCTACAGTGAACAGGTAGACTAAAGGAGAGATTTAAGTTTTGTCATTTTTCATTTTTGGTGTATTCCCACTACCAGCTCCCCCAATTTGAAACTCTTTATTTTATAGGTCAATTTATTTTGTTTTGTTTGTTGAAAAATGCATGTGGGGAGGGTATGGTGAATCCGACCTTGAATTTCGTTTCAAAATTTTTAAAAAACCTTTCATAAAAGCGTTTTCAGTAGATTTCATATCGTTTAATAGCGTTAGAAAATTTTTCAACAACATATTTTTAAAACTTTCGTATATGCTAAACTCGAAACTCAGAACTACTCTATCACGTCGGGTTTTTTGAGATATACCCATTTGAAAATTTAAAAAAACTTTTTGTGAAGCTGTTACAACAAAAGGATATAATTTCCAAAAACAAAAATTAATTCAAAATAAGCAATATTCTTCTTTAGAACCCATTTTCTTCTAATTATTTCTTTTATTTTAGGATAAATTTCTTTTTGAATGTGTTTTTTTTGACAGATATAATTTGACAGAGCTATTGGAAATGTAAAAACTGATTTTGAAATAATAATTTTATAATTTGCTAAAAAACACTACCCAGCATTTGTGCAAAGCTTCAAACTATACTTTGGTTTCTGTAACAAAAGCCTGGTCAACAAGGCTATTTTTAGGTGTTATTTTTATTTCAAAACTTAGTTTGACTGTTGTAATGTTCTGTAACAAGTCTCAAGATCAAGATAAGATTTCAAATGAACGTCACTTTTGTTGTCGATATAACTTATTTTGTTACCAATTTTTTTTTTATTTAAGGTCTTTACCCAAGATTGTCTTACACTCATGTATTTCTGTCAACAACAATAATGTCTAGTTTTTTTTAGTTTTGTTCACAACTACAACATAAAAACATCCTAAACAAATGATATGATAATTTTGAATGCAACAACAATATCTATTTCGTTGATATTTGTTTTATACACTTTGATTTATTCACATATTTGACAAGGAAAGCTTTAATTTTATTACTGTCAGCAGTGTCAGCAAATAAACTTGTCTACCAAATAAAAAAAATAAAAAATAATAAACAACAATAAAGTAAAAAGAAATTAAATCAATCGATATACATACATATAATCACACTTGTCGATTATATGAGCGAAAACTCATCATTTCTCTTTCTGTTTTAAGACCGAGGGCAGAAAGCAGAACCTCTTATCGAATTTTGCATAGGAAATTCACCTCTTCTTCTTTTAAGTTTTTTCCCTACCAACTATCATCGGGAATCGTGTTGCAATGTTCCCATTTTATATACATATGTAAATTTGAATTTTGTTCTTTTTTTTAACTTTGAACATTATGCCTATATATGTACATACATATATGTATATGTACATATACATAAAAAAAATTATAAGACGAATTAAGATTATAATATCATTATTGTTTAAAAAAGGGGGTGTTTCTGCATTTTTATCACCAGAAAAACAAAGCAAACGAAACATCATTTTTGTTATCACTTTGAAAATGCTCCGAACTTTTCTATGAAAAAAATGTAATTCACAATTAAGAATCATGAAGATATAATATCCCAGTTATAAAAATATAAGGAAGTCAAAATTATAAGTTATGTGTACTTACAGTCCAAATGTTTTTTCTTCGGGCCAATCAATTCTTCTGTAGTCGCCTTGCACACTGATTTTGCCAGACCTTGACCAGCTAAACTGTGTCTAGCGGCCAAGAATCTGTCTTGCATGGTTTGCCCTGCCATCGCAATGATTAGGCTGTTAAGGCTCCTGGACCCTGGTGTTGAACTAGTAAATTCTTCCCCTTTTTCGCTCTATCTCTCTCTCTCTCTTTTCTCTCACTCACTTGTTTTCTCTGCTGTTGTTCGCAGTGCTCCTTTAATAAAGATTTTTGTTGTTCTTCAATTGGAAATCAATCAAAATCTATCAATGAACTCGCACTTTCAGATTCTTTCGGCCTTGTTGCCGATGGTTTTTTTTTATCAAGTTTACACTTTTTTCAAGTTTTCAATATTTGTTGGAGATCTCCTTTGAGTCTCCGTTCAAACCAAGTTGAAAGGGATGGTTTTGGATGGTGAGCGTGGTTATAGTCCTATTGGATCAATGCAGTATTGTAATCAGTTTCTTATTTGCAACAAAAAGGGCGTGCTGTTGGTTATATATTTTCCTTTCACGAATTTCTTCACTTTTTATGTATTGAAACTATTTGATATTCATTGTGAACGAAGATTTTGTCTTTTACTTTTGTAAAATTATAGTGCGTGATATTTTACGTACCGCCGCCCCCTTTTTCTCAATCGATGACAATGTTGGTCCTCCACCATCTACTTTTAAGTAGCTCCTCTAATTTTTTCTTGTTCGACTTTTGTGAATCTGGCATGCAACTTTTTTGTGGAATTTTTGTTTGGAAACTTCTCGCTTGGAAGTTTACAGATAGATTTAGTTTTTCTCTTGAATTTCTTTTATAAATTTTAATGTAATTAATTTTTTTTTTTGCACAGTAAGTATATTTAATATTATGTGTGGTATATTCTGTTACTTCTTTAACTTTTTTTCTACGTTTGCGCCTGGTCTAGCAGGAAGAATCACACAAATGCCAAGTTGTCCCAAGTACACAGGGCACAAAAATCGCAGAATGAAAAACGAAGTCGAAGTGAAGTTTTATGGATTTTAGGAATGTGAAACGAGTATCGAATGAGATTTGCCTTACACTGACGTTTATATCTATTCAATTTTGAATAAGATTGAAAAAGGTATAGGGTGTGTCGGCTCGACCAACGTCACTAAACTTTGTCAAACAGAGCGCGGTCGAGCGATCTTTTGTGTAGTTTTACACTTTGTATATGGTATGAAAAACAAGTATTATGATGGCGAGTATTTTTTAATGTTGCCCCGACCCATGTGGACCCATTCTGTCATCGCGACGACGAATACAATACAATACACGTAGTTGTGAATTAAAATAACATGTTGTTATTATAAAGTGGTGCAGTTGGGATTTTATATGTATATAATACAGAATATAATTTCCAAAAAGAGGCTGGGTGCGACCCACACTGATAACTTCCCATTTGTGATCTTGAAAACTATACATATTTAGTTTTTTTTTCAAATAACCAAATTTTCTGCGAAACAAACTTTAGCTGTTAAATTCAAACAATCATTATTTTAAGATTGAAAAGCATTTTAATTTAACGAATGTGGAATTTTCTTAGTTCTGTTTAAATTTTTGTTTAAAATGTCAGTTAACTATATGTCAAATATATACCGGCTGTAAAAATGTTTATTATGTATAAAATAAAATACCTAATGGCAAAGTCAATGTCATTGCTCGTTCTCAAGATATTCGAGTCGAAAAACCAATTTTACCACTTTTTAATTTATTTTTTTTTATATTTTTTGTCAAAAACTGTCAATTAGATATTTGTCAAAATTTAACCTTTCATAAAAAATTGTACTATGTATAAAATAAAATATTTTAGAAGGCACAATCGTTATTCGTTCTCAGGATATTCGAGCTGAAATACAATAATTGTATGTAACTACTTTTCTTTAGAATTTTTAACAGTTTTTGATTTTTTGTTAAAAAACTGCCTATTCAATATTTGTCAATTGCTAACAATTATGTTATGTAGAAAATAAAACAAACGAGAAGTCAATATCGTTACCCGTTTTTGAGAAATTTGAGTCGAAAGACAATTTATACCAATTTTTGGTAGAATTTTTTGTAGTTTTTAATTTTTTGTAAAAAAACTGTCCATTGAATTTTTTTGAAATTTTTACCAGTAGTCAAAGACCACATTTTTTATAAAATAAAATTATTTTAAATTTTATATCGTTTTTCCATCTAAGGATATTCGAGTTATAAAAATTTTTTTTTTTAGTTTTTCAGATTTTAAAAAATAACGGTATACTGATTTTTTTCCAAATTCGTATCAAATTTGTATGACGCCATAATGTGTCGAATAAAATTTATTTCAAGTCAATGGCATTATTTGTTCGTGAGATATTTGAGCCCAATCAAAATTTTCACTTCTTTTTTAAACTGCTATAGTAAAAAAACAACTGATTGAATATTAATAAACGCCCTTTCAGCTTCTTTCGAAGTAATTATCTATAAAACAAAATTTATTTCAAGTCGATATCTCTACTCGTTATTGAGATATCGACGACGAAAAATGGTACCAGAACGTACGGACGTACGAACTTACGAACGTACGTACACACGCACACACAGACATCTCTCTAAAAAATGATTGATATAGGCTCTAGGGACCTTGAAACGTCGAGAAATGTCAAAATTTTCAATTTGACAAATCGGACCGATTACAATAACTCCCTATGGGAAGTTAAAAAACGATCTGCAGTATCCTATTCCCTTTTGTTTGAACTATGGTACCCCTGAAAAGCTGTCACAAGAAAAGGTTGACTTTTTTGGATTTAAAATGGAAAATGCACTTAAATTATGAACAAAAACCTTTGTATATGAAAACTATAGTACTATCATGGCGAGTTTTTTTTAGGGTTGCAGAGGTCCTGGTGGTGGCGCTGCAAAATGTGAGGTGTAAAATTCGATTTGGTGAGTCTTTAAGCGTCGAAAATTGGTGGTAGGAGCAAGAGGAGACTATTTTTTGGATAATTGCATCCAAAAAATATCAATACATATCGATTAAAACCTCCATAAGCTCTCCGCAAAAAAAAAAGAGTAAGGGTTGCCGGCATACATTAGATGTCGCCCCATTCGACTTCTACCATGAGAGTACTATAGTTTTCATATACAAAGATATATCAGAATTCCATAAGTTTAAGACAAAAATGACGTCATCTCGTAAAATCGAGACTTGTAAGTAAAAGTAAATGAAACTACCAAAAACGTCAAATCTCTACACATAGTATGATTTTACTTTAACTTGTATCGCTAGTATCCATACTGCCGACGCTGTTCTTGTATTTCATATCAAATCTTACTATTTTCTAAAAAAACACGACTATTGTTGTTTCCATCTGTTGATTTTTTTCAATTTATACTACTGTTTTTAACGTATTTGAAATAGAACGGTAATGCCAAAGTAAAATATTTCAGTTACATACGTGTAGCTAATTCACATGTGGGGCAATTTGGCCCTTCTTTTTGTTCTTCATTGTTGTTTTATAGCTACCTAACAGGAAAAAAAAATAGGTTACCGTGAATAATGTGATATTTATTTTTATTAAATGAAGCATATTTCCACCATTTTAAAAATAGTTACAACAGTGCCAAGGTTGACAAAAATCTAATACCTAAATAAGATTGTTTGTTGTTATTTATTATCATTTTGACTTCATCCCATATCACACATCTTTGACATAACATTCGAGCAATATGCAGTCACTGTCAAACCATCTCGTGACGGTAGGCATGGTCCCAAAAATTCCAACAGCATTGGTGTCTTCTGAACCACTGCATAATAATCATCATACGAAATCAAACCATCACGATCAATATCAAATTTCTTAAGTAACAAATCGACCATGTCCTAGATAAAACATAATAAATTAATAAAGTAAACTATCGAATGGCCTTCAGAGTTCTATTTAAAAACCAAACCGCTGTCAGCTCTGCAACTTCATCTTCATCGTCACCAGTAAAAAATTTATTTACGAATTTTGTTAAAATTTCGCGATTCAAAAATTTCGTTTCGTATAAATTGTATATCTGAAATCAAAGCTCAACTGCAGCTTAAAATGCATACATTACATACATTATTAAACTTACTCTAAAGACAAATTTCATCTTCTCATCCAATGAATCCGACATAAACACCGAAAAAAAATTCAGCCAAGCACTTGGATTTATGTGATTTTTCGAGTCTTTAGCAATCAATATCATAATCCTTTCAATTATTTGCAAATCAAATATTTTAAACAATACTTCGAAGAGATGAAAAAATTGCTTCTTTGTCATTGCTTTTGCTCTCGGTCCATTTAATAAAACAAATTTATGATAAACCATTAAAATGCAATTTAATTCCAATTCGGAGAATTGTGTCTGCTTAAGCATTTGCTTTATCAACCCATGATAGATGTTTAAAAAACGCGTATTTTGAATTCCATCTAATGTTCCATCTAAATTATTCATATTTCTGACTGTTTTGTTGTTCTTTTAAAAAAATAAATCGTGTTTTGTATTAAATTTTTATGTTATAAGCCTACTTCACTTACACAGATTGTTATGACTCAGTGGTTGAACCAGTTGATTTAAATTGAATAACAAACCAACGTCAAAACATCAAATGACAGATAAAGAGTGATAAGAAAAGTTTATACACTAAAGATGTCTGCAAGAATTCGGAAGACAATCGCCGAAAAGGTATTCAAAATAAAGAATGTTTCAAGTTTTTGAAATATCACTTTTCCAATGTAATTCGATAGATCTCCCAAATAATCAAAAGAACCGATTTGAAGGATGCGATTGCCGCTCGACTGGAGCTTCCTAAATCTCTCAAATCTGCGGCACACCCTGAACTGCATTTATCGGCCGCAGATCTCACTTCGATCACTGGAAGGCAACCACATGAACTGATAGAGCAGTTAGCCCACACACTAGAAAATAATGTTGTAGAAAGTGTAGCCCTTATTGCATCTCGTGAACACTTTAAGGCAGGAATTTCTTTTAAACTTAACCAATCGTCATTTGTCAGTGATGTCCTTAGTTTAAATTTCGCTTTCCCTCCAGCAACGCATTGCAAAGGATGTGTAGTTATCGATTTCAGTTCGCCCAACATAGCTAAGCCTTTTCATGTTGGTCATCTGCGATCGACGATAATCGGCAATGTTCTTGGGAATCTTCATAAGCATTTGGGTCACGAAGTAGTGAAAATCAATTATCTTGGCGATTGGGGTACACAGCTGGGAATGCTCCAAGTCGGTTTCGAACTAGAGCATCTTACCGACGAACAAATGCGAGTCAATCCGATTGAAAACCTTTACAAGGCATATGTCCGATCAAACACTGAGGCTAAAAGTGACCCCAGTATCACTGCCAAAGCCAGAAAGTATTTTACCGACTTGGAGAATGAAACAGCACCCCAGGAGTTTCAACAGCAATGGCAGAAGTATAGAGAATACACCATTTCAGAGCTTGAAGTTGTTTATCAACGATTAGGAGTAGAATTCGATATATACGACTGGGAATCGCAATATGGTCAGAAGGCAATAGCGTCTGTGATCGAATTGTTGGAAGAAAAAAACCTGATTCATGACGAAAACGATGGTCGTAAGATTGTCAATGTCGGACAGCGACGTGTCCCCGTCATCAAAAGTGATGGATCGACTTTGTATCTTGTACGAGATGTTGCCGCACTCTTAGATCGATTTGAACGCTTTAAGTTCGAGAAAATTTTTTACGTAGTGGACAACTCACAAACTGACCACTTTCATGCACTCTTCAAGGTAACAAGTGAGATTGATGCCGAAATTGAAAAGAAAGCAAAACATGTTAAGTTTGGGAGGATTCGTGGAATGAGCACGAGAACTGGAAGTGCTGTATTTCTAAAGGATCTGCTTAACGAAGCTAGAGATAATATGGTCGAGAAACAAATTCTGAGCCCAAGTAAGTTTAAGACTTTGCTTTCTTGCTTATATTGAATATCAATAAAACTATTTATAAATTTACTAGCGATTTACCTAAAAAAAAATAATTTTAAATTAAATGAAGATTAGCTGCTAACTGCTTTAAACTATTTCTGAGTGTATGTTATAGCAGGAATGAATGTCGATTCCGATCGGTTATGGTGAGACTTGAGGCTCTATTCTAGAAAAACGAATCTTCGAATTTTTAAATTTCTTGCAAGATGGGAGAGGGGGCAAAGATCCCCTCAAAAATTAATGGACTCTAACCAGGCAAAAGTAATGTTGCTTATGTTAAGAAAATAGGACGACACGAAGATAGCAGTAAATATAAAAACAACTTCGTTTCGTGATAAAAAGAACTAAACTCACTCGACTCTACATGTGTAAATTGTAACTTTATCTTTTACCCAATAAAAAAGTTGTTTATACTATCTATTAAACTGTTTCAAAACTTCGACTAAAAAGTTAGTTGGCATTGATTTTGACGTTTCACAATCAGCTGTTGAAAAAATTTACATACCTATGACCATTGAATAAATATAAATAGAAGTGACCTCAGAGCTCAAAGCGGCACCGGCTACGTGTGGCAAATTTGAGAAACAAAAAAAAAAAGATGTGGGGTCTTCATAAACACAAACCAATTTTCAACGGGATATTTATTGTATTTTTATATTTGTGCCTTTCCGTATCCATAGAGATTTAGTATTGTTTTGATTTTTTTTTCAAATTTCAAGATAGGTTCATGGATTATAAATGTGTGTAGGTAGTTTTCTTTAAGGGTATGGGTTATTTTTTATTATTTTGTTTCATATGTCGATATTTCTTTGTCGGATAATGAAGAAACATTTTTTCCTATTGAAATGTGAACATAAGAAATTAATTGAAGATTGTTTGTTTATTTGATTTGTAAATATGTTTTTAGAAACCTAATTTTTGGTGTAGATTATTTTTCGAACAAGGAGATTAAAAGCAAATTGAATACATTTTTTACTCAGAAAAATACCTAATGTTAAAATAACGTTAAAATAATGCATTATATTCAGATACTATAGTTGGAAATATCTATAACTCAATATTGAAACTAAATTGTTAAAGCAATGATCTCAATACGGTATTTTACGGCTTTAGGAAACACTTACATACATATACAACGAGGTTACCTTTATACACTTTTAAAATCTAAAAATGTATAATTCAACCAACCGCGAAAACCTTAAAAGTTATATGAGGTTACCTTTGTAAGAAAATCTTTTGTTCCCAAAAATCCATCTTTTTGTTTAATTTTCAAATCTCAATTGAATAAACAAGTTAACCGACGAATGCATTATTTGATTTACTATAAAAAAAAAAGTCCAAGACATTAGAGAACTTTTTTTGTTCGTTTTTGTTCCTTTATTTTTTTTTACTAGTTTGTACACCTCCTGTTAGGCCAAAGGGCAAAGGAAGTAGGTTTAAGAAAGTAACGTTTTCGACTTACATATAAAGTTTTTATCATTTTTATTCTTTTTTCTTTAGCTGGTTTTAACATTGCAAAAGCACAACCGATTTTTTATTATTTTTTATTTAAACAATACACCTTTTTTCTGTGTGGATAACGGTTTTCCCGCAATTTATTTGCTAAAATAACTTGATTTAAGTAATGCTAAATGTGAATGAAAAGAGAAAGATGATGTTTAAAGTGATGTAACATATACATAATTGAATCATACCTAGAAAAAGCTTTGGTTAAAATTTAGGTGTAGTAAAATAATTGCCGAATTGCTGGGAGATCACTTTAAAAAAATTTGATTCATGTAAAAGTATTTAATATATACGAAGATATGAACAAGAAAATAATGTAAATATACTTTAAAAAAGATGCCTTAGATGGAAGACACTTGACTGTGCAGGATGCAAGGCTTAAACGTTATAAATGTAACTATATACGTACGTAGGTACATAGTTAAAAATAGTCCAAAAAATCAACTCAAAGCTTAGGGACTGATGTTTTACTAGCACGTTCTTGTAAACATCATTCCTTGAACATTGATTTATTTTTTTTTTTATTTTTTTTTATTTTTTTTTATTTTATTTTAGGTGTTCAAACTTAAAACTTATTGCTTGACATCAAGCCAATACAAAAAATCACATTTACTTTTTTAAATGACTTATTTTATTTAAAAAAAAAAAAACAAAAATTAAATAAATGGACGGATTAAATCAGTATTTCATCAACAAGTTTTACAAAGTGTTTTTTTTTCGAAAAAATTCGAGTTACAAACATAATGTCTCAAACCCAATCTATGGGACCAATTTGAACATGTTTTCGAACAACGTTTTGTAATACCCTAAAGAACCTAAAATCCATACTATAGAAGCTGAAAGGATAACGGCAAGCGGCGCGTCGCGGCGTTCGATATTTATTATTTGATATTTTGTCAAGTCCAGATTTACAACTGTCGAGGTTTTTGGCAGTCAATAAAAAAAATCGTTGTTTTAACTTTCCAAAAAGTCGATAAAAGTCGAAATTTTGAACAGTCGACATTTTTTTGTTGGTTGGGTACTCTGGGCTAAAGCATTTTTTAACAATTATTTAACAGTTTCGTTGCTTCAAGCACCGACAGTTAACGTTTCGCTAATATTGTGGTTGAAAATATATACCTAGTTTTCAAGCAAATGGTGCGGATACAAAAAAAAACCGAAATGATTATAGCGTTATCTTATACTTTCCTATTATTTCTGCAGCTAACAAACCCTTCTGCGATGAAGAAAGCATATACTTATATATAAGTATATGTAAGTATGTATTATTTGGGATCGAATCCAAATCAATTTATCGTATGAACTTGCATTGGTTCGTGGTTGTTTTAAATATAAATGAAAGTGCAGCAATTGCTTTGTTGACTTCTGCAATACAAACACCAGAATCCCTATAAGTTTGATACCGATAGACAATCCCGTTATACGCCAACTTTCACAAGGATGGAGAACAATCCGTAGCACGGAACCCACTTTCATGGAAAAACCATCTCTGCCTTCCCTCCGTCTACTATATAATGTACTACTATAATCTCTCTTGTATTTAAAGACCCTCACTCAGATCAAGTAATAGGTATAGGCACATTGGGCCCTACCAATAATCAAATTTAGTGACTACTTTAATATTTCTGTGAACTGGACCATATTGAAAAGAGCTCTAAATAATAAACCGTACATTGTATGACCTTAATATTTAAGTGGACAATAAATAATGAACCATATATGTAATGGCTTTCAAAGAAATAACATGCAGTGTTTGGTTAAGTATTTAGGATCCATAACACAATGGTTAATTTTTTCGAATATTTAAGTCGTTGCTAAATTTAATTATTGGTAGGGCCCATTATGTCCCTACCTGACAAATGTAACTCTCGTATCAAAAAAAAAAAATCAAAACACAAATGCAACCCCTGTTTTGATTTTTAATTTAGAATTAAAAATAACGAAAATTTTTTCATAGCCACATATTCAAATACATACATAACATATGTACATACATACCTACATTCATACATACATATTTGAAAACAAATTATTTTGAAACAAACAAATAATTTGAATAATAGAAAACAAATAGAACAATCGTTGCCGTAGAAACGTAGATAAACAACAAATTTTCAAATTGAGGAAAAATCCCTTTTGAATACACAATCTTTGTATATATAAATTATAGTACTATCATGGCGAGTTTTGTTTAGGGTTGTATGAAAACTATAGTACTCTCATGGTGAAAAACGAACATAACGACATCTATTTATTTTGAATTTAATTTTCTCGTGGAGAGACTCTTTGAGGTTGGAGTCTAAGAAATGGAGACATTTCTTGAGATTGGAGACTAAAAATGGAAGAATTCCTTCAGATTGGAGACTACGAAATGGACTATGAATAAGAACGAGAAAGGGCTATACTGTATTGCCTTGCCTTTATGCCCTTTTGTGTGCTTTATTACCTTGTGCGAGCAAAAAATATATACCTATAGTTGAAGGTATATGTTTTGTGTGCTCGCATTGGCTTTGATTTTGTTTTGTATTTTGTGTTTATTTGTTTTGATGTTGAGGATTAATTTGTTCGATCGTTGAATTTTTATATATATTTTTTGAGCAACAAAATTATTAACCTACTACCGAGGAATGTAGGTACAATAATTAAATTAAGCTTCAAATTAATCACCTATGCAGCATATACATATGTATGTACCTAAAATCTTGTAAGAAATTTAACTCAAATACCATGGCATGACCTTGGCAAATACCTACCTATTTTTCACTGAATGAAATAGTTTCCCAACGTCAAATTTACTTTCCAAATTACTTAGGCATGTAACTGCTTTTTTTATAGTTAAAATTCGAAGTCTTTGAAAAAAAATGTTACTACATAACTTACAAGATTTTGAGAGTCGGTAGGTATTTATGTTCAATTTTTCTTGTAATATTTAAACATTGACAAGGAGACTGATATATCCATTCATTTTATTATTGTATAACTTTAGAGGTAGGATTTAGCTTTTAACTGTCTGTGAATCGTATTATTATTTGTTATATTTAAAAAAATTGAATAAATTTAAAGTTTTGAACAACAAACATAATAAAATGCGACTTGATTTTAAATAGGTATCCAACCTAAGATCTGGCAATAAAATCAATGTTATAAGTATACTTATGTAGGTACTCCAATGCATTCAGAAATATCCACCCCGCGATCTTGTAAGAAAAATGTGAACAGAAACATTAAAATGGTATAGGAATAGACCCAAGTTTAGAGTTATCATGGTATTACATGACTACTGATTAACGTTTGAATGATAACAAACAATGGTTTATCGATAACTTATTTTGTTTACATATCAAGGAAGGGTTCAATACCTACTTACAATTACATGTAGTTCAGATTCCGTTGCATAGCATGGATATAGAAACTTGGAATTGTTAAGTATGGCTACTGAAGGCACACAACATGGACAATTTTTGGCAATTTTGTTAAAATTATTATCTACTTCAGGAAAATTAGACTTTGACTTCGAAAAAATTCCGACGAAGATGAATTAAAATGGTATAGGAGTAGACCCAAGTTTAGAGTTATCATGGTATTACATGACTACTGATTAACGTTTGAATGATAACAAACAATGGTTTATCGATAACTTATTTTGTTTACATATCATGGAAGGGTTCAATACCTACTTACAATTACATGTAGTTCAGATTCCGTTGCATAGCATGGATATAGAAACTTGGAATTGTTAAGTATGGCTACTGAAGGCACAAAACATGGACAATTTTTGGCAATTTTGTTAAAATTATTATCTACTTCAGGAAAATTAGACTTTGACTTCGAAAAAATTCCGACGAAGATGAATTTTAGTTTGGTGCTTAATTTTGACGTCCAGCACGTCCTAAAAAGTACCCTAATTTTGGATTGTAGCTTAACTTTTGGGGGAGAACTTTAAGGGCAAAATTCATTTTATTGTAATTTACTTTAAAAATATAATTTCTTTTGAAAAAAATTGAAGGCATCAATTGTTCCTCATTTTATACTATACAAAAACGATTCAGAGACCATCAATAGGTTGTGAGAAAAATGGTCCCAAAGATGGGGTGTAGCAAAAAAAAAAAACGTTTTTCGATATGGCCAACGTTTTTTTGATTGTTTATGTTAAGAAACTTATTTTCTATACTATCACAATATATTAGAAGGTCCTATAACTTTAAGACCTAATTGCACCTATGCCACCCATTAAGTAGTTGATTTCTTATTCAGCACACACACTGTTTGTAGATCAACCATTAAGTCTTAAATTTAACTTTAAAACATCATCTTTGGTAGGTAAAGAAATTGCGAGACCCTATGGTTTACAGTTCTGTGTCTTCAAAAATGAAGCTCTTGAACTAAGCTTTCAAACGTACTATATGTAGTTTGTGGACCCTTGACGCACTACTATTCAAATTCATTTAATCTGTTGAATCATTTCAATATTCTGCCTAAACCCAATGGCTTACAGCCTTATGTCTATGCAAAAAAAAATGATGTACTAGGGCAAAGCTTTTCAACTATATATATCTCATTCGTGGACACTAGATAGACCAAAATGCCCATTCTCCTTTAATCTATACATTTTATTGTGTTTTTTTCCATTTTCCAGAAAAATTATGCTTACAATCTTCATTTTTTATTTATTTTCAGAAGCATTGAATTTATATAAATAAATAATTAGGTACCTAAATAATTACGCACAGTTTTGAAAGAAATGCAAATAATTTTTTTTGTGTACAAATTGCTGAAAATGAATACAGCAAATAATATTAATATAGTTTTCTTCTCTGTTTTGAATTTTATTCAGATTTTAATTTATTTTTTTTTAACAATTTTTTCAGTGTATTCGTGTAGAAATGCATACATTTTTTTTGCAAAGTTTATGTTTATGTATATTAATTAAATAAATTTAAATTCAAGACCTTAATCTTGATTATTCGTTAAGGATTTTGGAAATTATAAATTAATTTTTGAACCTCTAATCAATTTCTTTTTATTAAAATCGATTTTTTTCGTTCTAAATCAATATTACCCTTTTTGGCTTCTCAACTGTTAGATTGATCAAAAAGCATTGTTGGGCACCATGAGGAGGCTTGGGGCAGTAAGTTGGTGGCAAAAATCGGCAGACTCTTTGGTCGGCGACAAACAAATCTGTTTTTTTCTCTTAGTATATTGTATTGTTTGTGGTTCTTAATTTTTTTTTATTCTGTTTGTGAAGCTTGTTTAGCATGTATGTGCATTGTACAATTAAGTATGATATATGAAAATAATTATTGAATAATAATCTTGCTAACTAAAAAAAAAAAAAAAAAATTTGTATACAGTTAAAGGCGGTTGGGTGTCAAATCGCCCAAAACTTAAAAATGTCACATCGCCCAAAAATTTCGGGCGATTTGACATTATGTATGTTGAATCGCCCAAAAAAACAAAAATGTCAAATCGCCGAAAAAGAGTGGGCGTTTTGTCATAATGCAAAAATAGCCATGTGTCAGATCGCCCAAAACCAAAACTCCCAAATTGCAAAAATGAAGAAAAATGCCAAATCGACTTAACATTTTTCATTTTTGGGCGATTTAGCATAATGTCAAATCGCCCAAAAAATATAAATAATTTTGGCCGATTTAGCATTATTTTTGGCGATTTGACACTTTCGTTAAATTGGGATACAAATTATGAAGTATTGTAACAGTTACATTAACGGGCACATCGGAATGTTGGTTCTTCTTCACATGAATGAGTTATGATTAGAGAAATATTTGCCATTACCTGATAAGACAGTGTAAAAACACTACTCGAAGTGGTAACAAGTTGGTGAATTATCCTCGTAAAATAATGTTTTTTTTTTTTGTATTTCCTCGAAATGGAATTTGAAATTGTTGCCCATTTCTACTTTGGGCGATTTGACATTTTTCTTTTTTGGGCGATTTGTCATAGTGTCAAATCGCCAAAAAATTTTGGGCGATGCGACATTTTTCAGATTTAAGCGATTTGGTTTTGGGCGATTTGACACAGGGCCAACTAAAATTGCCGAAACACCAAATCGCCCAAAATTATTTTTTTGGGCATTTTGACATTATGTCAAATCGCCCAAAAAATTGAAATGTCAAATCACCCAAAAACTTTTTTGGGCGATTTGACATTTTTTCGCTTTTTTGCATTTTGGGCGATTTGACACCCAACCGTTAAAGGAATCAGAGCATTCATGTGTTTTCTAAACTAAATGTAAAATGCAAATATCTCGGGTGAGCGTATTTTGAAAAGCTTCTGGCCGACCCAAAAATCCAATTTAACCTTAGAAATTTGCGATTTTTAGACCAACCCGATAAAAAAAAATAAAAATGAAAAAGTGTCAAAAATTGACTAAAAAAAGGTAGTATATGTACCTACCAATAAAAATTGCACTAAAATTTTCTGAAACATGACCAATTTTTTTTTTTGGTTACTTTTCAAAAAACATAGTTTTTCCTTTTTAAAGCGGTTAATATCCTGATGTTTGGTAAATTACTTATAAAACATTTGTTTTCCAATTTTCGACTTTTAAACACCCATAGCATTTTAAATATTTGTTTAAGAATTTTTACATACATATACTATACATATTACTTATATTAAAAATCTATCGAATGAAAAAACAAACCCCCTAGCCCTTTACGTTCAAAATATACATAGCTTTTCGACCCTTCCGTACATTTGCCCCATTTTGCCCAACTTACTATTCGAATTTCAAAAAAATCCGTGTCAGTGCTCAGCTTCAAAAAAATTTTAAATTTTTACAACTTTCTATAGCTACACACATACATTATGTACCTACCTACTCTTTATTTACATATTTCAACCCAACCTACATACTCGTTCGGACATACATACATATATGCAGTGGCGTAGCTAGCATGGGTGGCACCCGGGGCGGCAATTATGGTGTCACCCCCGGAATGAAAAACAGTAAAATAAATGAAATTCCACTATTTCCATGTATTATGATTTTCTTTTATTTAAATTCAAATAAAAAAAAAACTTAAAAAGGATAGGTAACAAAAAACAATATATATTATACACATTGTATAAAAAAACATGACAAACATTAATATAATATATCTACACATTATAAAAGTCATATAAAGGTTTTTTCTTGTGGGTTTCCCACGGAAAATTATTGTTTTTCATTTAAATAATTTTCATTTTAGTATTAAGTACCTATATTGAAGCTGTTAACAATTAAATTTTCTATATTTCTCAAATGAAGATATAAATTTAAACTTTTATATTATCAAACTGCAATAAAATAAATAAATAAAAAATACACATTATAAAACTTAAAACGTCTTCTTCCTAGCTTTTATAGCAGAAAATTCGTTTATAGCGTCTTCAAAATTTATTTGCTGGGTCGTCTCATGTTCAATGCTTAAAATTGCCAGATTGTCGAGCCTCTTTTCAGTCATTGTTGCTCGCAAATAGTTTTTAATTAATTTTAGCTTACTGAAACTCCTTTCGCATGATATAACTGACACACATATTGTCATAAACATTTTTAACGCGACAACGAGATTCGGAAGAGATTCTCTAAAGTCCCATTCAATGATGAATTTCAAAAAGTCTACAGATAGCCAATTAGATGTAGTCACTTTAGTCGCTTTTAAATGACTTCTCAAGCTTGGTATCTCTGAGAGAAGTTCCAGCAAATTTTGAAACAGCTAGTTTCAAATCATCAATTTTTGCAAAAAGTAAAGTTTTTGTCTGCACAATTTCAAACAAAGAAGCCACCTCCTTAATTGACTCCGTTCTTGTTTGGAGTTCAGTTATGAATCGATCAAGGCACTCGAACATGTCTTTTCGTAGTTCAGCGCTCAGTGAAAGCCCTGCATCGGTTGCCAACTCACCAGCCATTTGATCATTTGAATTTGTTTCACTAAATTACATTTTGTAATGTTAATTTAGATCTACCCTAAAATAACAATTAATTCGATGTTTTTTTTTCAGAACATTATAGTAAGCAAGCTTAGCCCTGAGTAAATAATTTACTAAACTATTTCTATTAGATATAATATTTTCTACCTATGTAGGTAGTTATAATTATTATATTTTACCTTTCGGGTGTCACCCCCTGATGGGGGTGGCTACGCCACTGCATATATGTAAATTCATTCAAAAATGCTTCCTCGAAATCTTGCCGGAAAATTTCAACACAAACCGAAGAAAAAAATATATTCATATGTAGGCAAGAATAAAAACGGAGCAAGCAAAAAATTCTGTCAATGAAGAAACTAGAAAACCTCTTTTGAAAAATACAAAATCTCGTTTCTTCTGCTGTAAACATGCAATTATCCACTCCAGCCAACAGCGCCACCAAACAACAACGTGTCCTCACCACGAGAGTACTATAGTTTATATAAGTACACAAAGATACTAGCTAGCTGCTTGGTTACATAATTCCTGGATCAAAAAAGTGCAACGGAACTTTGCTAGATCTCGTAAGACGGTTCCGTAGAACGATCATTGTTTTTACTAAAGCTCTCGGTATCACATTTGCCAAATGAGGTAAAATTAACTTAATATACGAACGTTGTCACAAATAATGAAAATTATTGGCACGAGTACGATAACTTGGGCGCCGAAAATTGATAACGTTTTTTTGTAGAGGGGTCCAAAACAAGCATTTTTTACTATGGGAGGGGGGTCTATCTTGCCCCGTTTGGGCGGGAGGGTCAATTTTATGAAAAGAGTACTAAAAGTGGAAAAAAAATCATTAAAAAATAACGGTAATACTTACAGTTAAGTTTAATACTGTTTTTTACAGGCAGTATTTTGTACTTTAAGGCACAGTTTTCGAATAAATGAGTTTCAAACACAAAACACACAAAAAAAAAGTTTGAAGTGTAATTTCTCAAAACCATAAGATTTAATTTAAGTTTTTTTATAGAATTTGGTACTCTTATTGATTCTAAATCAAAAACTGAAAACTAGATCATTGTATGTCTTCTAGTTTTCGAGAAAATTGAAAAATATTGTTTTGTATGAAAGGGGTTTGATTATCTACACATGTCATTTGATATACTTTGAACCACTCAACTTCTCTAACATCTTCTTCTAACTTATTTAATTAATATTCCTAAAATCGCGAAAACTATAAGTGAAAGTTGATACTACCGGTTCACATTGAAAAGTTATATGAATAAGATCATGGTGGGAAAAACATGAAGCAGAAAGTTGGCCAAAATGTAAAACTTTATATAAGTAACTTACAAAAAACATCAAGTAAGGTTCTACTATCTTTTGTAAAGTGGGTAGGTATCGATTTGTTTACTGGGAAAAGGTTAAGTATTCGCATTTTACTAACAAGAGATGAGTCTACAAGGAGGTTACTATTAAAATCTCCAACAACTATTACCAGTGGCGACACGTACGAGAGTTCTTCCAAAACACAAATAATCGGGGCTGTGTCAATATTTCTATTAGGTCTGTACACGGTACCTAAAAGAATATTATTTTCTTTACAAATTATATTGACAAACAAGTAATCAATTTCACTGCCAGAGTTAGATTTAGCAACGGTCCTACAATCTAGACTTCTTCGAACATAAACGGCAACATATAAATTTTTTATTCACTTCAACACAGGAATCTTTTGAATCTAATTCTTAGTTAATATCTTTATTGTTATTTTTATTGTTCCAACAGGAAAATTTTACTTAAAAACAATATAAAAAGTAATTTTACAAGAAAAAAAATTATTAATTTATTTGTTTATTTGCAAATATCAATTCAACATAACACAACACAACACAATTATTGCACCACATGAACTTCTTGATATAAATGAAGACACTCGCAACACCATTATCATAAGAAAATATTAATTGAAATTTAAAAACTTTACACCAAAATTGAAAACAAAAATATCCACCCCCAAAAGCCACCAAAAAAAGAAAAATCAATAAGTCAAGTAATAACAAAACCTAAAGCTATTGAATTATGTATGTACATAATTCTACCTTGCACACTGAAAATAAAGCACAGAAAAAAAACTAAAAAAATGAGAAAAATCAAATAAAAACAAACAGAATGAAGTAGATACTTACTATATTTTTTGCTCGCCAGCATGGAAAAGGCAAAACAGAAAAACCGATGGTTTTTTTTATTTTCTTATTCTTTTTGACATTTTGTTTTAATTTCACATTCATTCGAAAAATTCCCCTACAAAAATTCTACACCTAAAAAAAGAGCTACAGCAGCGCCACCACAAGGGTCTGCGCAACCCTAAAAAAAAACTCGCCATGATAGTACTATAGTTTATATATACAAAGGTGTTAGCTATCATGCACAATAAGAATTTAAAAAATCGTCTACCATTTTTTAAGTTAAGCCCATTTTACCCTATAAACGGCAAAATTGAAAAAAAATGATATTGAGCCTCAAACCATTCGCTAAAATATAATTTTCAAAACCAAAACAATTTTTTTAAATCGTTAGTATAATTTTTGAGATAAGCCTAAGCAAACACAAAAATATAGGAAATTTCCAAGGAGTCGACCGGTCTTTCTTTGCCTAGTTGCCAAACTATGTGACTGACTTTGACTTAACTTCGCAGAAACACTCCCAGACTAATACAAAAGATTTCCTGAAATGAGCTCGATACGTACTGTCCCGGCAGTTGCGGTTCTGCCCTTGCAATGTCTCACATCAAGTCAGGCGAAAACCTAAGCGATCACAGTAGCAACTTAACAGCGAATATAAAAGTTTAAAATCTAAAATTCTTCTTCAATTTTTAAATATTCATTATACCTAGTCGTATTCGTATAAATATAAATATTAATCAAGGCAATTTTTTATTTTAATTCCAGCAACAAAAATTAATATTTCATCGTTGGATCCGAGTGTCGCTGATGTTCTTGGAGTCTCAGCTGTGATAATTAACGATCTCAAACAACGTCGTCAAAGAGATTATGATTTTGATTGGAACAGTGCCTTGCAAATGAACGGTGACACAGGCATTAAACTGCAATATACACACTGCCGATTGTCAAGCCTCCTGGATAATATGTCTCATATTAAAGTAGCTTCGTATTCTAATGAAAATTTATTGCAAGAACCTCCTGCCTTGGAACTAATCGTTCAAATAGCTCGATTTGATCAATCTATCCTTAGAGCTGCCGAAAGTCTTGAGGCATGTGTACTTGTTAATTATTTATTCTCGTTATGGTAATTGTTAAATATGGTTTTTCCTGCTCTATGTATTTTTATTAATTTTTCCTCTTTAGCAATTCCACCAGTCGAGCTCTTAAACTGCTTAAAGTTAAGGGCGAGTATTCTCCAGAAATTCAAGCTAATCGAATGCTATTATTTACCGCAGCGCGTGAAGTCTTAGCGTGTGGAATGAAAATACTTGGTTTAAAACCTCTAACTAAAATGTAAAGTTAAGAAAAAATAATACAATAAGTAATTAAATAAATAAACATTTTAAATGACAGCTTTATTTGTCTTTGTGTCAATAGCATGAGAATATTAAATTTTATATGAAAGATGGTTAAACTCTTTTTATCGCTTTTTCCAGGTATACTTTCTGCGAGCTCCCTCTTGGCCAAACTTCTTTCTTTCACGGCGACGATAGTCCCGGGTTAACAAGCCAGCTGTTAAATAAAATTCACAAATTTACTAAAACAATAATCTTAAAATGGATTTTGATTACCTAATCGCATTTCTTCAATTATATCCTGATCGACAAAACTTCTTATACTCATTGCAATACCCCAGCGAATAGCACCTGCTTGGCCAGAAGGACCACCACCTGCGACATTAGCTTCAATATCAACCTTTCCAAGCATCTGGGTGAAAACCAGGGGGAATATTATCTGTAACGGAAACAAAATTGTTATAAATATTTATGAAAAAAAAACTCTTATTGTTGGTCTAATTTTCTAGTTTACAATATACATACATCCACTCCCGAAATTTGCTTTCGGCTCTTGTAGTATCAACACCAAATAATCTTATGAAAAGTGAATTTAAAGGGCAAAAATTGTAGATACTTACTTTCTTTAAAAGTTAAGGATGGCTACAACGATCCTTGCATTTTAATTCAATTCAATTTTCAATGACTTTTATTAATCAGTTTGTTTTTCTTCTTAAAACTAGTTTATAAATTCATTTTATAGCATGGATTGCGCCGCCGCCGTCTGCCAGAGTTACAACTTTTCGTTTGAAAAAAAATTAATTAAATTAATATAAAATAAAACAAAAAATACATGTTTATATATTCTAAAACATTTCATCTATTACGCTTTTTCTATATCGTGAAGCCCAGCTAATATACTTTTACAGTGTCTTCCAATTTTCGCCGTTTAGTATGTTGAACATTTCGTCATTTGTGAGATGATTTTTCCAGTAAACGTTCCTTCTTATCTCCATCAAAATAGGGCACCTTCCTAAGAAATGCATCACGTCTTCTTTTTCTCTCAGGTTGCATAGTCCACAAAGTTCTGGCAGATTACTCCTATTTGGTATAAAATTTAGATAAAGTATCTCTGCTCGGGTTTTGAAGATAGTTGTACTCAAAACTGTTTGATAAGCGGGACTAAAGTAATTACTGTTGCACAAATTGTGATTTAGTTGTGAACAGATAATTCTTTGATTCGAGCTCCTAGCTTTTAATTCGAAATCCGCCCTTTTCTTCGCATCGACTGCATGTATTAGGTCATACAACTTAACTTTCCAGGAATCCCAGTTGTAACTTTGTAGATCAAGAGAATGGTTGCAATAATCCGCCAAGGGTTGGCCGTGGCGCGATGGTATGCGTGGTCGCCTGTCAACCAAATGGTCACAAGTTGATCCCAGCCGTAGTTCTATGTCTTGTTTTTTTCCATTATCATTGATCATTGTTGGGCCGCTGGTTTACTCATTACATGTTGTTCAGGCATAACACTAACAACATGTGATTGAGTAAATACTAGTGTGCCCAACAAATATGACAATGAACAAAATAATGCGAATTATAAAGGGACATAGATATAAGACACGGCAATTTCTCCGCTTTAGCCCAGCCGCCAACCCTGGAGATAAAATCTGAGACAACCACCACCTTCAGTCTCAGTACCTCGCGCCACACACACCTTTCCCTTCCCATCCTATTCTATCCTTCACGCCCGCTGTGTTGATACATATAAAGGGTAAACCAAAAATCCCCTTGAGCGCGCGCATATTATAAAAAAAAAAAAAAAGTGCTTCCACTCCGCCATCCAAGAGTTTTGCTTCCTTATTACGTTCATGCTGATTTTCTTTGGTAACCTATTATATGTCATCGAGCCTAAGTGTTTTGAGGACATAGTTCACTTGTAATTTAAACGTAGATATAAATAGGGGAGAAAGCCAAGTTTCTAGAAGAAGTATGTGGTTTGGTGTTGAGCTTGGTAGTTTAAAACTTCTCTTCAAAAAGTATCTTAAAAGTTGTTCAACTTCATCAAACTGTTTATGACCCCAGATTTGTTCCGAGTAGAACATGATTGCTTGTGACGTTGCTTGAAACACTTTATATTTCGTATCTGCATTTACCTCTTCATGGGCCATTTCACTCCTCCAGGTTGCGTTAAGTGTATTTTCTATCTCTTTATCGTCGTTCTTTCTCCCACATTTTTGTTTCACTTGCTTCAGATCCAGTTCTCGCATTGAATTTGCCAAAAAGTAAAACATTTGTGAAATCCCTCTTAAAAAGATTGTCGACTAGTTTATTGAACTGATTTTTCCAGTGGCTGCAGTTAATATAAATTGGAAGCAATGTAAGTTTGTTGTGACCTAACTTAATTTCAATATATTCAAGTTCATCTTCATTTCTCAAAAAGCATTCAATATTTTGAATTTTTGGCTTTAACCCTAATAAAAACCTCCACTGGCTCTTCCTCTAGAATTCGGTTGCATTTCTAACAACAAAGTCAGTTCATTTTATAAAAATGGGCAATGGTGCTCAGTCATTTTCCATAAGACTTAACACATTGAGCAAGACGATAAATAGAATCCAGGACACTAGCTTTTATTTACTTTATTAATTTTTGCATTATTTCATATTTTGAAAAAACTTAAAAGGGAAAGAAAAAATCTAAAACACGATCAATACTACCAACGAGCGAGTTTATTTATGTATTTATTTATTCACATATTTATTCAAATCTTTGATTTTACATCCACAGACATTTAGACAGATTAAAAAATTACTAAATTTTTATGGAAAGTTTACAAACAATTATAAAGAATTTTGAATAAGATATAATATAGTATCTGCATTAAATTCATCTCTAAATAAAATAGGTCTAGGTTATAAAACAAGATATTAAAAAATTAAAAGCCTCAAATAATTTTTAGTGTATAAGGGTCTTTCAAATTATAGCATAAGATTAGCTTTTAAAACCAAAGATGTTAATTCAAACGTTATCTTATCGTCAAAATTATTTCTACTATATTATAAAATTAAAGACACACAAAGTGCTCGCTATCGACTGTTGGTTAAAACGGAGCACTTAGACAAATTTAAAAGCCATTTTGTTGCACCAACTTTAAAAGTTTTTTTGGTCAGTTCCAGGCTTCGATCTGAAGCCATCCAATTGCACCCCAAGTCTTCGAGCGTCCTGGTCTACGCCATCTCTCCAGCGCCAGCGCAAGCACAAAGGACAAAGGACAACGTGATATCACTATAGTTGCTGCACGTTGTAACATTCCCTTCTTATGTACATGTGAGGCATATTATACCTTTTAGCCAGTATTCAGGCATTTATTCTTGCTCCCATACGTGCACTAAAATATCATGAAGTGCTTGACGTAAGGCTGGCCCGCTGTGATGCAATAATTCGGCTGATATGTCATCGGCCCCCGGGGCTTTGTTTTGCGTTAGCCGGCCTATAGCCTTCTCAACCTCTTCTATGCTTAGTAGCGAAAACATAGGGTATTCTTCTTGAAGTAGTGTATATGCAAGACAATGGTATTATTTAAGAAAACCATTCTCAAGAAAAACGTTACTATGATGGGGAAGACGAAAAAAGTGTGTTTCGCAATTGTTTCTCTGTGTATATATCTGTCACCGAGTCTGTCTAGATTTCTACAACCTATTTTTTTTTTCCTTTTGGAAAATCCTTATTTTCTCAGAATCGGCTGTACAAATTTTTTTGGAAAAAAAAAAATCAATAATATTATTAAATGTTGACTACTTTTTAATAAAATAAACAGCCACAAGCTTTCGTACTTTACGCATCTCTGTCTATCAATTCGACTGCTTTCTCTCTAAAAAAAAATCTAATAATTTATTCTATACAAATATTTTTCTAATCTCCTTCACTCATACACATCTCAAGTGCATAGTTTTACTCTATCGCGAGTATACTGATTCCCCATCGAAACCGCATGGCCCCAGGGGCGAAAATGGAACCTGGGTGCCGTTTTGGCGGACTTTCGGAAGTCTCGCTAACGGAACCCATTGCCAAAAAAAAAAACAAAAAATCAAGTAGTACTCGTTTTGTAGAGTTCCCTATCCTACCCAAAAAAAACACTCTTTAAAAACTCAAGATTTATCGTTATTGCCCCAAAACACGCTGACCAACAACTTACGAAAGTTAATTTTTTTTTTGCGCTCAAAAGCTATCACAGCACAAAAGCAAATCACACAACTGCGTGATGGTAATATTCTGATTTTGACCAAAAACCAATCCCAGAATGTAACAGGAGTTTACAAATTCACAAAAATAGTCAATGCTGAACCTGAGTCAATCTTCAAGCCAACCGGATAAATGATTTTTACCTTTGATTCTTTCCAACCCCCTGAAACCGTGGCAATAGGTTGGTACAAGGCCAGAGTGTCTGAGTACTACCCTAATCCCATACGCTGTCAAATTTGCCAAACTCTTGGTCATACAAAAAAAAAAATGCAACAGAAATCCAATATGCAACATATGTAATTTTCCATCTAATAAGGATACCGCGTGTACAAGAATAATGTGTGCGAGTTGCCTTGCACCCCACTCATCCGACTCAAAAGACTGTCCCACATTTATCCAAATGAAGGAAATTTTAAAAATAAAAACTAAAAATAAGTGTAGTATGACCGAGGCCAAGCGTCTGTATAAGGAACAAAACCCCATACAACCTAACCTCAATCAAAACTCATACCCTGAAATAGTTAACCAAGATCCAACTAAAACCATTTCTTCCAACATAATCACTTCTGAATCCACTCAAAACAATAGTACAAACTCAATCTCCATGTCAAATGCAAATAATAACACCATAAACAAATCTATTCTACCATCAGAGACATCAACATCACAACAACAAAGCTCTTCCACCTCAATAAATAACTCAACTATCACTCCAATTAATTGTCAAAAAACAAATACTCAAATTAAACCTTTATCATTAAACAACAATATAAACACAATCAATCATCAAGAAACCAATAATCAAATTAAACTTTCTTCCTTAAGTAACAACACAAACACAATTAATTCCAATATAAATCCTTTCTCAAACACAATAACAACTTCCGAAACTTCTCAGATCACTTTGATCACTAGCTCACCTATCTCTCATGCCACTTATTAAGAACAACAACTATTTTGTCCAACCCATCGAAAGCGATAATGAATCCATATAACAATAACAATAACAATTAATCACAAAACCCTGACTCTGCTGTTTTGAGGTTGATTCATTTAGGCTCTTCAGGGTTCCTCAATGCTTCACTTTCAAAGCAATGGAGTCATAATAAATCCGATTACCCTACAAAACAATACAAAATCTTGTACAACCTCAAAATCATTTCAAAGCTCTCCAGTGGAATATATGTACAAGGTTATATAAACAACTTCGACGAGTTCAATTTATTAACAAAATAAAGATCGCCATGTTTTATATCTCTTCAAGAGACACATTGTGCGTATCAATCTACCCCTTTAATTCCTAAATCTTATTCCGGATATTTTCTTAGCACTCCCCAAATTATATTCATTTAAAAAAATATCCCTCACTTGCTAATTAATATTGATTCCAACATCTTAACTCTCGCGGTAGAAATTAATTTAAAGATTAAATTTACTGTTGTAACTATTTATATTTTTCCAAAACAGACTTGCTCTCAATCCGATCTTGAAAATATAATAAACCAAATACACATCCCTATATTACTTTGTGGAGATGTAAACTCCTGAAATGTTCTTTGGGGTTCGGCAACTACAAATCACCGCGGTAGCATAATCGAAAATTTCCTTTTTAATAACGACCTAACTATTCTGAATGACGGCTCGCCGACACATTTCTCAACCCACAACTCCTTCACGCATATCGATATTTCTTGCTGCTCACCAATACTATGTATGTATATCCAATTACATCTTGGTACACACTTGATGATCTCCATAATAGTGACCATTTTCAAATTTGCCATTTTCCTATTTTCATACAAATACAAATTACACCTAACAAATCCGTTTCCCAAACTCCAAATACAAAACCGATTTAGTTGATTGGGACGCCTTTCAACTTGTTATAAATAACTATTTAGAAAATAAGGGTTGGGGTCGAAATCTTGTATGTGGCAAAATCCTGTATTCAAAATCCTGTTTGCCAAAATACTGTATGTCAAAATACTGTATGTGCAAAATACTGTATGAATAAAATTCTGTAAAAAAGACTGTAAAAGAAATATCGTTTTGATGATATTTCTTTTACAATCTTTTTTACAGTATATTATCAAAACGATATTTCTTTTACAGTATTTTTTCAGAACTTTGAAATACAGATAATAGAAAATAAAATATCAAACTTAAAAAAGAAGCAAGCTTATTTTTGATTAATATATGTATAGGTAGGTACCTAATTAGGAGCTAAGGGAAAAGGAGGGAGAAAACAAAATTCTACACTTATTTACTTCTTTTTCGTTCACTTCATTTTCCCTCTAAAATGATTTCTTCTCTCAATTATTAATTGTTTGCTTACTCTTTCTTACTTTCTCTTTTCAATTTCTCTTCTTCTCTTTTTTGTGAAAACATAATTTGATTTCATGAATGACTTATACCAACTTACTTGTCATACATTCGAATGCAGATTTATTATTTGAATAAAGTCAATAAACGAAACACAATTATATTCAAAACATAGTATTATGCGTATTTTTAACGGAAATTTCTTTAAAAAAAATACAGTATGAAAATCGGTATTTTGCCGTACAGGATTTTGTGTTTATAGTATAATGACATACAGGATTATGATCTAACAGTATTTTGACCACACAGTATTTTTTCATACAGTATTTTGACAAACAGGATTATGACCCGCTTCCACAAAATAATACTCCATCTTCTAATATTAACAAAGAAGCTGCTGTACTACAAAAAGCAGTTCGTTCCGCAGCCAACGTTTCCATCCCTCAAAGTGCACCTTTTGCTACTAACAAAACAGTTCCTTAGTGGAATTCTTTTTTTAAATTTTCAAAGGGACCAAAAAATGAAAGCTTAGAGGTCCTTTAAAAAGCATCCATCGCTATTAGCTAACCTTATTGCTTACAAAAAAACAAATGCTTTATTTCGCAGAGAAATGAAAATCAGCAAAGCGAAAGCACAATCGTTGACAATATTCACATCAACTATCAATCCAAGCTCCTCCACTGCAAAAATTTGGCATCCGATGTCTAACATGTAATTTTGTTCCGCGTTCAATCAGATGTATTTATTTATTTATTTATTCGTCTAAAAAGTACAATAGACTAGTAGATAACACAATATAATATCTAACATAACTATACTAAATTTATATATATGATGTATATATATACATATATATATAGTCTTAAAAAAAAGTCTTAGAAAAAATTATTGCTAAATGACTTTTTAGGAATTATTATTGAGTTGAACCGCGTGAAATCCGTAAAAATCAACTAGTTAGTAATTTTAACACCTTAGTGATTTCACAATACATACATTAATGTAATTTTCCTGTCCGGTTAATTTTGTGCCTTTTTAGGTTTTAAGAAACCAAAAAATTAATTAGCATCAACCAAGGTGCTTTTAAATCTAAGAGAGGCTGTTCCGACGCTTTACTACACATCGATCATTACATATCTAAAGTCTTATCATCCCGAAACCACATTTCGCTACTTTCTTTAGATTTCGAGAAGGCTTTCGACGGCACATGTAAGTATCCATTTAATATTGAACAAATTAATAAATTGGGGCATTATTCGTGCTTTTCTTAATAACTTTCAATGACATCAGTGTCATGATTGAAAAATATGAATTTCTCGATCATTGCGTTTACGCCGCAGATGATATTTTCATTACGTGCAAATTCAACGATTTAGAGAAAGCAAAAGATACATTTTCAAAAATTGTAATCGATATTTAAGAATGGTGTAATAATTCAGGAGCTAAGCTCTCATTAAAAAAATGTAAAACTTTACATATATGTCGTAAATTATCATGTCCTAAAATTGAAAGCGTAGATAACTTAGATATTTTAGGATTAAGATTTAATAATAAGTACAATTGGAAACCACACTGTATGAATCTTAAAAAGAGCCTAGCTGCAAGAAGCAATATTATCAATTATTTATCCAATAAAAAATTAAATATTCACATTAACACACTATGTAGAATTACTAAAGCCTTAGTTTTAAGAAAATCGACAAACAAGACTTTGACAACGTCAGAATATTAGACAAGAAAAGGAGGATTAACACACGGTTCACTTTGGAAAGCCTTCGAATCCAACAAAAAATAAATAAAACGATGAACCACAAAGAAGACATTGATGACATAAGCGCAACTTATAGTGTTGCCATATCAGATTCTAACCTGTGATATTAGTTCTAAATATGTTGTTTGTTAATAATATGTGTTTTAGTACTTTTTAATGTTTAACAATTTTTTAAAGTTAATTAAATTTAAATGAAAAACAATAATTATAAATATAAATTCAATAGTATCAAAAGTAAGTGCAATAGTTTCATATAATCACTAAAATTAGTTAAATCAAAATCAAAATATTATTATATTTTCATTATTTTTATTTATTCAAAACTTTGTTTGTATTTTATTTTCTCAAGAATAAATCTAAACCCCTGATGAAGCCGGAAAAAACCGGAGAAACGTTGGGAAAGAATGAATTAGTTTTTTAATTGATTGCATTGTTTTCACATCGATCATTAAGCCCAATTAATTAATCCACAAATCGTTTATGGTTTTTATATTTACGGCAAATGCCCAACCTCAACTCTAAATATTATCAAGTCAACATACCATCAATCCGCTAGAAGAAGTATGGGGTTGGCCGTGGCGCGATGGTATGCGTGGTCGCCTGTCAACCTCACATGTCACAGGTTCGATCCCTGCTCTAGTTCTATGTCATGTTTTTATTCCATTATCATTGATCATTGTTGGGCCGATGGTTTACTCATTACATGTTGTTCAGGCATAACACTAACAACATGTGATTGAGTAAATACTAGTATGCCCAACAAATATGACAATTAACAAAATAATGCGAATTATAAAGGGACATTGATATAAGGCAAGGCATTTCTCCGCCTTAGCCCAGCCGCCAACCCTGGACATAAAATCTGAGACAACCACCACCTTCAGTCTCAGTACCTTGCGCCACACACCTTTCCATACACCTTTCCCTTCCCATCCCTATACTTCACGCCCGCGCTGTGTTGAACAACATATAAAGGGTACACCATCCCCTTGAGCGCGCGCAAATTATAAAAAAAAATCAACGCCTATCGCACAACAAAAATAGACAACATCATGGCAGAGGCTGGACTTCCTTATTTGGACCTTATTGATAAAGATATTGACTCAACCTCCAACTTAAAAAAAATATGCGCCTTCCATCTACTATTGCTAAAGCTTTGTCAACTGCAAAACAATTGGGTTTACCATCTAAAAGTGTCAAAGGAAATACCACCCCAACTCTCCCACCGTGGAATATTAATACAAACTCGTTAGAACTAACTTTATCAATATACAATAAAGACAATACAAACAAAAGAATCTATCATTCCACCTTTACCGAAATCTTGCGAAATCTAAAACAAAAAGGCTGGTTTCCTGTCTTCACGGATGGGTCTAAAACAACTCTAAATACTTCATTTTGTTAAGAGCTGGAATTTTGTGGGGATTCTCATCAATCTTCACTTCTGAAGCACTAGCCATTTTTGAAGCTGCTAAAACTGTTCTGCAATTCACTTCGAAAACAGAAATTTGCTCCGACAGTCTATCGGTGCTCAAATCAATCCTTAATCCGAACAACAACAAACTAATTAATGATATAAGAGATTTGCTCATAAAACACCCGACAAAATTAAAATTAATGTGGGTACCCAGTCATTAGGGTGTCCCGAGATTTTTTTTTTCGATTTTCCGAACGTAAGACCTCTCAAAACTTGCGTAATTGGTCACAGATTGCAAAAGTATTTAAAAAAAAAAAATTGAAATATATCTTGGGGGCGCTACGGGCCTTCAAAGTTTTGAAAAATATTCATTTTTTATGACTATATCTCGCTATCCCTAATATCTAAATGCACTTCATTTGAAACTTGTTCGTGCTTAAAACCTAAGAAAGTTCCCATCAATGAGAGAAGTTTTTTGCTGGATCAAAGAAATGAGAGAAAAATGGTTATAAGCGGGATTGACAAGAAAGGAACTAATATCTTGAAGAAACGACATCAGAGGCAAATTGAAGAATCAAAGAGAGAAGCAAGAAGGTGTTCTACGCAAGAAACCAATTCTATGTCAGGAAACTGCGATGAAGATTCGGTGCATGAATCTTCCACAGAAACGTATGCAATAACAGAGGCATCCCCAGCAAACGCACCTTTAACAGAGACACCATCGACTTCAAGGGCTAATCGGAACACATTGAGGTTGCCAACAGTTGCTAAGGTCTGTGACCGATACGGTTTATCGACGCGATCTGCTGCTGCTATTACTTCTGCTGTTTTGGCTGATGTCGGCTTGGTTTCTACCAAAGATTTAACTCTAGTTATTGACAAAAACAAAATCCACAGAGCTGTATCTAAATCACGTGAAAAAGCTTTAAAAGATATTGGAGGTATAGCTATAAAAAGCATTTACTTTGATGGACGAAAAGACAAGACACTGATAAATGAGAAAATAGGGGCGCGTTATCATCGCAAAGAAATTTTTGAAGAGCACATCTCAATTTTGGCAGAACCTGGATCAATTTATTTGGGACACACAACACCAGTTCGTGGCACCGCAAAGGAAATTTTTTCTTCGATCACAACATTAAGATCGAGGTTATAATTTAGATGACGTGGTTTGCGTTGGATGCGACGGAACTGCAACTAACACTGGTTGGAAGGGGGCGTGATTCAATATTTAGAGGAGTTTTTGGAGAGACCGCTTCAATGGTGTATTTGTATGCTGCATGCCAATGAGTTACCTCTTCGTCATTTATTCTTGAAGTTAGATGGTTGCACTTCGGGTCCTAGAGAATATTCCGGACCTATTGGGAAACAATTAGCTAGTTGCGAAAATAAAACCACCGTGTCCTTTTGCGCTGTGGCTGGTAATATGCCTGACTTGCCGAAATATGTGGTTGATGAACTAAGTACAGATCAAAAATAATATCTTTATGAGATATGTCAAGCTGTATCAACTGGTTTCTGTACCCCTGAGCTGGAAAACCGCCAACCTGGAAAAATGGCTCACTCGAGATGGCTAACTTGTGCTAATCGTATACTCAGACTTTATGTTAGTACACTTAATCCATCAGAAAATTTGCTGTTGCTTGTCAATTACGTCGTTAAAGTATACGCTCCGATTTGGTTCCAAATCAAGCAAAAGATGTCTTTTAAGGATGGAGCTAAACATATTTTTCAACTAATTATGTACTCTCGATATTTACCCGAACATTTGAGATCAGTTGTGAATTCTGTTATAGAAAGAAATGCTTTTTTTGCGCACCCAGAAAACCTGCTTATCAGTATGTTGTTTGATGAAAGAGACCACATTCGAGAACTGGCATTGCGAAGAATAAAAAAAGCTAGAGAAGCTGAAATTATCACCAAACGCAGGATATACAAACCACCAAAAATTAACTTCTCTGCTAAAGACCATATCGAAATTATTTTGTGGAACGAGTGTCAGGTTACACCACCCCCGGTTCTTCGACATATTTCTTATGAAGACCTTCAAATCATGGCAAAAGGTAAAAGCTTGGAAATTGTTTACTTTCCTTGTCACACCCAATCTGTGGAAAGATGTGTTAAACTGGTAACTGAGGCCTCACAAAGTGTAACTGACCCTTATTCTAGAGATGGCTTTATTAGAAACAGATTGCAATCTCGAGCAGAAATGCCAAATTTTCGACACAAAAATAACTTTAAATTTTAAGTTTTTGTCATTGATTAATATTTTTTTTTGCTTATTTTGTTTTCACGTTCCTTGTATCAATAATATTTTTAATAAGATACCTTCAAAACTTGATTTTTTTTGTAGTTTTATGCATACGGTTAGAGTCTGTAAAAACGTGAAATTTACAAATCTTCAAGCCACGGTAGCGCCCCCAAGATGACATCTATTTTCATTTTTTTTACCGTTTTCTTTATCTGTGTTAAATTACGCAAATTTTGATACCTCTTACGATAGTGTAGCTCGAAAAAAAAAATGTCCCATACATCAACGGGACACCCTACCAGTCATATCGGTATACCAGGCAATGAATATGCCGATAAATTTGAAAAGCTCTGCAACAAAACACCCGTTTTTACTTTCGATACATTTTCAAAGAACGACATCCAAAGATATGTAGATCAATTACTTAAAAAAAAAAAAAAATTCTCAACTGGAATAGCTACGAAAATCATTATGGAAAGATAAACATTGATCGATGCGCTCCAATCTACCCATCGTCACTCTCCAGAACAACAATATCAAACTTTACCCGCCTTCGCTTAGGACACAGTATCTTAACTCACCAAAACCTATTAAGGAAAGAAAGTCCACCTCGCTGCCCATCATGCAACAACACCTTAAACATATCACATGTAATTGGCCTATCATCATGTGTAATTTCCAAAAAAAAAATTAATGCTATTTTAAAAACCGACCAAAATATTTATTCATTTCTTAATAAAATTAATGTCGAAAATATATTAAAAATATTTGTCTCCATATAAATAATTTGATGATATAATTTAATCAATAAGTTATGTTCGAGTGGAAAGCTTTTGTAGCTAGAGCTCCTCTATATTAGCACATAATTTTAATTTTATGTTAATAAATAATAATAATAATGATGATAATAATAATAATAATAGTGGATCAGATGGTGCCGGAAATACCAAATCAAGCTGAAGATGATTTAAATAGTTATAGAGCTTCATTAGGACCAGGAGACATACTTTTTCAGATGTCTTTTGACAATTTCCAGGAAGCCTTGGTAGAATATGAAGGAATGGATCCATTACTAAGACCCAGAATACCAAAAATGCAAATTAATGAGAAAACAATAAACATTATTCGTCATATTAATAATATACTTGAGGCACAATTGGAAGAATGGCACGATATAGCATATGTACAAAGTTTTATATTTTGCGCAGCAGTAGTGGTTGCAAGAACAAGTGGATTAAGAGTTGGTCAGGCACAAGAGCCACATCACCAGATAGAACGAAGGAAACCAGCTTGGCAGTTACGGCTAGAAAGGAAAATTTCAACATACAAAGCAGATGTTCGACGACTTACTATGTTTAAGCAAGGCGTAAGATCGCAAAAATTGGTGGGAAAATAAGAAAAATAGTAAAACCCCGAAGTCCTGAAGAACTTAATCACCAAGACTAAGATATCGATATTGATAGACTTACCCAAAAACTGCAGGTATTAAGCGCTCGTTTGAATAGGTATCTGATTAGTAAAAAAAGAAATGATGATAATAAAGCATTTAAAACTAATCAAAAAAAGTTTTATTCAAGTCTCAACGGAAGTATCAATGAATTTCCATTAGTAGATAATGTTGATAGATTTGAGAATTTTTGGGAAAATGTGTGGGACAGACCAGAGACACATAACACACAAGCAACTTGGCTAACCACTCTGCCTTAAATTCCACAAATGAATAGCAGCCTAATAAGTATTGAAGAACTCCGCGAAGTCCTTCGGAGAGCCCAGAATTGGAAAGCACCAGGCCCAGACGAACTTCAGAACTTTTGGCTAAAACAATTTACAAGCGCATATCCTCATATAGTTCGGAATTTTAACAAGATTATGGATAAAGAACAGACAATTCCAGAATTCTTCGCAAAGGGACGGACTTTTCTTATTCCCAAGACCACAAATTTGGAAGACCCAAGTACATTTAGGCCAATTACGTGTCTAACTACATTATACAAGGCTCTCACTGCAATAATAAGTAATAGAGTTTGGCAACACTGTGAGTCCAACAATCTAATCCCAAGTGAACAAAAGGGGAGCTAAGCTCTCATTAAAAAAATGTAAAACTTTACATATATGTCGTAAATTATCATGTCCTAAAATTGAAAGCGTAGATAACTTAGATATTTTAGGATTAAGATTTAATAATAAGTACAATTGGAAACCACACTGTATGAATCTTAAAAAGAGCCTAGCTGCAAGAAGCAATATTATCAATTATTTATCCAATAAAAAATTAAATATTCACATTAACACACTATGTAGAATTACTAAAGCCTTAGTTTTAAGAAAATCGACAAACAAGACTTTGACAACGTCAGAATATTAGACAAGAAAAGGAGGATTAACACACGGTTCACTTTGGAAAGCCTTCGAATCCAACAAAAAATAAATAAAACGATGAACCACAAAGAAGACATTGATGACATAAGCGCAACTTATAGTGTTGCCATATCAGATTCTAACCTGTGATATTAGTTCTAAATATGTTGTTTGTTAATAATGTGTTTTAGTACTTTTTAATGTTTAACAATTTTTTAAAGTTAATTAAATTTAAATGAAAAACAATAATTATAAATATAAATTCAATAGTATCAAAAGTAAGTGCAATAGTTTCATATAATCACTAAAATTAGTTAAATCAAAATCAAAATATTATTATATTTTCATTATTTTTATTTATTCAAAACTTTGTTTGTATTTTATTTTCTCAAGAATAAATCTAAACCCCTGATGAAGCCGGAAAAAACCGGAGAAACGTTGGGAAAGAATGAATTAGTTTTTTAATTGATTGCATTGTTTTCACATCGATCATTAAGCCCAATTAATTAATCCACAAATCGTTTATGGTTTTTATATTTACGGCAAATGCCCAACCTCAACTCTAAATATTATCAAGTCAACATACCATCAATCCGCTAGAAGAAGTATGGGGTTGGCCGTGGCGCGATGGTATGCGTGGTCGCCTGTCAACCTCACATGTCAAAGGTTCGATCCCTGCTCTAGTTCTATGTCATGTTTTTATTCCATTATCATTGATCATTGTTGGGCCGATGGTTTACTCATTACTGTATAATTCGCAGTTGCTCTTTGTAGCTCGGGTTATATGGAATCTCGATTTATTCGGGTAAATATGCGTCAAGACAAGGTGTAATGGTCATCTTCTGATGAGCCCAGCCATTACACTGGGGCGAAA
This sequence comes from Syrphus vitripennis, assembly GCA_958431115.1. NCBI lineage: Eukaryota > Metazoa > Arthropoda > Insecta > Diptera > Syrphidae > Syrphus > Syrphus vitripennis. The sequence goes on from OY288108.1 coordinate 66,818,196, forward strand.
CGCATATTTGAACACTTGTAAGCTGGTTTATATTTTATTTTATTTTATTCATGATTTTAAATCATATATTTAAAACAAACGGTGTTCAGGAAATAACAATTCGACTGGTAACAGTCAAATATTTGTTCATTAAAAGTCCATAGCAGGATAAAAATTGCAACAATTTATCTTCTTTGAAGACTTGTTGCTACTGTATAATTCGCAGTTGCTCTTTGTAGCTCGGGTTATATGGAATCTCGATTTATTCGGGTAAATATGCGTCAAGACAAGGTGTAATGGTCATCTTCTGATGAGCCCAGCCATTACACTGGGGCGAAACGCATATTTGAACACTTGTAAGCTGGTTTATATTTTATTTTATTTTATTCATGATTTTAAATCATATATTTAAAACAAACGGTGTTCAGGAAATAACAATTCGACTGGTAACAGTCAAATATTTGTTCATTAAAAGTCCATAGCAGGATAAAAATTGCAACAATTTATCTTTTTTGAAGACTTGTTGCTACTGTATAATTCGCAGTTGCTCTTTGTAGCTCGGGTTATATGGAATCTCGATTTATTCGGGTAAATATGCGTCAAGACAAGGTGTAATGGTCATCTTCTGATGAGCCCAGCCATTACACTGGGGCGAAACGCATATTTGAACACTTGTAAGCTGGTTTATATTTTATTTTATTTTATTCATGATTTTAAATCATATATTTAAAACAAACGGTATTCAGGAAATAACAATTCGACTGGTAACAGTCAAATATTTGTTCATTAAAAGTCCATAGCAGGATAAAAATTGCAACAATTTATCTTCTTTGAAGACTTGTTGCTACTGTATAATTCGCAGTTGCTCTTTGTAGCTCGGGTTATATGGAATCTCGATTTATTCGGGTAAATATGCGTCAAGACAAAGTGTAATGGTCATCTTCTGATGAGCCCAGCCATTACACTGGGGCGAAACGCATATTTGAACACTTGTAAGCTGGTTTATATTTTATTTTATTTTATTCATGATTTTAAATCATATATTTAAAACAAACGGTGTTCAGGAAATAACAATTCGACTGGTAACAGTCAAATATTTGTTCATTAAAAGTCCATAGCAGGATAAAAATTGCAACAATTTATCTTCTTTGAAGACTTGTTGCTACTGTATAATTCGCAGTTGCTCTTTGTAGCTCGGGTTATATGGAATCTCGATTTATTCGGGTAAATATGCGTCAAGACAAGGTGTAATGGTCATCTTCTGATGAGCCCAGCCATTACACTGGGGCGAAACGCATATTTGAACACTTGTAAGCTGGTTTATATTTTATTTTATTTTATTCATGATTTTAAATCATATATTTAAAACAAACGGTGTTCAGGAAATAACAATTCGACTGGTAACAGTCAAATATTTGTTCATCATTACATGTTGTTCAGGCATAACACTAACAACATGTGATTGAGTAAATACTAGTATGCCCAACAAATATGACAATTAACAAAATAATGCGAATTATAAAGGGACATTGATATAAGGCAAGGCATTTCTCCGCTTTAGCCCAGCCGCCAACCCTGGACATAAAATCTGAGACAACCACCACCTTCAGTCTCAGTACCTTGCGCCACACACCTTTCCATACACCTTTCCCTTCCCATCCCTATACTTCACGCCCGCGCTGTGTTGAACAACATATAAAGGGTACACCATCCCCTTGAGCGCGCGCAAATTATAAAAAAAAATCAACGCCTATCGCACAACAAAAATAGACAACATCATGGCAGAGGCTGGACTTCCTTATTTGGACCTTATTGATAAAGATATTGACTCAACCTCCAACTTAAAAAAAATATGCGCCTTCCATCTACTATTGCTAAAGCTTTGTCAACTGCAAAACAATTGGGTTTACCATCTAAAAGTGTCAAAGGAAATACCACCCCAACTCTCCCACCGTGGAATATTAATACAAACTCGTTAGAACTAACTTTATCAATATACAATAAAGACAATACAAACAAAAGAATCTATCATTCCACCTTTACCGAAATCTTGCGAAATCTAAAACAAAAAGGCTGGTTTCCTGTCTTCACGGATGGGTCTAAAACAACTCTAAATACTTCATTTTGTTAAGAGCTGGAATTTTGTGGGGATTCTCATCAATCTTCACTTCTGAAGCACTAGCCATTTTTGAAGCTGCTAAAACTGTTCTGCAATTCACTTCGAAAACAGAAATTTGCTCCGACAGTCTATCGGTGCTCAAATCAATCCTTAATCCGAACAACAACAAACTAATTAATGATATAAGAGATTTGCTCATAAAACACCCGACAAAATTAAAATTAATGTGGGTACCCAGTCATTAGGGTGTCCCGAGATTTTTTTTTTCGATTTTCCGAACGTAAGACCTCTCAAAACTTGCGTAATTGGTCACAGATTGCAAAAGTATTTAAAAAAAAAAAATTGAAATATATCTTGGGGGCGCTACGGGCCTTCAAAGTTTTGAAAAATATTCATTTTTTATGACTATATCTCGCTATCCCTAATATCTGCTCCTGATCTACTGTTTACTATAATTATTGACTATTTGATATTATTAGATGAAGAACATTTTTGTCGTTTCGTTTTGTTTGTAGCAACACATTCCAGTGGTTTCAAATTTATCACCTCTCAACCTGAAAATACCTCCAATATGGTGTCCCATATTATTTTTTTTTTATCGCCATTTTCATCATTTTCTTGAGCCTTAAGCCACTTCTTAATAAATTTGACGTAATTTTGAAAACAAACTGAAAGGTTTTTTAGAGTTATCTGAGAAGCTTTTTAATGTTGCTGCTTGTAAATGCACTTCATTTGAAACTTGTTCGTGCTTAAAACCTAAGAAAGTTCCCATCAATGAGAGAAGTTTTTTGCTGGATCAAAGAAATGAGAGAAAAATGGTTATAAGCGGGATTGACAAGAAAGGAACTAATATCTTGAAGAAACGACATCAGAGGCAAATTGAAGAATCAAAGAGAGAAGCAAGAAGGTGTTCTACGCAAGAAACCAATTCTATGTCAGGAAACTGCGATGAAGATTCGGTGCATGAATCTTCCACAGAAACGTATGCAATAACAGAGGCATCCCCAGCAAACGCACCTTTAACAGAGACACCATCGACTTCAAGGGCTAATCGGAACACATTGAGGTTGCCAACAGTTGCTAAGGTCTGTGACCGATACGGTTTATCGACGCGATCTGCTGCTGCTATTACTTCTGCTGTTTTGGCTGATGTCGGCTTGGTTTCTACCAAAGATTTAACTCTAGTTATTGACAAAAACAAAATCCACAGAGCTGTATCTAAATCACGTGAAAAAGCTTTAAAAGATATTGGAGGTATAGCTATAAAAAGCATTTACTTTGATGGACGAAAAGACAAGACACTGATAAATGAGAAAATAGGGGCGCGTTATCATCGCAAAGAAATTTTTGAAGAGCACATCTCAATTTTGGCAGAACCTGGATCAATTTATTTGGGACACACAACACCAGTTCGTGGCACCGCAAAGGAAATTTTTTCTTCGATCACAACATTAAGATCGAGGTTATAATTTAGATGACGTGGTTTGCGTTGGATGCGACGGAACTGCAACTAACACTGGTTGGAAGGGGGCGTGATTCAATATTTAGAGGAGTTTTTGGAGAGACCGCTTCAATGGTGTATTTGTATGCTGCATGCCAATGAGTTACCTCTTCGTCATTTATTCTTGAAGTTAGATGGTTGCACTTCGGGTCCTAGAGAATATTCCGGACCTATTGGGAAACAATTAGCTAGTTGCGAAAATAAAACCACCGTGTCCTTTTGCGCTGTGGCTGGTAATATGCCTGACTTGCCGAAATATGTGGTTGATGAACTAAGTACAGATCAAAAATAATATCTTTATGAGATATGTCAAGCTGTATCAACTGGTTTCTGTACCCCTGAGCTGGAAAACCGCCAACCTGGAAAAATGGCTCACTCGAGATGGCTAACTTGTGCTAATCGTATACTCAGACTTTATGTTAGTACACTTAATCCATCAGAAAATTTGCTGTTGCTTGTCAATTACGTCGTTAAAGTATACGCTCCGATTTGGTTCCAAATCAAGCAAAAGATGTCTTTTAAGGATGGAGCTAAACATAATTTTCAACTAATTATGTACTCTCGATATTTACCCGAACATTTGAGATCAGTTGTGAATTCTGTTATAGAAAGAAATGCTTTTTTTGCGCACCCAGAAAACCTGCTTATCAGTATGTTGTTTGATGAAAGAGACCACATTCGAGAACTGGCATTGCGAAGAATAAAAAAAGCTAGAGAAGCTGAAATTATCACCAAACGCAGGATATACAAACCACCAAAAATTAACTTCTCTGCTAAAGACTATATCGAAATTATTTTGTGGAACGAGTGTCAGGTTACACCACCCCCGGTTCTTCGACATATTTCTTATGAAGACCTTCAAATCATGGCAAAAGGTAAAAGCTTGGAAATTGTTTACTTTCCTTGTCACACCCAATCTGTGGAAAGATGTGTTAAACTGGTAACTGAGGCCTCACAAAGTGTAACTGACCCTTATTCTAGAGATGGCTTTATTAGAAACAGATTGCAATCTCGAGCAGAAATGCCAAATTTTCGACACAAAAATAACTTTAAATTTTAAGTTTTTGTCATTGATTAATATTTTTTTTTGCTTATTTTGTTTTCACGTTCCTTGTATCAATAATATTTTTAATAAGATACCTTCAAAACTTGATTTTTTTTGTAGTTTTATGCATACGGTTAGTCTGTAAAAACGTGAAATTTACAAATCTTCAAGCCACGGTAGCGCCCCCAAGATGACATCTATTTTCATTTTTACCGTTTTCTTTATCTGTGTTAAATTACGCAAATTTTGATACCTCTTACGATAGTGTAGCTCGAAAAAAAAAATGTCCCATACATCAACGGGACACCCTACCAGTCATATCGGTATACCAGGCAATGAATATGCCGATAAATTTGAAAAGCTCTGCAACAAAACACCCGTTTTTACTTTCGATACATTTTCAAAGAACGACATCCAAAGATATGTAGATCAATTACTTAAAAAAAAAAAAAAATTCTCAACTGGAATAGCTACGAAAATCATTATGGAAAGATAAACATTGATCGATGCGCTCCAATCTACCCATCGTCACTCTCCAGAACAACAATATCAAACTTTACCCGCCTTCGCTTAGGACACAGTATCTTAACTCACCAAAACCTATTAAGGAAAGAAAGTCCACCTCGCTGCCCATCATGCAACAACACCTTAAACATATCACATGTAATTGGCCTATCATCATGTGTAATTTCCAAAAAAAAAATTAATGCTATTTTAAAAACCGACCAAAATATTTATTCATTTCTTAATAAAATTAATGTCGAAAATATATTAAAAATATTTGTCTCCATATAAATAATTTGATGATATAATTTAATCAATAAGTTATGTTCGAGTGGAAAGCTTTTGTAGCTAGAGCTCCTCTATATTAGCACATAATTTTAATTTTATGTTAATAAATAATAATAATAATGATGATAATAATAATAATAATAGTGGATCAGATGGTGCCGGAAATACCAAATCAAGCTGAAGATGATTTAATTAGTTATAGAGCTTCATTAGGACCAGGAGACATACTTTTTCAGATGTCTTTTGACAATTTCCAGGAAGCCTTGGTAGAATATGAAGGAATGGATCCATTACTAAGACCCAGAATACCAAAAATGCAAATTAATGAGAAAACAATAAACATTATTCGTCATATTAATAATATACTTGAGGCACAATTGGAAGAATGGCACGATATAGCATATGTACAAAGTTTTATATTTTGCGCAGCAGTAGTGGTTGCAAGAACAAGTGGATTAAGAGTTGGTCAGGCACAAGAGCCACATCACCAGATAGAACGAAGGAAACCAGCTTGGCAGTTACGGCTAGAAAGGAAAATTTCAACATACAAAGCAGATGTTCGACGACTTACTATGTTTAAGCAAGGCGTAAGATCGCAAAAATTGGTGGGAAAATAAGAAAAATAGTAAAACCCCGAAGTCCTGAAGAACTTAATCACCAAGACTAAGATATCGTTATTGATAGACTTACCCAAAAACTGCAGGTATTAAGCGCTCGTTTGAATAGGTATCTGATTAGTAAAAAAAGAAATGATGATAATAAAGCATTTAAAACTAATCAAAAAAAGTTTTATTCAAGTCTCAACGGAAGTATCAATGAATTTCCATTAGTAGATAATGTTGATAGATTTGAGAATTTTTGGGAAAATGTGTGGGACAGACCAGAGACACATAACACACAAGCAACTTGGCTAACCACTCTGCCTTAAATTCCACAAATGAATAGCAGCCTAATAAGTATTGAAGAACTCCGCGAAGTCCTTCGGAGAGCCCAGAATTGGAAAGCACCAGGCCCAGACGAACTTCAGAACTTTTGGCTAAAACAATTTACAAGCGCATATCCTCATATAGTTCGGAATTTTAACAAGATTATGGATAAAGAACAGACAATTCCAGAATTCTTCGCAAAGGGACGGACTTTTCTTATTCCCAAGACCACAAATTTGGAAGACCCAAGTACATTTAGGCCAATTACGTGTCTAACTACATTATACAAGGCTCTCACTGCAATAATAAGTAATAGAGTTTGGCAACACTGTGAGTCCAACAATCTAATCCCAAGTGAACAAAAGGGGAGCTAAGCTCTCATTAAAAAAATGTAAAACTTTACATATATGTCGGAAATTATCATGTCCTAAAATTGAAAGCGTAGATAACTTAGATATTTTAGGATTAGGATTTAATAATAAGTACAATTGGAAACCACACTGTATGAATCTTAAAAAGAGCCTAGCTGCAAGAAGCAATATTATCAATTATTTATCCAATAAAAAATTAAATATTCACATTAACACACTATGTAGAAAATGTGTGGGACAGACCAGAGACACATAACACACAAGCAACTTGGCTAACCACTCTGCCTTAAATTCCACAAATGAATAGCAGCCTAATAAGTATTGAAGAACTCCGCGAAGTCCTTCGGAGAGCCCAGAATTGGAAAGCACCAGGCCCAGACGAACTTCAGAACTTTTGGCTAAAACAATTTACAAGCGCATATCCTCATATAGTTCGGAATTTTAACAAGATTATGGATAAAGAACAGACAATTCCAGAATTCTTCGCAAAGGGACGGACTTTTCTTATTCCCAAGACCACAAATTTGGAAGACCCAAGTACATTTAGGCCAATTACGTGTCTAACTACATTATACAAGGCTCTCACTACAATAATAAGTAATAGAGTTTGGCAACACTGTGAGTCCAACAATCTAATCCCAAGTGAACAAAAGGGGAGCTAAGCTCTCATTAAAAAAATGTAAAACTTTACATATATGTCGTAAATTATCATGTCCTAAAATTGAAAGCGTAGATAACTTAGATATTTTAGGATTAAGATTTAATAATAAGTACAATTGGAAACCACACTGTATGAATCTTAAAAAGAGCCTAGCTGCAAGAAGCAATATTATCAATTATTTATCCAATAAAAAATTAAATATTCACATTAACACACTATGTAGAATTACTAAAGCCTTAGTTTTAAGAAAATCGACAAACAAGACTTTGACAACGTCAGAATATTAGACAAGAAAAGGAGGATTAACACACGGTTCACTTTGGAAAGCCTTCGAATCCAACAAAAAATAAATAAAACGATGAACCACAAAGAAGACATTGATGACATAAGCGCAACTTATAGTGTTGCCATATCAGATTCTAACCTGTGATATTAGTTCTAAATATGTTGTTTGTTAATAATATGTGTTTTAGTACTTTTTAATGTTTAACAATTTTTTAAAGTTAATTAAATTTAAATGAAAAACAATAATTATAAATATAAATTCAATAGTATCAAAAGTAAGTGCAATAGTTTCATATAATCACTAAAATTAGTTAAATCAAAATCAAAATATTATTATATTTTCATTATTTTTATTTATTCAAAACTTTGTTTGTATTTTATTTTCTCAAGAATAAATCTAAACCCCTGATGAAGCCGGAAAAAACCGGAGAAACGTTGGGAAAGAATGAATTAGTTTTTTAATTGATTGCATTGTTTTCACATCGATCATTAAGCCCAATTAATTAATCCACAAATCGTTTATGGTTTTTATATTTACGGCAAATGCCCAACCTCAACTCTAAATATTATCAAGTCAACATACCATCAATCCGCTAGAAGAAGTATGGGGTTGGCCGTGGCGCGATGGTATGCGTGGTCGCCTGTCAACCTCACATGTCACAGGTTCGATCCCTGCTCTAGTTCTATGTCATGTTTTTATTCCATTATCATTGATCATTGTTGGGCCGATGGTTTACTCATTACATGTTGTTCAGGCATAACACTAACAACATGTGATTGAGTAAATACTAGTATGCCCAACAAATATGACAATTAACAAAATAATGCGAATTATAAAGGGACATTGATATAAGGCAAGGCATTTCTCCGCCTTAGCCCAGCCGCCAACCCTGGACATAAAATCTGAGACAACCACCACCTTCAGTCTCAGTACCTTGCGCCACACACCTTTCCATACACCTTTCCCTTCCCATCCCTATACTTCACGCCCGCGCTGTGTTGAACAACATATAAAGGGTACACCATCCCCTTGAGCGCGCGCAAATTATAAAAAAAAATCAACGCCTATCGCACAACAAAAATAGACAACATCATGGCAGAGGTTGGACTTCCTTATTTGGACCTTATTGATAAAGATATTGACTCAACCTCCAACTTAAAAAAAATATGCGCCTTCCATCTACTATTGCTAAAGCTTTGTCAACTGCAAAACAATTGGGTTTACCATCTAAAAGTGTCAAAGGAAATACCACCCCAACTCTCCCACCGTGGAATATTAATACAAACTCGTTAGAACTAACTTTATCAATATACAATAAAAACAATACAAACAAAAGAATCTATCATTCCACCTTTACCGAAATCTTGCGAAATCTAAAACAAAAAGGCTGGTTTCCTGTCTTCACGGATGGGTCTAAAACAACTCTAAATACTTCATTTTGTTAAGAGCTGGAATTTTGTGGGGATTCTCATCAATCTTCACTTCTGAAGCACTAGCCATTTTTGAAGCTGCTAAAACTGATCTGCAATTCACTTCGAAAACAGAAATTTGCTCCGACAGTCTATCGGTGCTCAAATCAATCCTTAATCCGAACAACAACAAACTAATTAATGATATAAGAGATTTGCTCATAAAACACCCGACAAAATTAAAATTAATGTGGGTACCCAGTCATATCGGTATACCAGGCAATGAATATGCCGATAAATTTGAAAAGCTCTGCAACAAAACACCCGTTTTTACTTTCGATACATTTTCAAAGAACGACATCCAAAGATATGTAGATCAATTACTTAAAAAAAAAAAAAAAAATTCTCAACTGGAATAGCTACGAAAATCATTATGGAAAGATAAACATTGATCGATGCGCTCCAATCTACCCATCGTCACTCTCCAGAACAACAATATCAAACTTTACCCGCCTTCGCTTAGGACACAGTATCTTAACTCACCAAAACCTATTAAGGAAAGAAAGTCCACCTCGCTGCCCATCATGCAACAACACCTTAAACATATCACATGTAATTGGCCTATCATCATGTGTAATTTCCAAAAAAAAAATTAATGCTATTTTAAAAACCGACCAAAATATTTATTCATTTCTTAATAAAATTAATGTCGAAAATATATTAAAAATATTTGTCTCCATATAAATAATTTGATGATATAATTTAATCAATAAGTTATGTTCGAGTGGAAAGCTTTTGTAGCTAGAGCTCCTCTATATTAGCACATAATTTTAATTTTATGTTAATAAATAATAATAATAATGATGATAATAATAATAATAATAGTGGATCAGATGGTGCCGGAAATACCAAATCAAGCTGAAGATGATTTAAATAGTTATAGAGCTTCATTAGGACCAGGAGACATACTTTTTCAGATGTCTTTTGACAATTTCCAGGAAGCCTTGGTAGAATATGAAGGAATGGATCCATTACTAAGACCCAGAATACCAAAAATGCAAATTAATGAGAAAACAATAAACATTATTCGTCATATTAATAATATACTTGAGGCACAATTGGAAGAATGGCACGATATAGCATATGTACAAAGTTTTATATTTTGCGCAGCAGTAGTGGTTGCAAGAACAAGTGGATTAAGAGTTGGTCAGGCACAAGAGCCACATCACCAGATAGAACGAAGGAAACCAGCTTGGCAGTTACGGCTAGAAAGGAAAATTTCAACATACAAAGCAGATGTTCGACGACTTACTATGTTTAAGCAAGGCGTAAGATCGCAAAAATTGGTGGGGAAAATAAGAAAAATAGTAAAACCCCGAAGTCCTGAAGAACTTAATCACCAAGACTAAGATATCGTTATTGATAGACTTACCCAAAAACTGCAGGTATTAAGCGCTCGTTTGAATAGGTATCTGATTAGTAAAAAAAGAAATGATGATAATAAAGCATTTAAAACTAATCAAAAAAAGTTTTATTCAAGTCTCAACGGAAGTATCAATGAATTTCCATTAGTAGATAATGTTGATAGATTTGAGAATTTTTGGGAAAATGTGTGGGACAGACCAGAGACACATAACACACAAGCAACTTGGCTAACCACTCTGCCTTAAATTCCACAAATGAATAGCAGCCTAATAAGTATTGAAGAACTCCGCGAAGTCCTTCGGAGAGCCCAGAATTGGAAAGCACCAGGCCCAGACGAACTTCAGAACTTTTGGCTAAAACAATTTACAAGCGCATATCCTCATATAGTTCGGAATTTTAACAAGATTATGGATAAAGAACAGACAATTCCAGAATTCTTCGCAAAGGGACGGACTTTTCTTATTCCCAAGACCACAAATTTGGAAGACCCAAGTACATTTAGGCCAATTACGTGTCTAACTACATTATACAAGGCTCTCACTACAATAATAAGTAATAGAGTTTGGCAACACTGTGAGTCCAACAATCTAATCCCAAGTGAACAAAAGGGGAGCTAAGCTCTCATTAAAAAAATGTAAAACTTTACATATATGTCGTAAATTATCATGTCCTAAAATTGAAAGCGTAGATAACTTAGATATTTTAGGATTAAGATTTAATAATAAGTACAATTGGAAACCACACTGTATGAATCTTAAAAAGAGCCTAGCTGCAAGAAGCAATATTATCAATTATTTATCCAATAAAAAATTAAATATTCACATTAACACACTATGTAGAAAATGTGTGGGACAGACCAGAGACACATAACACACAAGCAACTTGGCTAACCACTCTGCCTTAAATTCCACAAATGAATAGCAGCCTAATAAGTATTGAAGAACTCCGCGAAGTCCTTCGGAGAGCCCAGAATTGGAAAGCACCAGGCCCAGACGAACTTCAGAACTTTTGGCTAAAACAATTTACAAGCGCATATCCTCATATAGTTCGGAATTTTAACAAGATTATGGATAAAGAACAGACAATTCCAGAATTCTTCGCAAAGGGACGGACTTTTCTTATTCCCAAGACCACAAATTTGGAAGACCCAAGTACATTTAGGCCAATTACGTGTCTAACTACATTATACAAGGCTCTCACTACAATAATAAGTAATAGAGTTTGGCAACACTGTGAGTCCAACAATCTAATCCCAAGTGAACAAAAGGGGAGCTAAGCTCTCATTAAAAAAATGTAAAACTTTACATATATGTCGTAAATTATCATGTCCTAAAATTGAAAGCGTAGATAACTTAGATATTTTAGGATTAAGATTTAATAATAAGTACAATTGGAAACCACACTGTATGAATCTTAAAAAGAGCCTAGCTGCAAGAAGCAATATTATCAATTATTTATCCAATAAAAAATTAAATATTCACATTAACACACTATGTAGAATTACTAAAGCCTTAGTTTTAAGAAAATCGACAAACAAGACTTTGACAACGTCAGAATATTAGACAAGAAAAGGAGGATTAACACACGGTTCACTTTGGAAAGCCTTCGAATCCAACAAAAAATAAATAAAACGATGAACCACAAAGAAGACATTGATGACATAAGCGCAACTTATAGTGTTGCCATATCAGATTCTAACCTGTGATATTAGTTCTAAATATGTTGTTTGTTAATAATATGTGTTTTAGTACTTTTTAATGTTTAACAATTTTTTAAAGTTAATTAAATTTAAATGAAAAACAATAATTATAAATATAAATTCAATAGTATCAAAAGTAAGTGCAATAGTTTCATATAATCACTAAAATTAGTTAAATCAAAATCAAAATATTATTATATTTTCATTATTTTTATTTATTCAAAACTTTGTTTGTATTTTATTTTCTCAAGAATAAATCTAAACCCCTGATGAAGCCGGAAAAAACCGGAGAAACGTTGGGAAAGAATGAATTAGTTTTTTAATTGATTGCATTGTTTTCACATCGATCATTAAGCCCAATTAATTAATCCACAAATCGTTTATGGTTTTTATATTTACGGCAAATGCCCAACCTCAACTCTAAATATTATCAAGTCAACATACCATCAATCCGCTAGAAGAAGTATGGGGTTGGCCGTGGCGCGATGGTATGCGTGGTCGCCTGTCAACCTCACATGTCACAGGTTCGATCCCTGCTCTAGTTCTATGTCATGTTTTTATTCCATTATCATTGATCATTGTTGGGCCGATGGTTTACTCATTACATGTTGTTCAGGCATAACACTAACAACATGTGATTGAGTAAATACTAGTATGCCCAACAAATATGACAATTAACAAAATAATGCGAATTATAAAGGGACATTGATATAAGGCAAGGCATTTCTCCGCCTTAGCCCAGCCGCCAACCCTGGACATAAAATCTGAGACAACCACCACCTTCAGTCTCAGTACCTTGCGCCACACACCTTTCCATACACCTTTCCCTTCCCATCCCTATACTTCACGCCCGCGCTGTGTTGAACAACATATAAAGGGTACACCATCCCCTTGAGCGCGCGCAAATTATAAAAAAAAATCAACGCCTATCGCACAACAAAAATAGACAACATCATGGCAGAGGTTGGACTTCCTTATTTGGACCTTATTGATAAAGATATTGACTCAACCTCCAACTTAAAAAAAATATGCGCCTTCCATCTACTATTGCTAAAGCTTTGTCAACTGCAAAACAATTGGGTTTACCATCTAAAAGTGTCAAAGGAAATACCACCCCAACTCTCCCACCGTGGAATATTAATACAAACTCGTTAGAACTAACTTTATCAATATACAATAAAAACAATACAAACAAAAGAATCTATCATTCCACCTTTACCGAAATCTTGCGAAATCTAAAACAAAAAGGCTGGTTTCCTGTCTTCACGGATGGGTCTAAAACAACTCTAAATACTTCATTTTGTTAAGAGCTGGAATTTTGTGGGGATTCTCATCAATCTTCACTTCTGAAGCACTAGCCATTTTTGAAGCTGCTAAAACTGATCTGCAATTCACTTCGAAAACAGAAATTTGCTCCGACAGTCTATCGGTGCTCAAATCAATCCTTAATCCGAACAACAACAAACTAATTAATGATATAAGAGATTTGCTCATAAAACACCCGACAAAATTAAAATTAATGTGGGTACCCAGTCATATCGGTATACCAGGCAATGAATATGCCGATAAATTTGAAAAGCTCTGCAACAAAACACCCGTTTTTACTTTCGATACATTTTCAAAGAACGACATCCAAAGATATGTAGATCAATTACTTAAAAAAAAAAAAAAAATTCTCAACTGGAATAGCTACGAAAATCATTATGGAAAGATAAACATTGATCGATGCGCTCCAATCTACCCATCGTCACTCTCCAGAACAACAATATCAAACTTTACCCGCCTTCGCTTAGGACACAGTATCTTAACTCACCAAAACCTATTAAGGAAAGAAAGTCCACCTCGCTGCCCATCATGCAACAACACCTTAAACATATCACATGTAATTGGCCTATCATCATGTGTAATTTCCAAAAAAAAAATTAATGCTATTTTAAAAACCGACCAAAATATTTATTCATTTCTTAATAAAATTAATGTCGAAAATATATTAAAAATATTTGTCTCCATATAAATAATTTGATGATATAATTTAATCAATAAGTTATGTTCGAGTGGAAAGCTTTTGTAGCTAGAGCTCCTCTATATTAGCACATAATTTTAATTTTATGTTAATAAATAATAATAATAATGATGATAATAATAATAATAATAGTGGATCAGATGGTGCCGGAAATACCAAATCAAGCTGAAGATGATTTAAATAGTTATAGAGCTTCATTAGGACCAGGAGACATACTTTTTCAGATGTCTTTTGACAATTTCCAGGAAGCCTTGGTAGAATATGAAGGAATGGATCCATTACTAAGACCCAAAATACCAAAAATGCAAATTAATGAGAAAACAATAAACATTATTCGTCATATTAATAATATACTTGAGGCACAATTGGAAGAATGGCACGATATAGCATATGTACAAAGTTTTATATTTTGCGCAGCAGTAGTGGTTGCAAGAACAAGTGGATTAAGAGTTGGTCAGGCACAAGAGCCACATCACCAGATAGAACGAAGGAAACCAGCTTGGCAGTTACGGCTAGAAAGGAAAATTTCAACATACAAAGCAGATGTTCGACGACTTACTATGTTTAAGCAAGGCGTAAGATCGCAAAAATTGGTGGGGAAAATAAGAAAAATAGTAAAACCCCGAAGTCCTGAAGAACTTAATCACCAAGACTAAGATATCGTTATTGATAGACTTACCCAAAAACTGCAGGTATTAAGCGCTCGTTTGAATAGGTATCTGATTAGTAAAAAAAGAAATGATGATAATAAAGCATTTAAAACTAATCAAAAAAAGTTTTATTCAAGTCTCAACGGAAGTATCAATGAATTTCCATTAGTAGATAATGTTGATAGATTTGAGAATTTTTGGGAAAATGTGTGGGACAGACCAGAGACACATAACACACAAGCAACTTGGCTAACCACTCTGCCTTAAATTCCACAAATGAATAGCAGCCTAATAAGTATTGAAGAACTCCGCGAAGTCCTTCGGAGAGCCCAGAATTGGAAAGCACCAGGCCCAGACGAACTTCAGAACTTTTGGCTAAAACAATTTACAAGCGCATATCCTCATATAGTTCGGAATTTTAACAAGATTATGGATAAAGAACAGACAATTCCAGAATTCTTCGCAAAGGGACGGACTTTTCTTATTCCCAAGACCACAAATTTGGAAGACCCAAGTACATTTAGGCCAATTACGTGTCTAACTACATTATACAAGGCTCTCACTACAATAATAAGTAATAGAGTTTGGCAACACTGTGAGTCCAACAATCTAATCCCAAGTGAACAAAAGGGGAGCTAAGCTCTCATTAAAAAAATGTAAAACTTTACATATATGTCGTAAATTATCATGTCCTAAAATTGAAAGCGTAGATAACTTAGATATTTTAGGATTAAGATTTAATAATAAGTACAATTGGAAACCACACTGTATGAATCTTAAAAAGAGCCTAGCTGCAAGAAGCAATATTATCAATTATTTATCCAATAAAAAATTAAATATTCACATTAACACACTATGTAGAATTACTAAAGCCTTAGTTTTAAGAAAATCGACAAACAAGACTTTGACAACGTCAGAATATTAGACAAGAAAAGGAGGATTAACACACGGTTCACTTTGGAAAGCCTTCGAATCCAACAAAAAATAAATAAAACGATGAACCACAAAGAAGACATTGATGACATAAGCGCAACTTATAGTGTTGCCATATCAGATTCTAACCTGTGATATTAGTTCTAAATATGTTGTTTGTTAATAATATGTGTTTTAGTACTTTTTAATGTTTAACAATTTTTTAAAGTTAATTAAATTTAAATGAAAAACAATAATTATAAATATAAATTCAATAGTATCAAAAGTAAGTGCAATAGTTTCATATAATCACTAAAATTAGTTAAATCAAAATCAAAATATTATTATATTTTCATTATTTTTATTTATTCAAAACTTTGTTTGTATTTTATTTTCTCAAGAATAAATCTAAACCCCTGATGAAGCCGGAAAAAACCGGAGAAACGTTGGGAAAGAATGAATTAGTTTTTTAATTGATTGCATTGTTTTCACATCGATCATTAAGCCCAATTAATTAATCCACAAATCGTTTATGGTTTTTATATTTACGGCAAATGCCCAACCTCAACTCTAAATATTATCAAGTCAACATACCATCAATCCGCTAGAAGAAGTATGGGGTTGGCCGTGGCGCGATGGTATGCGTGGTCGCCTGTCAACCTCACATGTCACAGGTTCGATCCCTGCTCTAGTTCTATGTCATGTTTTTATTCCATTATCATTGATCATTGTTGGGCCGATGGTTTACTCATTACATGTTGTTCAGGCATAACACTAACAACATGTGATTGAGTAAATACTAGTATGCCCAACAAATATGACAATTAACAAAATAATGCGAATTATAAAGGGACATTGATATAAGGCAAGGCATTTCTCCGCCTTAGCCCAGCCGCCAACCCTGGACATAAAATCTGAGACAACCACCACCTTCAGTCTCAGTACCTTGCGCCACACACCTTTCCATACACCTTTCCCTTCCCATCCCTATACTTCACGCCCGCGCTGTGTTGAACAACATATAAAGGGTACACCATCCCCTTGAGCGCGCGCAAATTATAAAAAAAAATCAACGCCTATCGCACAACAAAAATAGACAACATCATGGCAGAGGTTGGACTTCCTTATTTGGACCTTATTGATAAAGATATTGACTCAACCTCCAACTTAAAAAAAATATGCGCCTTCCATCTACTATTGCTAAAGCTTTGTCAACTGCAAAACAATTGGGTTTACCATCTAAAAGTGTCAAAGGAAATACCACCCCAACTCTCCCACCGTGGAATATTAATACAAACTCGTTAGAACTAACTTTATCAATATACAATAAAAACAATACAAACAAAAGAATCTATCATTCCACCTTTACCGAAATCTTGCGAAATCTAAAACAAAAAGGCTGGTTTCCTGTCTTCACGGATGGGTCTAAAACAACTCTAAATACTTCATTTTGTTAAGAGCTGGAATTTTGTGGGGATTCTCATCAATCTTCACTTCTGAAGCACTAGCCATTTTTGAAGCTGCTAAAACTGATCTGCAATTCACTTCGAAAACAGAAATTTGCTCCGACAGTCTATCGGTGCTCAAATCAATCCTTAATCCGAACAACAACAAACTAATTAATGATATAAGAGATTTGCTCATTTGCTCATCGGTATACCAGGCAATGAATATGCCGATAAATTTGAAAAGCTCTGCAACAAAACACCCGTTTTTACTTTCGATACATTTTCAAAGAACGACATCCAAAGATATGTAGATCAATTACTTAAAAAAAAAAAAAAAAATTCTCAACTGGAATAGCTACGAAAATCATTATGGAAAGATAAACATTGATCGATGCGCTCCAATCTACCCATCGTCACTCTCCAGAACAACAATATCAAACTTTACCCGCCTTCGCTTAGGACACAGTATCTTAACTCACCAAAACCTATTAAGGAAAGAAAGTCCACCTCGCTGCCCATCATGCAACAACACCTTAAACATATCACATGTAATTTATCATCATGTGTAATTTCCAAAAAAAAAATTAATGCTATTTTAAAAAGCGACCAAAATATTTATTCATTTCTTAATAAAATTAATGTCGAAAATATATTAAAAATATTTGTCTCCATATAAATAATTTGATGATATAATTTAATCAATAAGTTATGTTCGAGTGGAAAGCTTTTGTAGCTAGAGCTCCTCTATATTAGCACATAATTTTAATTTTATGTTAATAAATAATAATAATAATGATGATAATAATAATAATAATAGTGGATCAGATGGTGCCGGAAATACCAAATCAAGCTGAAGATGATTTAAATAGTTATAGAGCTTCATTAGGACCAGGAGACATACTTTTTCAGATGTCTTTTGACAATTTCCAGGAAGCCTTGGTAGAATATGAAGGAATGGATCCATTACTAAGACCCAGAATACCAAAAATGCAAATTAATGAGAAAACAATAAACATTATTCGTCATATTAATAATATACTTGAGGCACAATTGGAAGAATGGCACGATATAGCATATGTACAAAGTTTTATATTTTGCGCAGCAGTAGTGGTTGCAAGAACAAGTGGATTAAGAGTTGGTCAGGCACAAGAGCCACATCACCAGATAGAACGAAGGAAACCAGCTTGGCAGTTACGGCTAGAAAGGAAAATTTCAACATACAAAGCAGATGTTCGACGACTTACTATGTTTAAGCAAGGCGTAAGATCGCAAAAATTGGTGGGGAAAATAAGCAAAATAGTAAAACCCCGAAGTCCTGAAGAACTTAATCACCAAGACTTAGATATCGTTATTGATAGACTTACCCAAAAACTGCAGGTATTAAGCGCTCGTTTGAATAGGTATCTGATTAGTAAAAAAAGAAATGATGATAATAAAGCATTTAAAACTAATCAAAAAAAGTTTTATTCAAGTCTCAATGGAAGTATCAATGAATTTCCATTTTCAGATTGATTGATAGATTTGAGAATTTTTGGGAAAATGTGTGGGACAGACCAGAGACACATAACACACAAGCAACTTGGCTAACCACTCTGCCTTAAATTCCACAAATGAATAGCAGCCTAATAAGTATTGAAGAACTCCGCGAAGTCCTTCGGAGAGCCCAGAATTGGAAAGCACCAGGCCCAGACGAACTTCAGAACTTTTGGCTAAAACAATTTACAAGCGCATATCCTCATATAGTTCGGAATTTTAACAAGATTATGGATAAAGAACAGACAATTCCAGAATTCTTCGCAAAGGGACGGACTTTTCTTATTCCCAAGACCACAAATTTGGAAGACCCAAGTACATTTAGGCCAATTACGTGTCTAACTACATTATACAAGGCTCTCACTGCAATAATAAGTAATAGAGTTTGGCAACACTGTGAGTCCAACAATGTAATCCCAAGTGAACAAAAGGGGTGTGCTAGGAATTCTAGAGGATGTAAGGAGTTGATAACAATTGACGCTATAATTGCACAAAATTCTATTCATCAACATCGAAATCTGAGTGTAGCTTACATAGACTACCAAATAGCCTATGATAGCGTCCTTCATTCGTATTTAATAGAAACCTTGAGTATCCATGGAGTGGATATAAAAGTAGTGGAATTTTTCGTGAGTGCTATGAGCAAATGGAAAACAACCTTATATGTAGGGGGTTCAAACACAAGAGAGATGAGTGTGAAAAGAGGTTTATTTCAAGGAGATTCGTTTAGTCCACTATGGTTCTGCTTAAGCCTTGCACCTCTTAGTAAAATATTAAATGAATCTTCGAACGGATATCGAATTGGCCGACAAATGAGTGTTACCCACCTTCTTTATATCGATGATTTGAAATTATTTGCACGCTCCAGGCAACATCTTCAGAGCCTACTGAATATTGTAAAAAAAATCAGTTTAGATATCAAAATGAACTTCGGTTTTGATAAATGCAAGGCAGTTGAAATGGTTCGCGGTAAAATTGAAAGAACTGAAGGTTTCAACTTTGATGATGGTACCATTGAAATTTTAAATGAAAATGAAAGTTATAAATATCTCGGAGTCCAAGAAATGCGTGGTATTCAACATACAGCAATGAAAAATCAACTTAGAAATTGCTTTGTTGAAAGAATGAAATCATTCTGCAAAACCAAACTAAACAGCGGTAACTTAACAAAGGCCCTGTGCTGATATATTCC
>OY288108.1:66838366-66939805 GCA_958431115.1 Syrphus vitripennis
CCCAACCCGCACTGTAGCGCTACCATGGGGTTTTTCATTGGTAAAAATAAACAATTATTTTTTAATCTTAATCTGGCAAAAAGCTGATTTTGACAACTATGGAGTTTCATTGGGCAGAAATAATTGATAATTTTTTTGATTATAATCAATTTGCAGATCTAAATTTTTCGAGAGATTTACCCCTTCATGCATTTATTTATTTATTTATTTAATCCGTTAAGTACTAACGTTAGAAAAACGTAAACTAAACAATATATATATATATATATATATATACATTACAAATTCAATTACAATGATGTATTAAAAAAGTTTTCTTTAAATTTACTACATTTTAAATTGTCATTAATTGAAGAAATTAAAAAATTATACTTATTGAAGACTGAAATCAATTGATTTAAGGGACTGTTCATACCATAGTTTGTTCTGCTGAATGTAGGATAAAGAGACCGTTGATTTCTAAGGCTAATTTGGCTAAAACTAAAGTTCAAGCGACATAGAGCTGATTGAGATAATATCGAACCATTAACTAATTTTATAATATAACATAGTTGCAAATACTGCCTATGTTTCGAGAGTAAAGGAAGATTTATTAAGATGAGTCTATTGTTATAGGTGGGCAGTGTCGACCCTTGTGACCAAGGAAGAAAACGAAGACAGAATCGTAGGAACCTCCTTTGGATTCCCTCAAGTCTGTTAATATGAACTGAATAGAAATTCGCCCAGACTACATAGCCATATTCAAGTACTGGTCTGACAAAAGATATGTAGAGAAGCTTAAGAACGTAAGGATCCTGGAAGTCACGGGAGAATCTTTTTATAAGTCCCAAAGTTTTATTAGCTTTTTTAATAATATGGTTAATGTGGTCAATGAATGTTAATTTAGAATCTAGAATAATCCCTAGATCAGAAAAAACAGACACTTTGCATAATGAAAAAGAATCTAACATATAGTTGTAAGTTAATACAGTTTTTTTGCGCGTAAAACACATTGTTTTTCACTTTTCAATATTTAATAGAAGACGATTTGTATTGCACCATTCCCTGAACCTGGAAATATCTTCTTGAAGTTGTTCACAATCGTTGATGGAGGCTATTCTTTTAAAAATTTTGATGTCATCGGCATAGATAAGCACAGATGAATTTCTTATAATTGATGTCAAGTCATTGATTTATAAAACAAATAGTAAAGACCCTAAATGACTGCCTTGTGGTACACCTGAGTTGACCAAAAAATGATCAGAACACACATTATGAAAAGTAACACTATATCTCCTGTTTTCTAAATAAGATGATATCCAGGCTAGAAATCTGGCATTGAATCCTAAGTCATTTAGTTTATTGATAAGAGTTTTATTACAAATCAGTAAATACACAATCTACCTGTTTTCGATCTTCAAAGGAATCGATACAAAAGGAGGCAAAGTCAAACAGATTTGTGACAGTTGACTTCTTTTGGACAAACCCATGTTAGTTATCACAAATAATGGATTTACAGTTAAAAGATAAGACATTATAGATAATGGATTCAAATAATTTGGGAATTACAGACAATTTAGCAATAGGGCGATAGTTAGTTATATCGTTTTTTGACCTTTTTTTATGGACTGGTGTTATGAAAGCACTTTTCCACATAATAGGAAACTTTGATGAATTTAAAGATTCATTGAATAGAACACATAGGGGATAGGATAAATAAGATACACATTTTTTTAATACACTAGATGGTACGCCATCAGGACCGGGGCTGAAAGAATCATCGAGTTTCAAAATATTTTGAACAATAGATTCTTCACAAATAGAGAAGTTAATTGTGTTTAGATGTGAAAAAATCGGGAGAGAAACACAAAAATTCGAGGGTTCGTGAGAACAAGACTCTGCAAACGCATCTTTAAAAAAATTTGCAAACATATTAGATATTTCTCCAGGTTTATGACTGGTTGTGTTATTGAAAGACATAGAGTTGGGGTAGCCATCTATTTTTCTTTTACTGCTCACGAAGTTCCAAAAGCTTTTAGGGTTCGTTTTTAGATCTTTTTCTATTTCTAAAATGTAATCAGAATATAAAATATTAGAATAGTCAGAAAACATAAACTTCAGTACGTAGTAAGCCATATAATCTTCATCAGCTCTGGATTTGGAGTATTTCAACCATGCTTTGTTTCTTATATTTTTTAAGTTTTTAAGCTCAGTATTAAACCATGGTCATTGTATATAAAACTTATAGTACTATCATCACGATGGTTTTTGTGTTGTGGGGTGTGGTCGTCTGAGGGCGCACTTGTATATACACAGAAACAGCAACCAGAAAATTAGTTAGGGGTGTGATCGCTAGGTGGCCGACGTGTGGAACGTGTTCATGAGAGTACTATGCAAATTTATATACAATGACCATGGTGGATTATTAGATCTACTACAAGATTTACGTAGAGGTGTTGTTTCATAAAAACATTTAAAAAGGATATCATAGAATTTTAAACACATTTCGTCAATATTACAATTAAAAAAGACTTGATTCCAGTCAACATTACATAACAAATTCAATAATTGATTAAAATTACATTTTTTTAAATTGAAATCTAGATTGTCATTTGATTTTTAAAGTCATTGCATAGGCTAATGTTTAGCGATATATCTAAAGCAGGATGGTGTCGGTCTTCTTTTAATAATATTATATCAGCAGGGGTTACATATGTATCAGTATTTATAGTATCCGAGAAAAAAATTAAGTCCAAAATTTTATCGAAACGGTTAGCAACCCCATTAAATTGACTAAGTCCACACGAAGCCAAACCATCAATTATTGAGAACTCATTAGTTCCAGAAGGGTTCACAGGAAATACGATGTTGGTGTCTGAAGATATTGTCCATTGTAAGTTTGCGAGATTAAAATCGCCTAATATCAAAAGCTCGTCACTAACACTAAAGCAATTTGTATCTGTCAGTGCGATTAAAGTGGTTTGTGATTTGTTTTTTTTTTTCAATTTTTTGTAATGATGAGGCTTCTATTTAACAAGGAAAAAAAAAACACCGTGTAAAAGATTTCGTCAAGGATGTAATAAATAATAATTACTCTGAAAGTTACTTGTTCATTCATTTTTGTTTCTTTTTTATTCTTATTGCATATGTGATAGTTTTCATAAGTATGTATATTTATGTACATAATATGTATATTGTATATGTATATTTATGTACATATCATCATCAGCAGGTCAACATTTTCAAAAGAGAAAGTCGACCAATAATTTTTTAATTAAACTTGCCACCTTCAATATCAACTCTATTTGAATAACAAAGTATAAAGAAGGGGAGAGTATGATAACCGGGGCGCCAAAAAATGATAACGGATTTTTGTAGAACACTGCAATACAAGCATTTTTTAACTATGGAAGGGGGGTCTATCTCCCCCTGTTGAGGCGGTAGGGACAATTTAAAAAAACATGTGCGTTAAATGGAAAACAAATCATTAAAAAATAACGGTAATATTTACAACTAAGTTTTATACATTTTTTTAAAGCCAACACTCCTGTCTATTAGCTAGTTTTTGAATCTAGTCAAAACTATGCATAGTTTTTGAAAAAAATTGTTTTAAACTCAAAATTTGGGCAAAAAAAGGTTTAAAGTGTAATTTTTCAAAATTTTAAGATTATCTACCATTGTTTTTTTTAGAATTCATTACTCTTATTTGTTTCTGCATGCCCCCCCCCCCCCATACGCACCCCACTCTTGCATCCACACAAACTCGCACACACGCTTTTGTTGCATACACCCAAACTCGCACCTACCATTATTACTATCAAAATAAGACCACTCAAGCAAAAAAAAAACATAATTAAATTAAAATAGTAGTTGCGGTTATTTTCAATTTTCTCAAAAACTAAAAGCCATATAATCATCTAGTTTTCAGTTTTTGATTGACTATTAATAAGAGCAACAAATTATTATTAAAAAAAAAGAAAAAATTTTTTATAAACTTATGGTTTTGAAATATTGAAATAAAAATTTTTTTTTTAACTTTTTTTTAATCAAATTTTGAGTTTAAAATTAAATTTTTCAAAAACTATGCATAGTTTTGACTTGATTTAAAAACTGGCTAATAGAATGGAATGTTGGCTTTAAAAAACGTATAATACTTAAATTTAAGTATTACCGTTATTTTTTAATTATTTTTTTGCATTTAACGTACATATTTTAAAAATTGCCCCTATTGCCTAAACGGGGGGATATAGACCCCCCTTCCCATAGTAAAAAATGTATTGCCGTGTTCTACACAAATCCGTTATTATTTATCGGCGGCCCGGTTATCATACTCTTGCCCAAATTATAAATATCGGTCCAAGGCTTGAATTCAGATATCCAAATAGAAAACAAGAAATATTCTTGGAATTGTCCAATTTTATTTTATAAATAAAATAACATTTAAAAAGGTAAAATTAAATAAAAGGAAATATCTTACAATTTCGTCTTCAAATAATGATGAAAAAACAGTTAAAATTTTTCAAAATTGATTTGAAAACAGTTAACGAAAGAATGAAAAATAATAATCGAAAAATTGAGAAAAAATATTGAAAATTTAAGACAGGTAAAATGATTGAAAATTTAAAAGAAAGTGTAGTGAAATAAAGTAGGTTAAAGTAAATTATTTGAAAAGTTGAAAATACATTTGTAGAAGCATTGGAAATACATAAAAGAAAACGTTGGCTTGATGACAAAAGGTAAATACTTGTACATCAAAATTGTGATGTTTTAGGAAAATCGTAGGTGGAAATTTTGAGATTTTTACGTTTGAAGTTCATTGATCGGATGCACTTTTTGATTTTTATTTTCCATTTATCTTACGGTTCCTATGATATATGTATGAACTTCAAACGTGAAAATCTCAAAATCGCCAACTACGATTTTCCTAAAACTTAACTTGATGTACAAGTATGTACACCTTTCTTTTGGTACCACTCTTGTCCCTGCACGCTCACGGCCCAAACCCCATACAAATTTGCGTCATCTCCTTTTAATTTCTAATTGAAAAATTACCCTTTTCTTGTTAATAATTAAAAAAAGGAACTATTATCAACTGCCAATTTTTACAATGAATAATGGTTGATTTAAAGACTATGTATATATGTATATACATAACCTAGAGTAGACTATAACCCACTATACAACTTTGCCTACAATTTCTATCATTGTTTACAAAGTGGTTGTCTAATGGATCCCTAAATGTAGGTAAGAATGCCTGTATCTCAGAGTTGAGATACAAATCACAGCAAAGCAATTGAAGAGGAATATAAATTGCCTAGTTTTCGAGTGAGACAAAGTGCTAATTTTTCACAGAAGTGAAAAAGATTTTAATCTCTGTCAGCATGGGGATTGATAATACAGGGTGATTTGCATGAGGTGTTATGACAAAAGGCTAGGCATGTTTGTAGTACATAGGTTGGGTAACGAGGGATGAGTTGTATTTCCCCCAGTATCCTAAAAAAAATACTTAATAAAACAGAAAATATTACCATATTATTGTAATTTTCAAAACTAAAAAATTTGAAAAAAAAAAAAATAGTCGTCTATACCACCTAAGGCGTCAGTTATACCGATCAGGAAAACGAAACAGGAAAAACTTTCAAAAGGATAATTTATTATGTTTTCATTTGATTTCAAACACAAATGTTACACTAATCAATGACAATCAACTCAAAGAATTTTTTTCTCCAGTAAAATTTTTAATGGAACAATTATTTTTTGTTTAAAATGTCGTTATGTATTTTCCTTATGAAAATTCATTGTTCGTGCCAGCTGATCGTCAAATCAAAACTGAAATGTTTTTCCTGTTCAATTTCACACTGTTTCAACTTTTCCTGATGGGTTTTCCTGATCGGTTTAACTGACGCCTAAGGCGTCCTATCTCCTATTAGTCGTTTATAGCGAACAGGAAAAACATTTCAGTTAACAAAACGATTAGCGTTCTTTTTATTCTGAAATGGTAAGAATGGATGACATTACAACTTTAATTTTTGACGCTGTTTTTTTTTTTCATAGAGAAAAGGAACGCACCAAAGCTGTCACTTTTTGTTCTTCAAAGGTTTTTATTAAGAGTTTGTTAGTTTTCTGTTTTTTTTTTTTTTTAAATTATCAAAAAGTATGGTATGTGCCAAAAAAAAAAAACGTTATTGATTTAAAAAAAAAATACACGGCGAAAACGAAGATTCCAGGTGCATCCACTATATTGACTCCGAAGGCAGCAAGGAGAGTTTTTTTCATTGATTCATCGTCTTGAAAACTTCCCAATAAAGTTTTTCCTGATTGAATTGGATAGGTACGAACATTTTTTTCGTCCGCAAATCTGTCAGTGGTTGTCAGAGGAACAGGAAGAAAATGAAACTCAAATCATTGCACCGAATTGTTCCATTTTGTTTGATTTGACGATCAGCTGGCACGAAAAATTAATTTTCATCAGGAAAATACATAGACATTTTAAACAAAAAATAATTGTTCCATTAAAAATTTTACTGCAGAAAAAAATTCTTTGAGTTGATTGTCATTGATTAGTGTAACATTTGTGTTTCAAATCAAATGAAAACATAGTAAATTATACATTTGAAAGTTTTTCCTGTTTCGTTTTCCTGATCGATATAACTCACGCCTAAGTAGGAGAAAAAAGATTTTGTTTCTTGTCTTGATTCAACCTACACAGACATGCTCTCGCTCTAGCATTTTGTCCACCCTGTAAATGCATGTCGGTACATCCTATACATTACATACCTTACCTACCCTGTCGATAATCATTTATCTTTAAACTGCACAGTTGTATTTGAGATGTTGTAAAAAAGTTACGAGAAAAAAAAAGAAACTAAATTATTTCATTATTTGATGAATGACGACTGAATGAATGAGCTTCCCAAGCTGACATTCACCGGATTGGAGTTCAATTAACTAACGCGCTACCGCATCGATACCTTCTATTATTTGTATGGTTGAAACTATTTCCATTCAACAAAAACTTATATAGAAAGAAAAATGAACATCAACTGGCTTGCCCGTCCCATGTCCCAACAACTCTGATGGGATCGTCGTCGTCGTCAGATTATTACCGGAAAACTCTACCTCAACTCCTCATTGACTTGAGAGAAATTTTCATGTAAGCAAATCGAAGTAAGAAAGTAATTAAATTGACAGCTTACAAAATTTGATTTTTATTTAAAGGAGAATGGGCATTTTGGTCTACCTAGCGTCCACGAAAAAGATATATATCGTTGAAAAGCTTAGCCCTAGTAAATCATTTTTATGTATGGACACAAAGCTGTAAGCCGTGGGGTTTAGGCAGAATATTGCAACAAAGATTGTAATTAGAGCAATAATTAATTGCAATATTGTTCCATTGAAATGACAGTATTGGTCACTTTCGATGAACTGAATAGATCCCAAAATAAATGAACTTTTATACCAATGACCAATAATAGCGAATATTGCCATGATTGGCGAATGATGCGCTTAACAATATGAAAATTCTACCTTTTTTTATTTGATTTAACTAATTAAATGAATGGGAATAGCTGTGCGTCAAGAATCCACAAACGACATATATTATTCGTTTGAAAGCTTAGTTCAAGAGCTTCATTTTTGAATATGAACACAGAGCCTTTTCCTTTTAAAGTTTTTTTTTTTAAGCGATTTAAGGGGATATGACTACCCTTAAAATGTTTTAACACAATACGAGCGTTTAGGGAAATGGGATAGGAGTTAAAAGGAAATACCGATGCACATTGGTTTCGAATGTCTGAGCCATTGCGATGGGTAGGAAAAATCGAGCCGGGTAAAGCATTCCACATTTGTGTGGTGCGGCTAACGAAAGATTCTCTGTTAGTTCAAGAGCTTCATTTTTGAATATGAACACAGAGCCTTTTCCTTTTAAAGTTTTTTTTTTTAAGCGATTTAAGGGGATATGACTACCCTTAAAATGTTTTAACACAATACGAGCGTTTAGGGAAATGGGATAGGAGTTAAAAGGAAATACCGATGCACATTGGTTTGGAATGTCTGAGCCATTGCGATGGGTAGGAAAAATCGAGCCAGGTAAAGCATTCCACATTTGTGTGGTGCGGCTAACGAAAGATTCTCTGTACATAACAGTGCGTCCAAAGTTGGGCTCAAGGGTGAACTAATAGGCATTCCTATAGCGGTGCGTATAGTGTATTTCACTAGAACACTGCTTGTGGAAGTAGCGATAAAAAAGTGAAAGACAAGAAACATTGCGTCGATGTTCCAAGGAGGGGAATGTTTCTGTTATGGTACTTTCACCTATCATTTTCAAAGCTCTATTTTGGGTTATATCCAAAAGATTTAAGTGCGTGATTGGAGCACCCGCCCAGATATGCGAGTTGTGCTCAAGCGTTGGGCGGATGAAGGCTTTATAAATTATAGCCAGATCAGAAGGGAAGACAAATTTCTTGCATCGACCTCGGAGAAACCTAAACACTTAGCAGCGTTTTTGGCGCAATCGAATGTGATCATACCGAGAACTGAAAGGTGTTCTGTTTCCTCGATGCAAGTGCAAGTCATGGAAAGCAGCATAGGAGTTGTGTTTCGCTTTAACGACAGTAAGCAGCATTGAGATATAGAATTATATGGAGATCAAAATCTCAGTTACTTATGGGGTTTTTTATGGGCAAAATAAATCAATTCTTTTTTGATCCAGATCAGTCAAAAATCAGATTTACCCTGTTTTTGCATTCCATGGGGCCAAATAAATTGATTTATTTTTGATTTAAAATCAAATCTGCAGATCTGGATTTTTCGGCAGATTTACCCCTCTTTACACTAATACTAATACAACTTTCAGCTGTTAGCTTGACAGATACAAGTTTTTCTTTTTATTTGTAATTTGTTTTGGTTTTGTTTAGTTTTGGTTTGAGTTTTCATCTATTAAATAAATAAATTTAAAAAAAATAGAAGTAATTTTAAATGAATTTGTTGTCTAATCGTTAAATAATTAAATACATGTATGGCTCAATTAACAAGGAACATTTATTTGGTTTAAGATTTTAAATAACAATAATAAATATTTTCAAGAGAAAATTTTTATAAAACAAAATATTCTAAGTTAACTCAAAAACATAAAAAATAAACAAGTTATTAAGGTTATTAAGCTGGTTACTAAAATAATTAAACCTCAACACTCCTCCTTAACCAGCTTAAGCCTAAGTTCTTGAAAAATGTTTTTAGTTAAAGCTTTGGTAAATATGTCAGCAATTTGTTGTATGGTAGTTAGATAGACTGGGTTGACTGTTTTTCCAATGTGTTGATTAATGAATTTTCGACGTATTTCAATATGCTTTTTGCCTTTTGTGATTTTTCCTTCGTCAGCGTTTTCAAGCATATGAATTGCTGCCTTATTGTCAATGAATAAATCTGTAGGTTCTTTTATAGTAATTCCGAGTTCTTTCATTATTCTTCGAATCCAACAAACTTCTTGAATACAACTGGCTGCTGACCGATATTCTGCTTCCGCTGATGAAATTGAAACAACACTTTGCTTTTGGGCCTTCCAGACTAAAGGTCCACCGTAATAAACTAGAATTCCGCTTGTTGAAATCATGTCAGGTTCGGTTCCACTGTAATTTGAATCTGCATATGCTCGTAGTTTTGCATTTTTGCTTCCAAAAAATATTCCAAAATTTGATGTTCCTTTTAAGTATCTGAAAACACGTTCTATCATTTTCCAATGAGATCTTTTAGGGTTGTTAACTTGTCTACTCAGATAATTTATTGTAAAACTTATGTCCGGTCTTGATATTGTTGATAAATATAATAAACTTCCAATCACTTCGCGATAAGGTTTATTCTTCAAAGGTTCATCATTTATGAATAACAGATTTGTCTTCATTATAAAATATGCAAGGATCATCATCCGTGTCTTTTAATTTAAGTCTCTTCAGGGTTTAAGTGAATGTTGCATTCCATTCTTTCGGAGCTTGTTTTAATCCATATAGACTTTTCTTAAGCCGGCACACTCGTCCAGAATTATCAGTAAATCCTTCGGGTTGCAACATATAAATTTATTCATTTAACTTTCCATTTAAAAATGCTGTGTTAATATCAAACGTTTGAACTTCTAGTCCTTTGGCAGCAGCATGACTCAAAAGTAAACGAATACTTGCATACCTTGCTACTGGCGCAAAAATTTCATTATAGTCAATTCCTTCGATTTGTTCGAAACCTCTTGCAACAATTCGTGCTTTTAAACGTCCGTCAACTTTTTCTCTTAAGATCCACTTGCATGTTAAAGGTTTTCGATTTTCAGGTAAAGTCACTAAGTCCCAAACTTCCAAGTCATACATTGCTTTGATTTCTTCTTCCATTGCTTTTCTCCATTTGGGATCTTTCAGTGCATTCTTGACAGAAATTTCTTCAACTTCACCAATCATTGCGTATTCATTATATTTCGGATGTGGCTTCATACTTTGACGATTTCGTAAATTATATGATAAAATGTTTTGATTCGATTCTTGATTTGATTGCTCTTGACATTCAAAATACTCCTCCTGAGATGACTGTCCTCGCTGTTCATCATCATAATTTTCTTGATCTTGTATATTTGTATTATCAATTGTTTCTTCATGTATATTTTCAATTTCATTTTCAATTGTTTCTTCATGTGTCTTTTCAATTTCATCTTCTTATTCCTGTAAAAATTCAGTTAATTCCACTTCTCCTCCTTGAATTTTTACACTGTCTTCATTTTTATCATTGAAATTAAAATTAGATTTTGTATTTTTTTCATCAAAAATAACATTACATGACACTTCAACATGTCCTTTAAATGGTAGATAAATTCTATATCCGTGTTCTTCAATGTCATAGCCAACAAAAATTCCTTTCTTGCTTTTCTTATCCAGTTTCTTGCGATGATTATTTTGTGTAAGCATATAACACAGACATCCAAATGGTTTCAACGACTTAAAACTCACCTTGCGACCAAACCACAATTCAGCAGGAGTTTTACCAGGTTCGTTGCTTTTTCCTGTTTGATTTATCGTGAAAACTGCATAGTTGATTGCTTCTGCCCATAAAGATGTTTCAAGATCTTTTGCATAGATTTCTGACCTTGCTGCTTCAACTATGGTTCGCATTTCCCTTTCAATCCTTCCATTCTGTTGTGGAGTATAAGTGACTGATCTTTCATGAAAAATACCCATTTCATCAAATATTTTCTTCGTTCTTACATTCTTGATCTCTTTTCCATTATCTGACATTATAACTTTAACTCTTCTTTTAAACTGATTTTCGACAAGATTTAAAAAATGTTGAAGTTTTTTAACTGCTTCTGACTTTTGTTTCAAAAAGTATACCGTTCGAAATTTACTAAAATCATCCTTAAAGAGTAAAAAATACTTTGCACCACTAAGAGATCGTTCATTCATTTCACAAAGATCAACATGAACTTTATCTAATACATTCTTTGCAATTGTGTCATTCTTTGGATGTGATACTCTGTGTTGTTTTCCAAAAATACATCCTTCGCATACATAATTATTCCAATCATCAATAAATGGTATGTTGTTTTTCTTTAATACATCTTTTACGTGACAAATATTTTGATGTGCTAACCTTTCATGCCATAGCTTTATGCTTACAGCAGATAAATTGTATTCCCTTCTTTGTCGAAATGCCATTTCAAAAAGACCACCATACCTTTTTGCTATCATAACAACTTCATTATCCTCTATAATAAAAGATGTATCGGCTGTTGCCTTTTGCGTGTAGCCTTTGTCGAGTACAGTTGTTACAGAAAAAAGATTAAAATTTAATTTAGGTACAAATAATACATTTTTTAACACAATAGGATTCCATTCTATTCCATCATATGCTTCCAAATGAACATCACCATAAGAAACACTTTCTAATTTATTCGAATCTCCAATTTCAACTTGCACAGGACAATCTAAAGATCTGATATTTGATAAACACCTAAGATTTCCAGTCAAATGATGTGTTGCACCACTATCTTTAATCCATTGATCATCTCGTTCAGTTCGTAAACTTTTAAAAATGGAAGATAAAGCAAGAGTAATAAAAGATCTTACCTTTTTTTCTTCGACATTTGCTTTCCACTTGCATTCATTCGCAAAATGTCCTTTCTTATGACACTTATTGCAGTTGTAATTTCTTCTGCAATAATCTATGTATTCGGGACTTGATTTGTTTCTGCAATCACGTTTGTAGTGTCCAAGTTCACCACATTTGAAACATTTCTTTTCGAATTCATTAGAAGGCTGGCTATCATTCTCTGTCCTCGTCACTGGATAGTTGTTTTTTCTTGAATATTCTTTCTTGAATCTTCCTTGCTTTGCAATTAAAGCACTACTTGAAGCTTCTGATTCTCGACTGTTGAGTCTTACCTCTTCTTGTTGAAGACGTTCACGTAATTTTTGCAGTGATTTTTGAGAATCTGCAACAGATTCCCAAGCAGCATGAAAATAATCGTATTTAGCTGGCAGAGAATTTAAAATTCTTGACATAATCCATGTATCTTTCACTTCTTCTCCATTTGAACGAAGTTCTTGTGCGAGTACATCGATTTGCAGACAATTTTCAGCAATAGTCTTCGATTCGTCAAATTTGTAACTGAAAAATTGTTGTTGAAGCATTGCTGTCGATTTTTGACTCTTCTGACCATAAAGTTGTTCCAATCTGCCGATCATTTGTGATGCAGAATCACATGATGATAACTTAAGAGCAATATTCTGATCAACATTTAAACCAATTATTGCTTGGGCTTCCAGATCTCTCTTTATCCAAATTCTGAGATCATCACCTCCAGTTGGCTTCGGAGTTTTCCCAGTTGCTATCTCCATACTTTCTTTCATTCTTAAAATAAGATTAAGTTTGAATCTCCATGATTTATAATTTGAAACGCCTTTTCCGTCTCCAGACTCAGTCAGCATTTCCAAATTATGCTTTGTATCCATTTCTTGTCCTTTCTTTTTAATGGTCTTTTCTTTTCAAAATGTATTTAATTATTTAACTTTTATTTCTTCAATTGCCTACTGGGCCCATAACCTGTTGTCTAATCGTTAAATAATTAAATACATGTATGGCTCAATTAACAAGGAACATTTATTTGGTTTAAGATTTTAAATAACAATAATAAATATTTTCAAGAGAAAATTTTTATAAAACAAAATATTCTAAGTTAACTCAAAAACATAAAAAATAAACAAGTTATTAAGGTTATTAAGCTGGTTACTAAAATAATTAAACCTCAACAGAATTGGTAGATTCATCAACTTCATTTAGGTACTTCTTCTGAAAAAGAATCAAGCGGTGAAGATTTTTTTGATGTAATGAAAGTTCTATTTCAGAAAGAAAAATCCAGTTCCAGATTTTGTAAAGGATGTTGTAAATAAATATTCAGAGAAAGAGGTTTACACGTACACGAAGTTACACCAATACAATGAAAAAAAAATCAATTCCAATTGTATTCCATGGGCCACGAAAAAAAATCAATTTTTTGATCGAAATCTGGATTACCCATGGAAAACCCCATTCAATGAATACGACTTCGACCCAGGAGAAGCCACATTTCTTCTCAGAGGAATACACAGTCCCAACATAGTAGAGCAAAGATATACCATACACAAATACTCGTTAACACGGCAAGGAAGAAAGAAATGCTTTCAAGCACTACTACTGCACTTGTTTAATAGAACGTGTGTTGTACGATCGGTACGTGTGCATATGTCATATTCATTTTGTGGTATTTATGTTGGGCTCGACATCAAAACATGTTCATAACTCCAGCTGACAACATGAACAATGTAATTCTTGATGAAACATTAATATCTGTGGCGTTTGGATTAATATGATAACTTAGATTTGGAGTTTTGAGAAAACATATTTGGCTGTCTAGTGTCTATCAAGCATTGTAAAATATAGTTTGGAAATAATGGAATTATTTTTCTAAGTTTATTCATATGTGCACTTCAAATGTACGATTTTAGAATTTTGTGGCAGTTATCATGTTTATTTGCATTAAATGAACAAAAAATATTAGAAAATTTGGCAGTTATCATAAAAATCAATTTATTTTTCGATTTTATTTTTAAATTTATAAAACAGAATAACAGGTAATTCCAGAGATCAGAAATGATTGTCAACCTTTATTTTCAGTTGGTTTTTCTCATAGAGCAACTACATTTCTTTAAAAAAAATTTGGTTACGGTTCAAAATTTATTTTAAAAAAAAATTAGGTTATAGGTTGACACTTATTTTTTATTTTCAAAAATATCTCTCAATGGTTGAGTTTTTTTATGAGAAAATTAGCTAACTACGACCCAAAAATTGTCATAATTTTTGCTTAACAGGACTATCATTTTTTAAGCATCCAGTTTTAGAAAATCGATTTAAAAGTTGGTAGAGACACTACCCCTAAAAATTGAATTTTTAAATAATATTAGCCGTATTATATGTATGTACATATGTATAAACAATTAGAAATTTAAAAAATAATAATTTTGTATCCCGTTATTTTCATCTAAGGGGTTTCAAGAATATCTAAAAACTATTAAATAAATTCTGATCATTTTATTTGTTGAATGGTGCAAAGAATAAAAATAATAAAATGACATTTTCTTGAAAAAAAAATGATTATATTCAAAAAAAAAAAATCAATGGCACTTACTAAATTAGTCATAGTGGTATCGAGGTAAATGAACGGGCAGACAAGCTAGCCAGACAAGGATTGGCCCTTCATAGCTCACTTGCGGAAATTGTTAACATTCCTCTTGGTGCTATGAAGGGGAAAATCTTTTCTATCTATCAAACTGAATCAAATCGAAGGTGGAGCAATTTAACCAACTGCATTATATCTAGGAAGATATTGCCCACCTATAATAAAACCCGTACAAACGATCTTCTATGCAGGCCCAGGCAAGACATAGCCAGACTTGTTGCGGTGTGTACCGGACATTGGCCTATAGGAGTTCATGCAGAGAAGTTGGGCATTTCTTACAACACGTTTTGTCGTAGTTGTAGAGACCAACGAGAAAGGGAAACGGTAATCCATTTCCTCTGCAAATATCCTGCTCTGGCAAACATTAGAATGCAATGCTTTGGAAAAGCATTCTTTCACGAACTTGACGAGCTATCTGAGACGAAGATCAGATATCTTATCTTTTTTCTTAATGTGACAAAATGGCTCTAACATAATCCGCTGTGAAGATCTTCTATAAATCTTTCCCTTCCTATCATAGGTCAAACGAGTTATGGTATCAAAACGGCGCACTACAGCGCTAATTGGATCTCAGGCAAGGTTGCCTTGAAATCGCCATTTCTACCTACCTACCTACCTACCTACCTACCTACCTACCTACCTACCTACCTACTAAATTAAATTTACTAAGTGAGGAAAATTCCGTTTCCAATTGAATACTATTTCCAGCTTCATTTTTAATTTTTGAAATTTCTGTTGATATTTAATTTTATTGTTCTTTTAAACTAAATCAAATGCACTGTCATTTATTAAAAATAGGGATGATATGATTTTTTATATAATATCCGAACGAGAATATCTCAACAACTCTAAGTTTAAATTTGAATTCAGTACATCAAAAACCTTCAGAAAAGTCAATTTAAGCGTTCGTATGGAAAGCCTTGTTGTTTAGTTTAATTTCGAGAATATTTGGAAAAAACCTTGTAACTTTTAGTTTTAGACCGATTATGAAAAAATCGAAATAATAATTTCAATAAAGCACCAACTGATTTTGCCAAACCCAACAACTCTGATTGGATCGTTACTAAATGGTACAAAACTGCTAATTTTATCGCAATCGAAAATCTTTAAAAATAGCAACTTCTACCCTTTAAGACCAACTTTAAATAAAATGCACGATTGGATTACATGAATTACGAGTAGCTCCCATGTTAAAGTACAGAGTCACTCATTTCGTGCCGTCAAGCGTTGGCATTTGATACCTGTCAAAGTCAGCTTTTATCCGAAGTAACATAATATTAATTAAATGTTTGCCATTTACGATATTGGTCTCTTATCAATCGAACAACGCGGTAAAATCATTTATAAAAGTGGTGATTAAAACGTAACCATTTTACGCGCATAATGATTACGATCATCATAATCGACCGACTACACAATCGGTAAAATTATGAAGAAATTTGAATAGAGTGGAAGCGTTACCGATGTCGTACTCGTAAGGCATATGCATTATTGTAATGCATGATCACTCTGTCGAAAATATTGCTGCTGCAAGAATTTATCGATTTACTGGCAACAGATAACCGATGATAACTGGATATTTATATTGGCTTCCACGATGTTTTAAACATTCTAGCAAATTTCATGATTTTATCAATTTACTGACAGCGACTATGGTAATAAACCCAAATAAAACTTTTCGCTTAAAAACAAACACCCTTTCACATCAGATATTTTTATGGATTCTTTTAATTCTTGATTTTTATGAAAAATGAAAAACTTATTCAAAGTTTCCAAATATGTCACTGATTTAAATGTTGTACTCAAAAAAAGTAATAAGGACTATTATTTTTTATTTACTTTTGTATTTATGTTAATTTATTTATTTACTTACTTTTGTATTTATGTTAATTTATTTATTTACTTACTTTTGTATTTATGTTAATTTATTTATTTACTTACTTTTGTATTTATGTTAATTTATTTATTTACTTACTTTTGTATTTATGTTAATTTATTTATTTATTTACTTTTGTATTTATGCTAATTTATTTATTTATTTACTTTTGCATTTATGTTAATTTATTTACTTTTGTACTTATGTTAATTATTTACTTTTGTACTTATGTTAATTTATTTATTTATCTGTTTAATTATTTATTTTATTTTTGTTACTCTTCTGTCTAAAATATTTATTTATTGTTCAAATGGTAATATTTAATTATTTATTTTGTTTCCTTTATTTATTGATCATTTATTTATTGATTGATTTGTTTATCTATTTATTTATTTATTGTTTATTTACTTACTACACATATTTTATTCCACTGTCTGGTATTCCTTTAGATTTTAAGTTTTATTAGTTTGTCTTTATTTTCTTTTATATAAAATTATATATTAATCATATTAAATGAAGGTTTTTATTCATAGTTTTCCTTCGAATGAAATTTCCAATTCAAAATTAATTTTTAAATGTTCAAAAAAATTTTTCAGTTGTAAGATATAGTTTAAATATCAAATCTCAGAGCAAGCTGCGTACTTTAAAATATTTGTAAAGCCTTTATCTATGAAGAAAAAATAAAATAATAAATATTTTCAATATTTATTTCGTATCGAAAAAAAAAAAGGACTATTATTTGTTTGAATTTTTGTGAACAACAACAACAACTTAATTATTTGCCATTGTTAATAAATGGGTCTTCAACCTCGTATAACGGCACTGGCTATACATTTCCTTTGAAATGTAAAAGAATTTGTGGTATAAATTGAATAATACTTATTATAATATTTTCAGTTGTAACGTAGGATATAAGACACTATATCTCTGTTAATTCTGCAATCTAGGTTTAAATACAAAAAAAAATATAAGAATTTAAGTTGCAAGTCTTGGATGTTTTCTCTAACGACTTCTGCAGAAGCTGCATGGACGAAGAGGAGGAAAAACAACTTCTCATCTTCTCTGTACGTTCCCTGCTTTAGAAAGAAAAAAGCTCCACTTGGAAGAGTAATTTTTTAACGATCCTAGCGATGTTGTTAACAAGGACATAAACAGTTACTCAGGCTTCATAAGAAGCTCCAAATGGTTTAACAATAAGGGAGAAAATCTCTAGATTCAAATAAAATGCTTCACTTAATTATTTGCACATTCCGGAGCATATTTTGCTATCTTTCTTATTAAAGTTGCACCAAACTCTTTTAAAAATTTAACACACTTTTAAGCCTTAAAATGATGTTTCTTCCATACAAAATACGACATTTTAACATTTAAAAGCCCTTACTAGTAAGGAAAGCAAGAAGACACAAATACTCGAGCATTAGTTTCTAACGGAGAATTGCTACGTGCAAAGATGTTAAAATTTTGCAAAACAGCGATTAATAATAATATATCTAGAAGCAGAATATAAGAAGAATGTTTGTAGTTTATAAAACATCTTATTTTAAATTATTAGTATTTTCAATGAAATGATGCTTTATTGATTGAACGACTAATCTATGTATCTATTAATACGTGGTGACCTAATTTTGTGGTACCTTTTTAACTGACAAACGCAAGAGATTAAAGCAAAACCTTTATTTCATTGGAAACGTAATTCTAAGTAGTCTTCGAATGACAAAAAGTTTGATTTCTGTCGCAAAAAGAGTTGGCATTTCGAAGTTTTCCTAAACATTGAATTTATAGTTCATCGAATTTATAGCATCAGCTAAGAAATAAACAACATACAACACCAGGTAGACTCGATTAAAATCAATCACTCTTTATGTTCAGAACCTCCTCGGGGCGAATAGACTCCAACACGCCCATACACAGTTTTTCTTGTTCAATCATTTGCGTGTCTTTTTAATTAAACTCTTGTCACTTAACTTACAATTTGTACATGTACTGTACAATGTACATATAAATGTGTCTTTTCTGAATGCCTATTTTGTGAGTAAAAAAGATACAAAACAAAGCATATAATATATTTTTGCTTATCGACTAGCTATACCTGAAAAAAACAACTAGTTATAGCTTTTTTGACATGATCATCGTTGTCGTTTAAATACCTTTACGGTATAAAAAAAAGCTTTTCGGGAAGACGAAAAATGTAACCTGATCTCAACGGCAATTTATCAAAAAAAAAATACCTACATATGTATGTAGAGGCATTAAAAACAGCTGTAGACCTACAATAATGATCAAAATGCTGTCTTCGCCGAATGATCTTTGTAGATGGTTCGGCCGGTGGTGGTGTATGTATTTAAATAAAACTAAATTTTGCATCAAAAAAATTCGAATAGTTAGTATCTTAGTTAGTTTAGACACATTCGTCGTCGTGTTTAAATCACAGTATCGTCGTTTAGTCCCGTCGAAATTTGAAGCTGAATATAGTATACTTAGATAGATATTTTTTTCTTTTTATCTATCTTTATCTTTATAAACAGCTTGTAGAGTAATTTTTCAACATTTGATAAGATGTAAAATAAATTAATAAGCAAATAAATTAATCTCAATCTATATTTACAACAATAATAAAGTGATATTTTTGTGCGTTCGCATCAGTGATGTTTTATCGTAGTTAACAAATATGTACCCATATAATTTTGACCTCGAATATCTTAAAATTATTATAATTCTGGGTTGATTGCCTATACCTAAATCCTTACTTAGTGTTTATTTCTTTTTCAAGTTCAAGGACAACCTCCGTGTACACAAATTGATCTAAATTGCGATCGTAAGAAAACTATACAAAGCAAATACAAATTATAAAGATCAAATAGATCTTCCGGTCCGCCTCGAATTTTCTTTATCAATCGCCGCACATTCAATAAAGCCCAAGCCTACTGCTGCAGCTGATCATCATCACCGCCAGAATTTTTGCCGCTATTTCTAACGCCATCAAGATGCATATAGAGTGCATCTGGATTCGACAAAGATCAACCAGATAATAAAAATAATATGCGTTTGAGCGCGTTTATTGTCGTTTTCGTGGTGCGGATTTGGTGTGGTGTTTTGTAACGTTCTTCAAAACACTCAAACTCGTATACTCGGATTTATTTACGATTTTCGCGCGAGTCATTCTTCGGTTAGTTGGGCTTATTCAATTTGAGGACAAAGCCTATTCATCACATTAAGTATATCTAACTATACACATATATAAAGAGAAAGAGAGAGAGTTCAGTGTCAGGAATGCTGTTGCTCCTTTTCATTCTTATTTTTCTGTATTTAATTTTTTTTTAAAGTTTTGAGATTGTGAGCTTAATCAAATTTAAGAAAAAAAAAACACTACACCCCGCACTACTAAATTGATGTTGGATCGTTCTGTAATCCCTTTTTTACAAATTCTGAACCTAAATTAAAATCCAAGAGTCTAGTTGTCGTGCTAACACCAACGCCAAATTCGTCGACACCGACAACAAAATTCGACCAATTAACACAACGTTCATATTCACAATAAGGTCTTGGTATAGTCAAAATCCATTAAAAATTACTGATTTCATAAAAAGTAAAGATTTTCGAAAAAAGCCTCAAGAAAAATTTTATGATTTTTGGGTTAAGGACCTTTTGTTTTATTAACTCGCTTAAATTTTTATTCATTAGTGTCTGTCGAGAATAGTTCCCAGATCGGATAAAACAGGCAACCTGCAATATATATGTACGAGTATATAAATAAAAGTTATAAAAGTTCTTGTGAGTGTAACGTTCGGTTGCACCAATATTTAACAGGCTTTTTTGTATGGAACTAATTTCGCGTCGCGTCGTTTCTTAAATATTCCCTTCGAAATTGGTCATTTCAAGTTTAACGAATAAAACTACTTTATTTTTGTATTTAGGTACTTCATTATTTCAAAACACTTAAAATAATTTTCTCACAGAAATTGGAACAAATTATGTCAAAATAACTTTAAGTACTTAAAAGAAAACCAATAATACTGTCAAAATGACTATACAATTTGCATTTTTTCGTTTTTTTTTTTTTCTTAAAACTCAATTGCAAACAATAAAATCCTAAACGGAATGACTCGGAGTGTGTACAAAAAAAAACTAGTATAAAATGCATGTGAACAAAAAAGTGTACTTTGTGCTTAAATTCCACAATAAAAACCTATAATAGTACATAATAGTCGTTTTTTTGTTGTTTTTGCTAAAAAAAATTATTTGGACGAGAGTTTCAAATCATCTCATCGGTCGGTTGATACTCTTTTGAGCACGTGAAGCCTGAAGTGCTCTATGATTAAATCTAAATGTGCGGCTTCGTTAATTTTGCTTTTTTGTGTGCTATTAATTTGAATTAAAAACCTAACTTCATATATAGATTGAAAAGATGTACCTAATTTTATAACAAACAAAAACGGTACAAATAAAAAAAATTACAAAAATGGATAACGCTCATGTGGGTGGGAATATTTATGTTTCTTTTTTGTTTTTATTGTTTGTTCTTATTTTTATGTCTGGTATTTGGTTTGAGGGGAATTTAAGTGCCATTCAGAACAAGAACTTATAGATAGATTTGTGTGTTAAATTTCTGCTTCACCAAAAATTTGCATTATAGATTCTGGTTTCTATCATCATGATTATAAGTATGTAGTAGGTATAACTACAACCATATATAGAAATTATAAGACATGATGATGTTAAAGCGAAACTTATGAGCAATGATCAATCATTATGTTTGCATTCTTAACTGATGAAAAATTTATATAAGGAAGCCAAAAACATTCTACAAGGTAAAGTTATCTTCAATGACAAAATGAAAAAAACTACGTCAGTAAAGTATTTGTTTTAACTTTTTCAGTTCAAACTTCAAAAGTCTCACGTACAAGTATGTTGTAAACATTGTAAATTTTACAATAATTAAGTTATAGTGACATTTGACTGTTCACACAGTGAAAATTCGTTTCTTTGCTTTAATTGGAGACCATTTAACACTTTTTTTAATAATTCGGAAATTATATAGCATTAAAATCATTTGCATCGGAAAGAAGAGACTTGCTTTAAAATTGGGTAAGAATAAATATTAGCTTCTGCAATTTAAAAACCAATAAAGTGTTTATTTAAGTAATAAAAATTACTGAAAAGTTATTGATAAGGATTTTATAGACAGTAAACACGAGTTAAGTAAATAGAACTATATGCCTTGTTTAACCAAACTTGAATGGCAGTTTTTAATTTCTAATCAATGGTTGTATTTTTGTTCAGCAAAAGCGAAATATATTAGCAGGTGTGGGAAGTTTGATTAAACATTTAATTTTTCAAAAATATGCACAGTTTTTTAAGTGTTATAACCATTTGTACATCAAAAATGATCTGAAATGAAATGATCATCTGTGCTTTTCTTTTTTCTCAAGAATGTTTTTTTTTTTTTTTTGAGCACAGTTCTATTAAACTAAATTTTTAATTTTTTTTGTTATCGTTAAATATTTAAATTGAATAGAATTTTCTTTTTGCACTTTCTTAAATATTTTTACTTAGTTTATATGAAGGGTTTGCATATGCTTGATGTTGGGCTGTTTTTATCAATTTACATTGGGGGAACTTGTAAATATGTAAACTCAGGTCTATGGATCTGGTAAGCCATGAAATCTGCAATGGGTAGAGCTTGTCATGTGGGGTTGGCGATGTGAGTAAGACACTTGCCTAACTTAATATCGCTAGTTCGATTCCAGGATGGGACAGCTTTTCACTTAATGATTTTGTGATTTGGTTACCTAATTTGTTCCTTATGATATAATTTTAGGTAGGTAATGTATAGAAAAAAGCTTTTTTTAAAGTTTTTAATTATCTCGATGTACCAAATTTAAAATATGAAGAAAGTAGTTTTCAAAAGCAATATTTTTTTAATTGATCTTTTTTCTTTCCGATATAAGGTTAATTTTGTAAACGTAGAAAGTAAATAAATAAGTTCTATGTGAGCTAAGGCTGTTGTTATAGTGAGTCAAGCTCCTGGGCTGGAAAGAAGTTACATAGTGAGTGTGTAGTATTCATTTTTCAAACTAACTAAAAAAAATTCATTTTTTAAGATTTTTATTTTTATTTATTACCATGCTCAATATATTCGAAATTTTTATTGATTAAAAATATATTTTTTTTTATTTTCTCACGAATATTTTCACATTAAAGTTTTAACAAAAACGCGATATAAACAATTTCGAATCGATGCTAGCAAACTCTTATTGTAAAATAAAGTTTTTATTTGTCCCCAAGAAGAGACATAGTTAATATCAGTCCTAATAATTCCAAAGATTAATAGTAATAAGGATAAATAAAACTCCGAAACATAAATTTGTTTAATGTATTTCCCAAAAAAAAAAATGCCACCCTCTATGGTGATTGGTCAAACCATTAAAAAAATATAGGGGAAACCTCACATACGAGTACACAAAAAACGTCAAACTTATATTTTCCTTATGCGATTTTTGTTAG
The DNA here is from genome assembly GCA_958431115.1 of Syrphus vitripennis. Lineage (NCBI taxonomy): Eukaryota > Metazoa > Arthropoda > Insecta > Diptera > Syrphidae > Syrphus > Syrphus vitripennis. Next base: position 66,861,472 of record OY288108.1, read on the forward strand.
CGAAAATCTATAACGCAGTTTAATTATTTACATATTCCAACCTTAAGGAAAGGTAATTTAATTAAAATCATTTGAGCCGCTTTCATAAACAATAATTTTTGTTTAAATCATTATTCAAAGCTATATCAAAATATCGTGTTTGATTATTTAAAAAAAAAGCTCCACAGAAACATATAATTTTGTCATGTCATTTTTGAACCGCCAACTTAACTGTTTCAAAGCTACAGCTCCCGAAAGTCAGCGACTAAAATTTACATACAAATACCACCAACTTAACTGTTTCAAAGCTTTAGCTACCAAAAGTCAGCGAGTAAAATTTACATACAAATAATTTGTATTATTTTTCCTCTTATCCAATTTTCTTTTCAAACGGTACCTAATAGTCCTTTTTTACTTATATTATTTAAAATCAACGGCTTCATTCACAATGCTGTGCGATACGTTTTTGAAAAGCCAATAACTTTTTCTTTCATTCTGTTTTTAAATAAATCTATTCTAGAAATAGTTTTTGAAATAATTTTCAGTCAAAATTTTGAAAAAAAAAAATTGAAAAAAAAATTTCAAATTCATTTTTTTCAAAATTTTATGTAATTAAGTGCTAATTTTAATTTCAAAATTCAATGCTGTTATTAATTTTAAGTCAAAATCAGAAAACCGGATGCAAAAATTTTATGTCGTTCTCAAGAAATAAAAAAAAAAAAAAAACCACCTTCTTCTAAGAAAAACATTTATTTTTATTTTAACGAAGCAATTTATGAAGCATTAATCTTAATTTTTTTACTTTTTTTGAATTGGAGTTTTATGAGAACGTAATAAAATTAAATAGTATTGGAATAACCCCGGATTAATTTTATTTTCATTGATAACTTCTGAAAACTGACCTGTCATGTCCCATGGGTTCTACCTGTTAGGGTGGACAATAAGCTTCTTCGATGCTCCAGCACTCCATGATCTTTTAGACGTCGGTGGATTCTTGGAAACGTGCTATGATGGGGACACCTCCTATGGGGATATCTTTCAGCGTACAGTCTTTCGGCTTCACGACTTCGACCAATAGCTAAACCGTAGCAGAAATGCATGTCCGTTAATTCTTCTCGGGTGTATGAGCTTGACATCGTTACGTGTTAATGAGTTAATATTCAAATTGGAAATAATTACTAAGCAAAACTGCAATGCCTTTTATTTATCTTGCGTTGCAATTTTCTTTTTTTTTCATTAAAAAAAATGCGGTTTTATTGTCCTTATTGTCCCCATAACAGGTAGAACCCATGGGCTGCGGGCAGACCAAGGCAAAAATATTGACAGATCAGTTTTGACTTAAAATTAATAACAGCATTAAATTTTGAAATTAAAATTAGCACTTAATTACGTAAAATTTTGAAAAAAATGAATTTGAAATTTTTTTTTCAATTTTTTTTTTTAAATTTTGATTTTGAAAATTAATATTTCAAAAACTATTTCTTAGAAAAGATTTATTTTAAAACAGAATGAAAGAAAAAGTTATTGTCTTTTCAAAAACGTATCGCACAGCATTGTGAATAAAGCCGTTGATTTTAAATAATTTTTTTTCCATTTTAAGTCAGTTTTTTCGAAAATTGCCCCTCCCGGCTAAACGGAGGGGAATAAACCCCCCCTCCCATACGATTTTTTTCTTGTCTCAACGCAACCTACACGCCCTAGCATTTTGTCGCATTGCTCATGACTCACCCTGTATAATATTATTATGAGAATTATTCCAAAAAAAAAATTTTCCATTCGAATAAGGTTCATAATAATATTAATATAATTGTAACAATAAAAGTAAAAAGGTATCATTAGGTACCGTTTGAGAGGCAAATCGATCCTCTAAAAATAAGGTCTTACGTAATTTTTTGATAAGAGTGATAATTGTTAATAAAATATGTAAAATAGTAAAGTGATGAATTTTCCATACAAAAAAGTTGTGTAACTAGGTAGTTTGCAAACTAGTAACCTTAAAGATATAAAAATCCAAGTAAGAGCATGTGTTCCTTCCTATACAAATCCTATGGAAACCCGAAAAGTGCGTTCAGGAATGTCTAAACATTACATGTTATACAGGTTTCTAAAATAAGAAATTGCAATCAAATATGATAATCCAAAGTCGAAGTTTTCTCAGTGTTTTTTTAAGAACGCAACATTTTATCATGTTTACTTTTCAATAATTTTGCTAAGATTAAAGAATGAATAACGTCTCATCCAAAACATAATGTAAAGTGGGACTAGAGGAGCCTAACAATCTGGTTTGGTGTTCTCAATATTTTATGGTATTTTGTACAAATTAAAAATACATTTTGATTAAGTATAGAGATTAGACCCGTTTACTCTTAAAAGATAGTATTCAAATAGGTAGTTCTTTTCTCAATTTGTTTTGTAAAGTCGTACAGATACATTCAGCGGTGATTCGGTCTTTATATTTCCTACCTTCCCCTAAATTTTACTTATGACTGACAAATGTAAATAAGATAGTCTGTAACAACATTAATATCTGCATATGTACAGTGTACACATACACATAGAAGGCGATATTTTTAGTTAATTGAACTGATCCTTAAAAAAAAAAAAACAGCAACAAAATAAAAATGACACATTTTTGTAGGTTTATCTCTGATATTTCGAATCACAGTACATACACGGTCCTACTCATTTCTCTGAAAAAAAGACTAGTTGCACAACCATTTGAATAGAGTGATTAATACTAATGATTAGCTAGTCTAAATTAAATATCAAATGCACCTCGGGTAACGAGCAATAAAATCAATCATGTGTGAATATAAACAAAGTGTAATGAATAAATCATTGAAAGAATTTCCTCGAAAATGACACTCGTAATATTTGTTTTGCTTTTATTTTAGAAACACTTATGTATACCTACACCAAGATGATATAAGAAAAAAAAAATCCAATAACGTTGAAGGTCTGTGAAAAAAAACGAAACAAAATCAAGAGACTAAAGTTGAAAACTTAAATTAATTTTAAATGATCTTTCAAATTAGAACTTTTATTTGTAAACGACGTAATGGAAAACCTGGGATATAAAGAAGGCTCAACGAAGCCAAGACGAATAGCACGTGCTGTTACTACTGTGACTAAAAATGAAGCTGAACAGCCGTTATCTGAAAATAACACTAGGTAAGTTTTGAAATTTGAAGAAAAAAAAATAATGAAACACGTGATTTTTCAATGAAATAGTTTTGTTAAATTGACGCTAGTTCGCCAGACCAGCGGTATTTGTTTTAAGTATTTGGTTTAAGAATATATTATGTCAGTAGTAGACATCCTTTTTTTTAAGCTAAGAATCGATTTTTATGAAAGAAGTGTCAAAATAAACGGAATTTACTGAGAAATATGCACCAAATAGTTAATAGTTTATAAATGTTTATAATTTAACTGAACCCTTATTTAATTATTTAATAATATTTCAATAAAATGAAATCAGATGTTTGAAAAAAAAACTATCACTTTCTAATTGTATTGCTTTTTGGTAAAGTGGGTTTGCATCTCATATTGCGGAAACATGCTGTCAAGCATCACTTCTCATTAGAATTTTGAGAGTTCACTTAAATTTCAAATGATAAGGACATTGCCTAAATTTTTATTTTCTAAGTATGCAGAAAACAGATATTACATAGTATCGAAAAAAAACCTCTAAATTATGGTTCTCAAAAATGATGTCAATCATGCCGGGTTTGTCAAAAATAGTTATGAATGTGAACCCCCTTTTAAGGTCAACTTGGCGTTGACGCGACGAAGAAATTATTCGTGGTTAGGCTTTCATTTTTTTGTCTATAATATTTCTTTGCCTGTTTTTTCACCGTTAAAGAAGACAAACGTCAAATCTTCTTAAAAGAGTATTCAAAATCAGATGCAATAAAAACGGGCAAATAATTTGTTTGTGTGGAAACAAATAATAGAAATAATTGTTTTAACTAAATATTAAATGATAAATTTTACAAAAGTAATTATTGTTGAACAATTCATTTAAATTTATTTTGTTTGATTTCGGATTTTATTATTTTCAAGTCAAAACTTTCACTCAAATTGGGAATGTTGATTTTGATTAAAGAAAGAAATCTGTCAACAATTGAATAGAATAATGTGACTGACACCTGGAGAAAAAAAAAAACTAACAGCTAAAAACTACATACATTAGAAAAGAGTTTGTTTATTTCACGAACTTATTTTTACCTAGAATGCGAACATCAAAACAAAACAAAATTTTTTTATACATAGAAGACTAGTTTATATAGTACATATATAATAGAGACGAGTGCTCTGCCCTCTCCCCAAAATTAATAAATTATTCTTTGAATCAAATATGTACATAAGCATGTAATTAAAAAATTTGATAAAATTATCCGATATTACTATATACATACATATGTAGTTAACATTAGATTGACAGTACTTCAGGAACAATATCTCTTTACAGGTTACATTCTATTGAAAATAAAATTTTTTTGTCAAAATTTATATAGATTTAAGATTTTTCATTCAATAAAAAAAAAATTAACTTTTTATTCTATTATTTTTTTTTTTTTTTAAGATTTAAAACCGCTCCACCTAACTTGATGGTTCGATGGAGAAATAATCCTGAGGCAATGCTTGAAGCTCAATACCCAGCAGTCGGACAATTTGAATACATGGAATGTGGACCATCACCCCCGGCAGAGAGTGCTCCTAGCATGTATGATAGCTTTGAGGAGCCAGCCAGTGAGTTAAGTGTACAAATTTGCAATGATACACTTCGTATAAGTTTGATTGATCAAATGAAAAATGGTTCTGGTCGAGTGCGTTTTTTGGAAGAAATCGAACAAGGAAATGTTGTAGCAGAAAATGTTACTAAACACTTTGAAACTGCTTCGAAGACAGAGAAAAACTTTAGCTTTCTATGGGCTGCATTTTTAAAGCGATGGGATGTGTTGGAGGGACTCCTTGAAGCCGGTGCTGATTTAAATTTTTGCGACATCAATGGAATTTCTGCTTTGCATTTGGCTGCTTTTAGCGGATGTTTATCTTCACTGAGTTTTCTCATCGACAAGGAAATGAATTTGAATCAGCAACAAAAATGTTACACTCCACTGCACTGTGCTGCTTTTGGTAATTCAAAAGAAGCTGCGAAAATGCTTATCAGCAGTGGAGCTATCATGACGATAGACACTAATAAACCAAATTGTGAGGAATCGTTGCTGCACTGCTCGGTTAGAGCCAATGCGCTGGAATGTCTTAACTATTTTATATCCGAAGGAGCGGATGTCAATTCTTTGAAGCCAAATGGAACAAATCCAATTCATCTAGCTGCTGATTTGGGAAACGCACAGTGCTTGGAAGCACTTCTTAATGCACCAAATGCTGATCCTAATGTTCGTATTTGTATACGAGAAAAGGAGTCAACGGCTCTGCATTTAGCTGCAGACGAAGGTAATGTAGAATGCGTGGATTTGCTTCTGTCAAAAGGTGCTGACGCAAAGCTTAAAAACCACAGAGGCTTCACTGCTCTTCATTTAGCTGCAAGAACATCAAGTTTAGAATGTGTAGAGTCTCTTTTGCGCAATGGAAACGCAGACTCGAACGCGGAAGACTTTGACCATCGGACTCCACTGCATGCAGCTGTGGGAAAGTCAGAAAATGCCTATGACATTCTTGAGACACTCATATCATGGGGAGCCAATGTGAATCACAAAGACATCTATGGCTTCACAGCACTTCATTTGGCTGCTTTAGATGGACTCGCGCAGTGTGTCGAAATGTTAATTTTCCATGGCGCTGATGTGACTACAAAATCAAAGAAGGGAACATCTGCTTTGAATGTGATAACAAGAAAGACTCCTGCTTCTGTAGCTATGATCAGGCAAAAATTAGATGCCGCTATCACTTTACATCACTCTCAAGATCCAGTAAATCGAGAGGTTGAGCTAGAGCTGGACTTTCGACAGCTTCTTCAACACTGTCATCCTAGAGAAATAAGTTATTTAAACACCTTTGTAGATGAAGGTCAAAAGGAAATCTTAGAGCATCCTCTTTGTTCAGCGTTCCTATACATTAAGTGGGGCAAGATTCGCAAATATTATATTGGGCGTCTTATATTCTGTTTCACTTTCGTTCTATTCCTAACTCTTTATGTTCTTACTGCATTGGCACACAATTGTTATAATGGCAGCAAAGACGACAACACAACAATTCAAGCTCAGGAACTCTGTCAGAAGCAATCAATTCTTGGAGATATGCTCCGGAATAATCCATTTGTAATGGAAATGCAATGGTGGGTCTTAGTGGCCATAACCATAGTTGAGATATTTCGAAAAGTTTATGGCATAACAGGTTATTCATCGTTTAAACATTATGTGATGCAGGTGGAGAACATCATGGAATGGTTTGTCATAACAAGTGTTTTCGTCATTTCGTACATCTACACTAAACAGACGTATACATTTCAAAATCACATAGGGGCATTTGCTGTGCTACTGGGTTGGACAAATCTCATGCTAATGATTGGTCAGCTTCCAGTATTTGATGTCTATGTGGCAATGTATACCCGAGTGCAAGGAGAATTTGCGAAACTCTTTATGGCTTATTCATGCATGCTAGTTGGTTTTACTATCAGCTTCTGTGTAATTTTTCCCTCATCGTCGTCTTTTGCCAATCCATTTATGGGATTTATTTCAGTTCTGGTGATGATGATCGGAGAGCAGGATCTTTCCCTTCTAATCAATGACCCAGACGGTAAAGATCCCCCATTTCTTCTTGAAATAAGTGCTCAGATCACATTTGTCCTCTTTCTTCTGTTCGTAACGATCATTCTTATGAATTTACTGGTTGGCATAGCGGTCCATGATATCCAAGGGCTTAAGAAAACAGCAGGACTTTCGAAGCTTGTTCGTCAGACAAAATTAATTTCGTACATTGAATCTGCGTTGTTTAATGGATACCTGCCAACATGGTTACGAAATTTGTTACACTACACGGCTCTAGTGTCACCACAAGCCTATCGAGTAGTACTTTGTGTGAAACCACTCAATCCTAGCGAAAAGCGCCTGCCTCGAGATATTTTAATGAAAGCCTACGAGGCGGGCAAGTTGAGAAAACAATTCGGACATACTATTTCAGCAAAGAATTCAGCAGCTACATATTTGTCATACAAAAACAAATACAACAGCAATGGGAGCCAGTCACCAGAGTATGGAGACATTGAAAATTCACCAAATCTCAGCACGTTGACAGCAAAAATTGATGACAATGCTGATCGTATTGAATTTTTAACACAAGAGATTCAGGAACTCAAGCAAGTTCTCATTCAGCAGCATCAACAGGCGAGTAAGGTGATAGACAAGTTATTATTAGTGATTTCTAATCAACAAAAAAGTAATTTGAGGAAGTAAGCCTTGGAAAACAAAAATGATACCAGTATTAGAAACGAACACAACAAATGTTTTGTTTTAATAGTTTTACTATTTTTTTGTTTCTGCAAAACAAAAACTTATTAAGAAATAAATTATAAAAAAAAGCAAATACTTGAAAACAATATCAGTACCTACCTAAACCTATGATAGCAAACATAAGATTATTTTAAGCAAAAGCACATTATATATTACATACAAATGTATATTTTTATATTAAAAAATATATGAGCAATAATTTCGGCAATAAAGGCTGTGTATTAGAATTTCAATACATAGATGTTTTTTTTTTTTCAAATAAACCAAAAATCTTTATGGTGAGTCAGATATGTGTTAATATGAGCGCTTAAAAGTCAGGGAAATGATAAAAGTTGGCTAATGTTTGATTGATATGAATATTTAAAAAATTGTTTTGTGAGCAATCTATCAATAATTTGCATTTTATCTATTTCTTGGCGTGTAGCACGACATGAAACCAGAATATAATATATAATAAAACTATAAAAAATTATTTAAATTAAGAAATAATGGAAAACAAAGGCAATTATTAATTATTGAAGTGCAGTTTAATTTTTTCTGTAAAAGGAAAGCACTTTAGTTTCTATTTTATATTAAAAATTTTCAAGTCTTAACTTGAAATTTTTTTTGTGTGATCTTGCTGATGTGGAGATAGTCGAAATATCAAAATGCGAAATGGAGTTTATGCTTTTAGTCCCAAGGATGGCGAAAGAATCAATTGCACCACTTGCAAATTGGATCTACAAAAATAACATCAGCCATCAGAGATTGTAGGCTTATTTTTTTTTACGGTGGCGAGTTGTAGTATAGGATATTTAAACAAAATTTCGTAAAACTCTTTCGAGTTAGTTAGTCTTAATTGCTATGTTGTAATTATCGGATCTAAAGTAGAGCTCAGCATCACAGATCAATATTAGTTACCGAATGGAGGTTACTCTAGAAACAATGCTATCATTAATATAATAGTGCCGACATTCAGTTTTAATTTTATCTTTTGGCACCATACAGAAAAGTTTAGCATCCAAGTAATGGCCTTTATTTTGTTTAAAATAAATTACAAATTATAAACTGGTTATAAAAAGTTCATAAACAAAATGAAAATATTAAAAATGGAGCACAAAAAAGAAAAAAATACTTATACTTTATTTCAGCATTTATAAAATAAATTGAGTATACATCAAATTTGACTACTTATAAGATTATTATGAACAGAAAAAGGTATTTATAAAAAAAGTCAAGAATTTTTTTGGAAATTAAGAATTGAAAAATAATACAAGGTGTCTCCGGATTCGAGGCTCGCGGAGGTCAATCAATAGCCTTGCTCTTGGTAATTCAGTCCCTATGGAACGTTTCTTGCAAGTGCGTGCCATTCTTCATGACCTTGGATTTGATTTTTCCACCGGTCCCTTCAAACGTTTTTAACCATTTTCGAATAAACGGAATGTTAGCGAAAATATCGAATAATCAAGGGATTATGAAAACAATTATGAAGTGCGAGCCTTTAGGAAAATTGTAGAGGATTTGATAGTAAATAAGATTCGGATGCACATTTGTGTTGCACATTTGTATGTTAGAATGAGGGGGGGGGGGGGGGTCAAGCTGGGCAAAGCATTGCACATTCGAGTTATTCGGCTAAAGAAAGATGTTTAAGCTGAAGCGAGTATTGCCGTGAAATTGTTTGATGCAATTGACTATTTCATTTGAACAATAGAGTTAGAATAAATATATAATTCGAATACATAAAGATTCGTATCATCGATTTTTTTTTCTTTTTTTGAGTACGTTTATAAAATTTCGACATTGCAAGAATTTGGAACAGCTTGGAACCTGCATATACTGTTCTTGATAGTCTGAAGCCTACAAAAAATTGGCGCTTTTTCTCATTTCGATTCCTTAAGTTTTTAATTTGTATTAGCCGGAGAATAAATGTGTTTTGTCTTTGAGGAATAACAGAATGATGGTATTGAAGTAAAGAACAATGGTTAAAAAATGTAAGGGATTTGATCATAACGCTTACTATAAACGAGAGCTATGCAGAACGATAGTCCACAAAATATGGAGTTAAAAATAAAATTCGAGTTAAAAATTACAACTAAATATTTAAAGAAAATAGTGTGCACGTATGTATGTCCATTTGTAGTTATGAGTTTACACGAAGAACGATCCCATTTCTTTTGAACAAGTCCACTAAATATGGAATCAAAAAATAAAATACTTTAGTGGGTCTTACTCCTATGTGCTTGGTGTCCGCTTAAAAAACCTGAGTAAACAATTAAATTCATTAAAAAAGAAATACATTATTGGGATTTAAAATGTTTACTGATTTCTTCAAAAAAGTTTAAAAGTAATTAGTTTGATACTCTAGCGGGGAAATTTAACAGTATTATGACATACAAGAAACTTGTATTAGCGGTACCCGCTCTACAATCTTATTTGTACCGGCTTCACGGTTTTAAATATGATATTTTTGTCAGTTTATATCAATTTCTTTTTTAATATATTAAAGGTAGTAAAAATTATACCCTATTTAGTGACTATCTTACCATATTTAATGGACTATCTAATCAAATTTAATGGACATATTGTACTATTCGTCCATTCTCTTTTGCGATATATATTCTAAACCAAGAGTTATAAACGTTATTTTAATTTAGTTGTATTTACTTACCTGTTCCCTACATTGTGCATGTTCAAAGTATGTTATATTTTCACCATTTATTTTGATTTGGCCAGTTCCAGGTAGTCGAAGCGTAACATCGGCACGGGCTCTTTTCCTTAAACATTCTAAAAAAGGAAAATTATAATCATTTTATTTTTAAAATATATATATTGAAATAATTTACCATAAGTTGTAACAAATTGTCTGCCTTGTTCATCAATTTGTGGTTTAGGAACATCTGGCTGCTTACTTTGATCAAGTAAAGGTTTTGTGAATTTATAAATAAAATCTTTCCGTTTATACGAATATGGATGAGCAACAAGACGATCCATTGCATTTACAAAATTGTTATACTCTATATCAGCAATCATTTCCACTAATTGTTTTTCCAATTGTTCCTTTGGTAGCCACTGAAAACCCGTTAGATCACTAAAACAAACATTTTTTAAACTTTTAATGTGATAATTTAGACAAAATCTATTGGGTGAATCAGCTGACACCTTTAATTCACAACTCACGAGAGTCAGAGACATCAGTTATAAAGCGTGTTGATTTTATTCCAAAAAAAAACAAGGACCTTCTCTATCTAATTAAGACCTTATTTGTACCTTATAATAGAAATTACTAACTAATTCTAGTCTTTTACCTCCTGAAAGAAAGTATGTACATACTTACATTTTTTGTTCAGCATCTGACTTCGTTCCGCGACGTAGCATTCTTTCTTCCAAATCGTTTAATTTGTTGATTTCCTCGACAATATCCTTAAATTAATTCAAAATTTTTTACTATGTTTTTGTTGTTAACTGCTAAACTTACATAAAGCAATTTAAAAAAGTTAGGTCTGCCAGTGTAGAACATACTGTGGAAGGGGCGTCCAGTCTCATCGAATTCCGCCGCCTTACGAGCTGGAAACACTTGTTCAGGGCTTTTCATAGCGGGTCTCGCGAGTTTATCATAAATTCCAGATGGAAATAGATACTCAATGGCATTCTAATAAGAAGCATTTTATTAATTGAAGGAAAGCATGAGAGTATAATTCTTACATCAACGTCTTTTTGAGTGAATGTTTCAGGATCTTCTCCCATCATATTGGCCAAATGTCTTTTACCAATTTCATATTCAATATGTTGTGTTTTCATGAATTGATCGTGTTCTTGAGCCCGCTGCAGATAGGCTTTCATAGCTTTACTAACTTTTTGAGTGTTGACAGCCAATGGAGTAGCCTGCACCGTAATTTCTGAACTGTAAGGAATCTAATTGAAGAACGATTTCAGTTTTGCAGAAATAAATTTAATATTTTTTAATAAAACTTAACTTTGAAGTCATGATTTTAGGTTAGAAATGATTATGAAAATGCAATTAAAATTTTATAGAAAATAAATAAATGTGATGTTTACCATACTGCATTTAAATCCGGAATTATTCATGTTTTTGAGAATTACATGGTTTTGATTTTTTAACAAGTTTAAAATTGATAACCTTAGGAGGGACATTCTGAGATTTTTTAAAAGAAAAACACTTCCTTCTGAGCTCGGCTTTTTGACAGTTCTTTTTTGAGAATACTTGTTCGGTAGCCTGAAATTTTCACAAACCTTCCCAAACAGGCTTTTTTAACGGGGTTTGACAGCAAATTGTACAAGAATCCATACGAAATTTTAGGCTGCCAAACACACCTAAAAATATGGATTTTCGTACAGGGTGCCTGTAGTTGTAGCTTTTTTTTTGCATATCAGAATAAAATTTTGTTTTAAAAGCGACAGCATTGTCTACGAATCTAGATTTAAGTACAATAACTATGTCTATATAGACCTAACCAAAAACCAGATAATTATCTTACTCCTATTCTAGCAAAGGCTCTACTTTACTTTACGGCATCCCAAATTTGCACACCAAACTATTTTTATATGATAGATAATCACTTAATATCACTTAATTTCACAATTTTAGGTTGAGGAAATAAGTTTAAACTATTTTAATTAATTATTAAAATTTCTCATTTTCACACAAAAATCATCGATAACAACCACCATTTCCATTTTTTTTTTGACATGCTGTGTGCATGTGTCATATTTAATGTTGATAGACTATGGATATTTTAGGGATGTTTTTGTTTTTTTTCAATGAGTTTTCAGATTTCAGATGGGAAATTGTTGTTTACTTTTGGGAAGTTTATTGATCCCGATTCCTCGAGTTTGTTTTTGGTATGAAGGTATGATATTTGTACTTTTTAGCTAGATGTCAAATTTTACTTCGAGGTTGAAAACAACAACAATGCGAGAATGTTGTTGTTGTTTCTCTTAATATTTTGCAAAGATTTGGGTAAATAGCCCTAAGCGGAGCGACGAAGTCGCGTGAGCGGGTGTGTCCCCGAAAAAGGGAGTTAAAATCCTGAGAACCCGCGAAGCGGGCCAGGCAAGGTACTGTTTATTCAAAAAACTGTTGACATTGGCGCCTGCCTGGCGACTTAACGTACCCTAAGCGGAGCGACGAAGTCGCGTGAACGGGTGTGTCCCCGAAAAAGGGAGTTAAAATCCTGAGAACCCGCGAAGCGGGCCAGGCAAGGTACTGTTTATTCAAAAAACTGTTGACATTGGCGTATTTATTACTTTGTATTACTTGTATTTCTAATTAGTTGTCCACAGCTGCATATGTATATAAGTATGTACCTATTTATATATATATATATATATATATATATATATCCATGTATAAATAATATATATATGTACATTTTTTTGACACATTATGTGCAATAATATTGCTCTTACCCAATATAAAATTAAAAAAAAAAAGACCGATTTTTAAAATTTTCAAACTTTTTTTAAACGTATTTAGGGGGGTTTCCTCACCGTAATATTTTCAAGCTGTCCTATAGAAATGCCCCCCTACCCATTAAAAAAAAAATTTTTCCAAAAGGGGGCCTGCCCTAATATAAAGTCGCCCCACTTATATTTTAAGTTGTTTTTTTGTTTTTATTTTAAGGCTATGATATCTTTCAAAGCCTGTCCCAACTTTTTTTTTTGTTGTGTTTTAGTATTTATGATGTCATTTTCTCTGAAGGAGATCACAACTTCGATATTTCAAATAAAGTTACTCAAAATAGAAGTTGTGACCTCCTTTGAAGAAGATCACAATCTTGTGAGGCTGTTGTGATTTGTGAGGTGTCATCGAGGCTTGCCAGAATATGGGGGAGTTAGTTAGCTTTTGGCTTGATATATACAGAATTTCCAGCCTTCTATTATTGCTTTGCTATCGATATTTGTATGGAAAAGAATGTGAAAAGAGAATGGCGGACCAAGGCAAATAGAAAATTAATATATATTTCTGACTTCAACAATTATTTATTCCTTGTTTCAAGCATAGAGAAATTACTTAAGTAATTTCTCTATGGTTTCAAGTATGAATAGGATTATAATTGACTAAAAACACACACCTATTGTCACACAACCAGTTGTAAAACATCACACTATACACATACGTATTAATTCTGGTATTCACCGAGCACTGTTATCTTAAAGTGTCTATTTACTCTCTTTTACTACAAACTTGGTGAATTCCAGCCTAAAAGTGCGCATCTGTCAAAATCGAGCAAATAAAATATTAGAGACCGTGAGGGCCAGTTGTACATAGTAATTAAACCTTGATTCAACTTTTTATTTCACTAATTTAGGCGGACTCTAGCTGCGGTTTAACGCTAATTCAAGCATTAAATCAACTGTTGTCATTCAGCACAACCGTGAACCAAATATAAAGCCTAGTACGCAGATCGGGAAAAATTTTTCTTTTCATACAAAATTGTTCCCAGGACAAATTTTGGCTTCAACTTTTTACTAGGCCGTACGCAGTTCACGCGCAAATTGTGACATTTGGCCTGAAAGGTATGTTTGGGAAAGTGAAATTTTTTCAATTTGCTGTCAAATCCAATACGAAAAAGACCCAACTTGGTCTAGATTTCTAGTTACCAAACACGTATTTTTTCCGGAAAAATAATTAGACCTATTCGGCGAGGTCTTTTATTCTGCTATTCTGTTATGAATTTCCATACAAAAGCGTGAGTTGTCAAAAAATCTTTTATGAATTATAATTTTGGTATTCGGCATGCCAAATCTGTTATGAAATCTGCTAAAGGATATGTAATAAACTGTCATAAATTCGAACATGTCAAAAAATCTTGTACAAATAGCATTTTTCGTATTCGAGATGCCAAAATCTTTTATGAAATCTGTTATAAATCATAAAAGAATAAAAGACAGATATTTGTGACTTTTATCAAAAAGATTTCAGTGAAGAAGGAGTGAAAATGGAAATGTATGCATTATTTTACCAACGAAATATTGCTAAAAGGAGGCAGATGTAAGAAAAAAATATTTAATAAAATATTATGAATAAATAAAATTCCATATTAAATAAAAAAAAAAGCTGTCAAATTTAATCTTATTTAAATCTTTTTAATGTGGTGGAAACACTTCAGAAGATTTACTTATCCTCAACGAGATTAACCTTTGGTGAAAACGTAGTATTAGTAAATCTTCTGAAGTGTTTCCACTACATTAAAAAGATTTAAATAAGATTAAATTTGACAGCTTCCTTAAAAATTCAAATGGTGTTCTCTTATTTCTTATGAAGTGAGTGAGATAGAGGGTTCCATCTGTTTCAAACAGAGCAAAAAAAATTGTGGAATACGTTCCACAACACAAAGAGAAATGAATTTAGGGATGTTCGGTCTTCGAAACTATTTGACCATGAAGATTTATACAAGATTTATTTGAAATCTCCTTGAAATCTCAAGATTTATTAATATGGTAAATCTTCGAGATTTGTACAAGATTTATGGATAATCTACTTAAATGGCGATTAGCTCTTGGTGAAAACGTACATAGTATCATCAACGAGATTAACCTTTGGCATTGTATATGAATTTAGATAGTACTCTCATGAACACGTTCCACACGTCGTCCCCCTGGCGATCACACAAATAACTAATTTTCTGGTTGCTGTTACTGTGTATATACAAGTGCGCCCCCAGACGACCACACAACACAACTCAAAAATCATCGTGATGATAGTACTATAAGTTTTATATACAATGCCTTTGGTGAAAACGTAGTATAAGATTAGCACTTGATATTTCAAAAGCATTTGATAAAGTTTGGCATCCTGCTCTTTTATCGAAAATGCGTGCTTTTGGTATCGATGGAACCCTTTTTTGTTGGATTAGTGACTTTCTTTCGAATCGCTCTGTACAAGTTGTATAAGACGGATTCAAGTCTGAAACCCACAACATAAATGCTGGTGTGCCACAGGGTTCTGTTTTGTCTCCGACCCTCTTTCTCATTTTTATTAATGATCTCCTGTCTGCAACTACTAATCCATTAAATTGTTTCGCTGACGATAGCACCCTTAGCTTTTTTATTAATGATCTCCTGTCTGCAACTACTAATTAATTAAATTGTTTCGCTGACGATAGTTTTTCATATTCGTTTCATAAATATGATAAGTACATTAAATTCTGACTTAGACAGCATTGTACAATGGGGATTAAGAAATCGCGTAGAATGTTGCGGACGCCTGGAAATCCCTAGTCCATGTTCCTTAATCTTAGATTCTGAAAGGAATAAAAACAAATAAAATAAGAATAACACAAGATAAAAACATACCTACCAGTTGCACCGCCATGTTTTGCCTTAAATGATAGTGTTAAGTCTGTGGCTGACAGTTCTCCAAACTCCAAAAGTAGAAAGAACTGATATAAAATAATGAGTGCGTTCCGAAGGCGAATTATGATTTGTGTGCTAATATGTTTATGACGTCACTACTAGTTAAGTTGCGTGTGATTTATGTCTTATGACTCGTTTTAATTTATGTTCGTCCATTCATGCCTGTTATTATTTGTTTTAATTTAGTAAAAATGAATATTGTTTATTGAGGCGAATGAACAGAACGGAGAGTTTGAAAAAGAATAAGCATTAACTGCATGTAACTGCATGAGTGCTGAAGTGCTGACGTCTGGCTGATATTAAGGCCAGAACATATTATTATGTTCAGATTAGTTCTTGTTGCTTATTAGCAGATGGCGCGTATCATTAATGTTAATGGCGTGTACACATTTCAACACCCCCACTTGATACAGTGCTACTCTGCTATCGATGTATTTAATTGACTTGAACTCTCATAGCTGATCTGCACCATTCGTGTTTTTGACGGTTAACTGGCTTCGTTAACGAATCTGCAACCATTTGTGTTTTTGACGGTTAACTGGCTTCGTTAACGAATCTGCAACCATTTCTTCTGATGCCACTTTAAAAAACTCAACTCGTTTTTTCTTTGCTGCATCTCGAAGAAAATGATGCTGCACATCAATGTGCTTCGTCCGTGCATGATGAAGAGAATTTCTTGAAAGATCAAGAGCACTTTGGTTGTCACATCCTATTGGTATAATGATGTCACTCGATGAGATTTTCAATTCTATTGCCATCATCCTGAGCCACAAAGCCTCTTGTGTAGCATGAGCGAGAGCCATATACTCTGCTTCGGTAGTTGAACGTGCAACTGTTTGTTGTTTCTTGCTAGACCAACTTATAATGCCATCCGCCAACTTGAAAGTATAACCACTCACAGAAACTCTGTCATCAGGATCATCAGCATAGTCTGCATCTGTGTATCCCACAATTTTGTCATTTCCAGTTTTTTTATAGGTTATTTTAGCTGCTACCGTTCCTCGAAGATATCGCATAACTAGTTTTACTGAAGACCAATGCTCTTTTCCGGGGTTAGAGTTGAATTTGCTGAGAACCCCCACTGCAAATGAAATGTCTGGACGTGTTGTTTGAGCTGCATACAAAAGACTTCCGATCGCCATTTGGTAGGGAATATGACTCATAGTTTCTCTCTCCGAATCGTTAATTGGTGCCATGTTTCGGCTCAATTTCTTTCCGCATTCTAAAGGTGTAGAAAAAGGTTTAGCATCGCTCATATTGAATCTTCTCAGAACTGCTTCAATGTATGCTGTTTGGTCCAGTGTTGTTTGACCTTTTTCTCTGTCTCTTATGACTTGAATCCCAAGGCAATATTGAATTTCGCCTAGGTCCTTCATATCAAATCTCTTCATGAGCTCTGCCTTAATCCAAACTCTATATTTTTCATTGTCTGTAATGAGCAGAAAATCGTCAACATATTATATAGCGATAATAATTACCTTTTCTTTGCTAAGGCAATGATAAACGCATGTATCAAATTTGGCTTGAACTAGTCCGAGATTACGTAAGTCCTTGTCCAGCTTCTCGTTCCACAAATATCCAGATTGTTTGAGGCCATCCGCCATACAATGCTTTGCGTAGCTGGCAAACCTTTCTAGGATTAGACTCATCTTCACTTTCAAATAACGTGGGTTGTGTCATGTAGATATCTTTATCTATCTCAGGTTGCAGGAATGCCGCCACTGCATCCATCTGATCGATGTTCCAGTTCTTTAGTGTAGCCACCGCAATCAAGAAACGAAGTGTTGTACCATACGAACCACTGGTGCAAACGTTTCATCAAAATCCATACCACTAACCTGCATGCATCCTCGAACAACAAGACGTGCCTTGTATCGTACTGTATCACCAACCCCGTTCTTCTTTTTACGAAGAACCCACTTGCATGAAATTGCTTTCCTGTCCTTAGGCAAGTCAACCAACTCCCTCGTATTTTTCTTGATGAGTGCGTCATACTCCTCACGCATGGCTTGCTTCCACATTTCAGCATCGCTGCGAGAAAGAGCATCTTGTAGTGGGCTGGGGATTGTGAATTTTGAAATTCAAAGAGATTTTCCGTTGAGAGTGCAATGGACTTGGCATGCTGGCTGTTTGCTCGGCTAGAGCTCGCCGGAAATGGGTGGGAACTTGTCCACGCCTCTCAAATCTAACCAACCACATACATATACATAGATCATGCCAAAAATAAAAAAAATAAATATTTAAAACAATAGAAGATTGTTTTTAAATAATGAATGCGGACAGACGTTTACACTTAGAGGGCGCTGTGATGTTTTCCAGCGTGTGCCTGACCCACCCTACCTTGGAAGTTATAACGGCCATATTTTAACTTCCCCTTTTCCTCGCTTACCATTTTTTTGTTTGCTCAGTTCATTTCCTCTTTCCACCAAAATATTTTGTCACCGTCCCCTGAAAATAAAATCTTAACAAGCCATCAAGCTATGCGCTTGAATGAAATACTGTAATTCAACCATCATGGTGCAATTCACAATAAAAAAATTTATTAAACATGGGTTTAAGTTAACAAAAGATAATAAACATGAATTTATAAATATTTATGAGTTATAACAAAAATAACACAAAAAAAAACAATCATTATACAAAATACAAGGGGGTGGTAACCCTATGAAAATTAATAAATTTATAAATTAATAAATTTTAATTTATCCTAAAGAAAACAAGTAAATAGGAATTTATATCCAATAAAAAAAAAGTAATGCGGAAATTCACTTAGTATCCCTTTTTAGGCACTGAAACAAAATACATCACAAATAAAATAAATAAGCTTCCTACCAGCTGCCCTGCCTAAATCGAGCTCAAATTAGGTGAGTACCTGATAATAAACGTTATAACAAATTATTTAATAAGCCAAAAAAAAGGAAACCAAATTCAAAATCCGCAGATTTTAATTAACAATCAAGAAAACCTTTAAATTCCTAAGAACTTTTACAAAAAAAAAACTTAATCTGTTGTATAAATGAACCCAAAAAAAAGAAATTACATTAAATTACAAAAAAAAGTATTGCACCAAGCAAAAAAAAAAAAAATCCATTAATTTCACAGGAACTCGGGAACAGAAATATGTGACGTCACTAATATTCGATGAATACACGATCCGTATATATGTATATATATGGATGTATGTATACGTGCAGATATACCACACTATGTGTATATAGAATATCACAATATGGACTAGGTTCATATACATATATCGTAAGAATATATATTTTTTTTTTTTTGTGTACTTTTCCTTAAATATTTAAATTTAAAATATTAATGAAGCATACAAAAAAAAAATCGAAATCAGAATCTTCTATTCTTCTTTTCTTGGATTGCGGTCTTTCTTGGAGTATCTTCGATTCTTGATTTTTGAAGACCCGTATAAAAAAATGGGCGGGCGATCACCACTTCTTGACTTTATAGTCGGTGATCGCCAAACAGCATATATGCCTATAGCAAAGAGAAAAATAAAAAAATTTCCTCTATCACTATTCATATTTAAACAATATTTTCTTTTAATTTTTTTAATATTTCTAAGCAATAATTGATTCCCTCTTCTTCACTCTTAATGGCTTTAAATTTACCCTTTTTTTTATTTTAATTTAGATAAGTACCAATAAAAAAAATAACTCACCCAATTTCAATTGAAATAAATTTGAATTATATGTTGTAGCAGGTAAGTATGTAATTGTTGATATATGTAGGTTAAGTATGTATACTTTTATCCACGTTCTGGAATTATATATATTATTTTTTTTTGTCACTATTTAGCTTTTTCTTGTCACTAGCACATTAAACTTACGTTTTTTCTTCTTATAAAATGTATGTTTGTAAGCTTTTTGGTGAAGATTTCAATTACGATGTAACGTATGTAATTAAACGTATCACAAGTAGGTATAACCCTCTATATATATTCAAAAAAAATTATTTTTCCTTTAACTAGATTTTATTTATTTTTAAATAGCCGACTTGAGCGTGCGGCAGTTGCTACAACTATGACCTTTAGTAGAAAGTCAAAATTTTCAAATTCCGTTCCGTGAATCCTCTCAATTCAACGGATTAATCGAACCATCCAACCTGCCAATCGGATTGATACGCATTCTCATCAGATGATAATTATGCAAAAAAAAAAAAATTTCAATCCAGGTCGAAGCCCATGGTTTGAAAACAAACGTTTACTCAAAAACGACATCTATGGGTCGAACAGAATAAGATTTATGGCGGCCATTATGGTTTCGCGCAGTTTCGCGTAGTGCGGGAATGAGAGCGACGTATTCTAATAACATGAAACAGAAACATAAATAAACGTCAACACCAAAAAAAAAACATTGCTCGCAGACGCAAGCCGCTCACGCTGTTGGAAATAAAAAAAAGGTAAGTTACAACATCTTATTTTATTTTGTATTTATAAGCGCATAAATTCATTTTTTCTTTATAAATATTTTATAGGTAAAACATCATCAACTACCGGACAGGCTACATGTCCAACTCCATGGATGGAAATCGAATATTTTACCAGGTAGGTACCCATAACAAAAAAAAACAATACCAAAACAAACATACATACTAAATTTCTTCATCTTTGCTTGCAGGTGTCCACAACAATCTCTTACATCTTTCGGGTCTCCATCCGACACAATATCCAGTGCAGAAGACAAAACATAGTCTTTAAATCGTGTTGGCAATCCGCATCTACGTTTAACATCACGAGTTAATTCTACATCAGCTCTATCCAAAAAGATTTCTTCTGGATAGTTGCTTGCATCTAAAAATTCGTCTTCACTGGCTTCTTGCATAACCTCTGTTGGAACCAAAATATCATCTGTAGCTGCTTCCACTGTAACGCCTTCAGTTGTAATCGAAATGTTTTCTCCAGCTGCTTCCTCATCACCATTCTCTTGGAATTGCTCTTCAACATCCACGAGTGTATTGTTAGTTTCGTTGTTCAGGTATTCTTCAGGCTCATTTACTTTGCTTTCATTAGATATTGTTATTTTGTTTTCATCAAAGATAACGTCCCGCGATTTAATGATTTCATTTGTTTCGACATCAATAATTCTGTAGCCCTTCGAGTCTGTGCACTAACCAACAAAAAGATGTTCTTGAGATTTGGCATCCCACTTTTTACGTTTCTCTCGAGGAATATGTACGTAAGCACTAGATCCGAAAACCCTCAAATGATCTATATTTGGTTTCTTTCCAGTCCAGGCTTCTTCTGGTGTCTTTTCAATTACCGCAATAGTTGGACTCAGATTCTTCAAATAGCAAGCTGTATTGACTGCTTCTGCCCAATATTTCTTTGGCAAATTTGCACCAAATAACATGGATCTCGCTTTCTCGACTAGAGTTCTATTGACTCGCTCAGCAACGCCATTTTGCTCCGGGTTGTATTGTATTGTGGTTTGATGCTGTATACCATGCGCCCTCAAAAAATTTTCAAATTGATTGTTGACAAATTCCTTGCCATTGTCGCTACGAATAGCTCGTATTTTGGATGCCGTCTCCTTCTCAACACGAATTTTAAATTCTTTAAATTTCGTAAATGCCTCATCCTTGTTTGCTAAAAAGTAAACAAACGTTTTACGTGTGAAGTCATCAGTAAACGTAAGTACGTATCGTTTGCCCCCAATTGATGGCTCTTGCATGGGTCCGCATAGATCGGTATGCACCAAACCCAACTTGCTTGTAGCACGACGTGCTTTTCCTTTCGGGAACGGATTTCTGTGTTGCTTCCCTTTCACAGAACCGACACAAACACCATCGCATTCCTGGTCTTTGAAAACAATGCCTTCTGCCATTCCATCCCGTAACCTTTTCATGCGACCCACACTCAAATGTCCGAGTCGACGATGCCATGTTGTAAAATCAGTGAAAACAGATGATGAACAGGCTTTCATAGTTGTTTCTTCAAAACGTTTCAGCTTATACAAATCATCACCCGATGAAGTTGCGTAAGCAATGACTACGCCCGTGCCTCGAACAGAAATTTCGCATTCTTTATCATCAACAATTTTCGTTGTGATTCCCTTCTTACCTAGCTGCTTGCAAGAAACAAGATTAAACTTCAAACCCTCGGCATTTCTTACATCACGTATTGGAGTTTCAAGTGCCTGGCTACACGGTGATTTTTCAATCGCCTAACCAGCCAGTTTGTAGTCAAGAGGGATGAGGAGTGAAGGGGGAAGATGCTCACGAAGGGAACTGAATTTTCCGAGTGCGCAATACAAATTGTTCCTCTTTTTGACGTTTGTTTATTTTTTTCCGGCTTCTTCTCAATGAGAATGTCAATTTGTCATTCATTGTAATTTCAAAGGTGTAGATTAATGTTTTCAAAAGTTTTTTATGTTTATTACTTTTCATTTATTTACGAAATGGAAAAGTGGAACGTGATTGGGCACAACACTGTGTAGTCACCGCACGTGATTTTTCAATCGATTGAAAAATCACCGTGTAGCCAGGCACCAACAGATTTCCCTTTTACATCTAGCAACAACACGGTATCGCCCATCGAAACTTTCACCAGACGCAGTTACCACCTTTCCACCAGCATTAAGTTTTGCGCCCGGTTAGGTGAACGGTAGCTCCAGAATCCACATACCAATCGTCGGTGTTGAATTTTCCAACCCTGAGTGCAATGCTAGTACTGACCTTTGATACTAAACCTACTTCAGACTTCTCTCTGACAGATTTCTTTACAGCACGACAGTCAACAGAACTATGGCCAACTTTATTACAGTTAAAGCACTTGCCACAGAACTTGTTCGTCTTTTTCGGTGGACGTGTTTTGGTAGACAAAGCTGTCTCCCTCCCAACATTCTCAAAGCGTGCAGACTCGGCCAAGAGACGTTCCTTAACCAGATCTGTAGTGAGATCAGCCCCACAATTTTCTAATGCCATAATAAGTGGCTTATAACAATCAGGAAGGCTGACAAAAATTAAAGCTGCAAGGACACCGTCCTTGATCTCGTTGTCAATTGCTTTGAGTTGCTGCGCAAACATAACCTTTTTGTTTAAATAATCTAGCATATTTTTACAATCACCAAAGCGAACATTGACGAGCTGCTCAATTAGCGCGGCTACTCTCGAAAATCCTTTTTGCTCATAAATTTGTTGGAGCCGTTCCTAAACTTCCTTTCCAGTCTTCAGCTCACGGATGTCTGTAAAAATGTGTGTTTTCACCCCAGACACGATTGCCGCCAAAGCACGCGACTCTTGTTTTGCATCAACCTTTGTGCCATCGACAAATTCCCATAATTCACAATTTATAAGGTGAATTTTCATGGCGTACTTCCAATCGATGAAATTCGATCTACCATCTAACTTCTCGAATGTTGCAGGAACAGACGTGTTCGACATGATGAATTTTTCTTCAGGGACGCCACAGCTGTTTTCACTTTCCTTACCAATTTTGTTTGACTTCATTTCCTTAGATTCGTCGTCGCTACTTTCGCCACTCATTGATTAAATTTTCTAATCAATTATTTCTGACCATCTGGGCCCATAACCTGAAATTAAACGCAGTTTTAATTTAGTAAAAATGAATATTGTTTATTGAGGCGAATGAACAGAACGGAAAGTTTGAAAAAGAATAAAGCTAAGTATACACGATTGGAAGATCGTCCAATATTGGCCGAAATGTCAAAAGTCTTCCAATAGCAACCAATGAGCTGACAATTGCCAATTTTCTATCAAGTGAAAATTGTCCGTTTATACGGTTGGTTTATTTTATCCAAAAATTAGACAATTTTTTGGTAGAAAATTTGCTGACAATTGCCGACAATTTTTTGTTTCCAATAAAAAATTGTCTGTTTACACGGTTGGAAGACTTTAGAGAAAAAAAAAATTGGTTGACTCATTGGAAGACAATTTTCTTGACAAATGGAAATATGCATTATGTAGGTACCTACATATAAATATAAAAAAGTTTTAGATTTTTGCTTATATCTTTAAAAGTTTAAGTCATAGAACCTTCTGGTTTTCAACGTTTGACTTTAAATTGAAAAGAGCATGAAATATTGAAATTAAAAATTAAACTTAATAACGGTATATTTAAAAAAAAATTAATTTTGAACCAACAAAATTAAGGTTTTCTTTTCAAAGTTTAAAGTTTGAAAATTAATTTCTCTATCTTTCAATATCTACTCTCGGATATTTGGGTGAAAACGATAACTTTTTCTTGCAAAATGCATGACTTGATTCTTCTTGAATGATCTGCCAATTAAAAATTGGATAATGTTGTTGGCAAGAACATCATCCAATGGCCAATTAGTCGACAATCATCCAATTATTTGAAAATAAGAAAAATGATTGCAAGAAGTCGGCCAATTTTTTGATAGAAAATTGGCAGACGATTAGCTGCCAATTTTTTTCCTGTCACTTTTGACAGATAAAATTGGATGTTTACATGATTGATAGAGAATTGGTGGAATTTTTTTGCAAAAAATCTGCCAATATTGGACAATCTTCCAATCGTGTATACTTAGCTTAAGCATTAACTGCATGTAACTGCATGTAACTGCATGAGTGCTGAAGTGCTGACGTCTGGCTGATATTAAGGCCAGAACATATTATGTTCAGATTAGTTCTTGTTGCTTATTAGCAGATGGCGCGTATCATTAATGTTAATGGCGTGTACGCATTTCAACAATTTGTTATGGTTATGGAATACATGTTTTGATGTTATTTTGTAATTATGTGTCGTAGTTTTTGTAGTGTTCTGATCTCAGGTGGTTCTGTTTATGTCTCCCAACTTCGACCTTGGAACGCACCTTGGGACACAAATACCCCTATTCTGTTGGAAGCCCACTAATACTCTTTGTATATGAAAACTATAGTACTATCATGGCGAGTTTTTTAGGGTTGCCCGGTCCCTTGTGGTGGCGCTGCAAAATGTGAGGTGTAAAATACGATTTTGGGAGTCTTTAAGCGTCGGAAATTGGTGGTAGAGGCAAGAGGAGAGTATTTTTGGATTATTGCATCCAAAAAATATCGATTAAAACCTCCATAAGCTCTCCGCAAAAAAAAAGAGTAAGGGTGGCCGGCATACTTTAGATGTCGCCCCATTCGACTTCCACCATGAGAGTACTATAGTTTATATATACAAAGTAATACTTGTATGGTCCCCCACTATTTTGATTTGATAATGTTGGTTGAGGGATACACTATGTGGGTATGTGGATCGGATGATGTTTTTCGGTTAGAGGAGAATTTTTTTTTGCATAGATTTCGTCTGGTCCCTTCAGTTGTGCACACCAATACCAAGAGGAAAAAAAAAACAAAAACAACTTCAACTTGTCTTGATACAGTAGCCGCATATTAAAGGGATTACGAAAAAAAAGAAAAACTACCCAAAACCGCTGCTCGTGAATTCAAAAGAAAAAAATTTTAAAAAATTAAATAAAGAGCAAAAGTGAAATATTTAAAACTAAAAAAATGAAAACTACATAAACTTATTTAATAAACTTTATTCGGTGTGTTGATGTTTGTTTACTGTTTAAAAGTGAAGTTTGTACATATAAATATTTCTTTTAGAATTTTCTTAAAAGCAGTACTGTTACAATCCATTTCATATAGTGTCTTTTTTTTATTTAAATTAAACAGTCGAAGTGGTGAGTTATTTTTTTTTTAAATGGGTTTTAATGGATAGATAATGAAGTGAAAACAAAATCCTAGGTAATTTCTCGGCGGCCCTAAGAATCTTCCGTGTAAAGGGCCGCCGCTGGTTAGTTTTTATACAATATTCCGTTTACCGGTTAATTCCCGGACTTTTGCTGAGGAATTTTGGGAGAAAACTTCTTTGCAAATCAGCCCGCAGTGTGCTGACTCCAATTGCTCCAGCCTTTATTGAAGCACTCCCGTTTTCGGATGTACTGGCTGTACCCAGATACGGATATACGGAAGTACCATCACGAAAGACACCAACATCAGCCAAGTTGTAGGAGCTCTGCTGCCTCAACATAATCGGGTGACTAAAAGGTCAACCCAGAAATATATACGGTCTGAGTGAGTCCAATAAAACACAATGAAAGTTACCTGAAAAGAAAAAGAAAATTACTAATTAGTAATTTAAAAAAAAAAAGGAAAACTGCTATTATATCTTAGAGTATATATAATATGGAGTGCTTGTTCCTATATCAAATACATTGTAACGCCAGAAGCACAGATAGGGGGCGCTAGTATCTACTTTCTTACAGTTTCGGGAAGCACCAGCGCGGACCTGTCAAACTTCAATCATAGTTTTTTTTTGGTATTTTTTTTTTGAAGACGGATGGAAATTTAAAAAAATTAAATTAAATTTAATTAAATTCTGGAGAGGGATAACCACTAATCAGTGGGGATAACGCACTCTTATTCGAGGTCCGCGCTTTTGCTTCCCGAAATTAGTGAAACACGCGCCCTCTATAAAAGCTTCACGTTTGAAATTGAACAAGCACTCCATGTTATTATATGCTCTAAGGTTTTGACAGCAAATTATGAAAATTTGTCGAAAAAAAACTCACGTTACCAAACACACCTAATGACTTTTATATTATTTCATGTCAAAATTTCAATAAAATGAAATAAAATTTCAAAAAATAGATGTTCATGGAGATAAAGGAATATGCAGTAGGTATACCTAGGCACCCGCCAAAAAATTATAGGAAATGTGGAAATGTCAAAAATACAAAATGCAGAAGAAGATAAGATAAGATGAACATGTTCGTCTTCACTATAATTTCGACTTCTGCATTTCTCGAATTTCCTATAATGCAGAAATGAAGTACTTCTGCATTTTTTTTCTTTTCTCTCTATCTAACAAGTATGAATTTTCTATTTGGCATCCTTTTATTTTTGCAGAAACCAAATGCATGTAAATCCATCATAATGGGTGAAATGGGTGGCAATAAATGCTGCGCGTGAACTCTCTTGACCTAATTGCTGGTGGTTTTCTTGATGGAATGGCAATGCATAACTTATAAAATAATCGTTTTCGTCGTCTAATTATGGAGAGAAACATTTTGTAATGCCAATAACTGTTATTAATGAAGTTAAAAGTAAAAGATTTTAACGAGTCACAAACTGCATATTCACATAACAAAAATTAAAGAAAACGAAACATCTTGTTTCTTATTCCTTCAATAAACCACCTTCTTCGGTGGATTAGCTTAGTAAACGTCAATTACTAGACATTTTGTTTTATTCATAATACTTTGCGGGTAGTCCATGGAATAAGGCCTAAACCTTCGTTATTCCAAGTTTATTAATTTGGCTGCTAATGTTTGTCTTGTGCTAGGCTTTATAAGTATTATACCAGTTAGGCAACTTGAAATTTTCACTAGTTTGCCAAACTTGGATTTTTTCTTTGGTGGTTTTGACACCAAATGTTAAAATTTCTACAAATTCCTACGAATTTTCACGTTGCAAAACACACCTACATATGTATATTTTCAAACCCACTGCAAAGTGTAAGCCATTACCCTACCAACAGCACCCATAATGCGTGCCCACCTTTAAATGTCAGAACCCGAAAACTAGTCGACCAATGAGCGTGATCCACATTTATTTTTTTGTTCCATCTCATTTCAAAACAATCTAGCCAATCTTTTTACTCTAACAAAACTATGTTATAAAACAAAAAAAGAATTTTGAGACAGAAATATCTGACGTGTGTCAAAATTCAAAATATATCTGTGGAAGCGGCTGGAAAATTCTCATCATTCATACAACATTCAAGATTTGATATAAAAAAAAGTAGTTGCTTTTTCTTCTCAATCAATTCGGTCAAAAACTGTGTTAAATCAAAAAAAAATATGTTCTAAATAATTATAGAATCACAAACGCAATATTAAACTTTGGAATAAATCAATCCAACTAAAAAAATATGAGCGCCTTTCTTCTTAGTGATATTTCTCCATTGGGTGATAGAAAATTAGCTGCTTGTGTATTAATACTACTTTTGGAATTATTTTTAGATGGTGAGCTATTTGCTTGAAAACTACCAATATTGTTCACGTTTAACGAGTTTCATTTATTTCTTGCGTAGGTGCCAAAGCTGTGAAGAGCGTAGATATAGAAAACCATCTGGAATTGGGAAAAGAATTTCTTGCCAGAGGGCAACTAGCAGACGCCCTAACACACTATCATGCAGCTGTTGGTGAGTTGGATGTTGTTTATAAAAAATAAGTAAAAATTTTATCAAATTGCTCGCTTATCCAGAGGGAGATCCAAATAATTATTTAACCTTGTTCAAGCGAGGTACCGTGTACCTTGCTCTGGGAAAAACCCGTTTTGCCATTCAGGACTTCGCAAGGGTACTCGAATTAAAACCAGATTTTACTGCTGCTCGGCTGCAAAGAGGTACGGTTTTCATGAAATCCGGAGAGTACAAGTTGGCTGCGGTAGATTTTGCACATGTGGTAAGTGGGATAATGAACTATCCAAAAAAAACACTATAATATGCATTAATTCTTAGCTACGGGAAGAACCCTACAATGATGTAGCGAATGAAAACTATATTCGTATTGGGCCAGCGGGGGAACAATGGACACTAGTTACGGATTTAATGTCTCGCGGAGACTATCGCTCATCAATTAACCTCTTGACTCAGTTGCTCGAGATTTCACCTTGGTCAACAGTGTTCCGACAAGCTAGGGCCGACGCATACATTGCCCAGAATGACTACCTTGCTGCGATATCTGACCTTCGCTCGGTAAACAAACTTACTCAAGACAGTACAGATGGTTACTTCCGACTTGCTGAATTGCTTTACCGAATTGGACATGCTACAAGTTCACTTAAGGAAATTCGTGAGTGTCTGAAACTTGATCCTGAACACAAAGACTGTTTCCCCTTCTACAAGAAGTTGCGCAAAGTAGAAAAGTCTCTGAGTAATGCAGAAGCAGCAAAGGAAGAAAAACGCTATGCCGATTGTATAACTTCAGCAGAATCAGTACTCAACCAGGAGAAAGAGGAAGACATGATCATGTTCGAGGCTAAGAGACTGTTGTGCGGATGCCTCACTCATAATGAGGAACACACGAAAGCAATATCCAGATGTGACCAAGCTCTGGAAATAATGAAAGATGCACACATACTCTGTGATCGCGCCGATGCATATATCGGAGCCGAAATGTACGACGATGCCATACGTGACTTCCAGACTGCGCTGGAAATCGATGAAAGCCTTCAACGTGCCAAGGAGGGCGTTGAAAAAGCCAAACGTCTTCAGAAGCAATCCGAGCGTAGAGACTATTACAAAATCTTAGGTGTTAAGCGAAATGCAAACAAACAGGAGATTACCAAAGCCTATCGGAAGGCCGCACAGAAGTGGCATCCAGATAACTTTAGAGATGAAGAGAAGAAAGTGGCAGAAAAAAAATTCATCGACATTGCGGCAGCCAAAGAGGTGCTCACAGATCCTGAAAAGAGGAGGCAATTCGACAGTGGTGAAGATCCCCTAGATCCCGAGGGTGGACAACAGGGATTCCGTGGGGGTGGCAGTCCGTTCGCTCACTTCCACCACGATTCTCCGTTCCAGTTTAAATTTCACTTTAACTAAGTTTCCAAGCACATCCTCCCGCCAACCACAATAGACATCGCCCCTCAAAGCAGATCCCTCGTGCAATTCCGATTCATTTTCAACAAAACAAAAAACGAATGAATTTATTTTTTAAACAATACCTATACAGCATTTAGAAATACTTATGTTCTACAGGCCAACATAAAGCACGCAAATCAGTGAGATAAGCCACTTTTAAATTCTTATTATGACAATATTTGCTGATCAAATATTGTCATGTGCGTGCTTGTATATCATGCACAAACAGTTATTTAAGTTGACTTATATAGACACAAAAAATACAAAAGAGGTATGCTAGTTCTTCTTTTCTCTTGTAAATAGTAGGGTAGTTACGATACATAAACTATAGCGGTAATAAAATTAAAATGAAAATTTGTTACCAAGGTGCACATTTTTTTTGGAAGAATATTTTATTTTTGGAGTCACTAAGAGCCTGCCTTTTATCAACCCAAATAGAAGTATTTTCGAGACAAAGTATTGCGGACATAGTGTAGAACATACAATTTTAAACAATCCTAAAACA
Source organism: Syrphus vitripennis (assembly GCA_958431115.1). NCBI lineage: Eukaryota > Metazoa > Arthropoda > Insecta > Diptera > Syrphidae > Syrphus > Syrphus vitripennis. The sequence goes on from OY288108.1 coordinate 66,891,404, forward strand.
TTGCCTTTTTTGGAGCGGATATATGTATATGTACATTGTATATAAATTTGCATAGTACTATCATCACGATGATTTTTAAGTTGTGCGCTGTGGTCGTCTGAGGGCGCACTTGTATATACACAGAAACAGCAACCAGAAAATTAGTATGCGCTGTGATCGCTTGGGGCCGACGTGGTGGAACGTGCTGATGATAGTACTATGCAAATTTATATACAATGTATATGTATACATATGTATTTATAAGATCGGTAAAATTTTTCGTAAGAAAGCGCTATTTTGCTATTCGATTGGATATTTATGTGTCGTTAAATTTATCTTGTCTAAATTCTCTATCTACAGCAATCGTTTATTAATAACGATATTTAGTTTTTGTATTGGATTTTGGAAAAATCGTCTATGGTCATTGTATATAAAACTTATAGTACTATCATCACGATGGTTTTTGTGTTGTGGGGTGTAGTCGTCTGAGGGCGCACTTGTATATACACAGAAACAGCAACCAGAAAATTAGTTAGGGGTGTGATCGCCAGGGGGACGACGTGTGGAACGTGTTCATGAGAGTACTATGCAAATTCATATACAATGATATACACAGAAACAGCAACCAAAAAATTAGTATGTGCTGTGATCGCCAGGGGGCCGACGTGTGGAACGTGCTGATGATAGTACTATCTAAATTCATATACAATGACTATAGGTTTTATATACAATGAACTTGGTGCAGGGAAACTGGAACTAGTTTGCGGGAAAAATTTTGACAGGTTCCACAAAAATAAGATTGTTATGTTTTTTGATTGTGACTTTTTAAAAGGCAGAATTTGATTTTATAAAAAGATGAAAATTTTGGAATATTATTTGGAGGAAATTACTTATTACTTATTTCTCCAACTTCAAACATTTGCGCAGCAGTTGCAAAAGGTTTTGTAGAGATTAAAATTGTAGAGATAAATTTTGTCTTTTCCCGATCTGCGTACTAGGCCATTGTATATAAAACTTATAGTACTATCATCACGATGATTTTTGAGTTGTGTGCTGTGGTCGTCTGAGGGCGTACTTGTATATACACAGAAACAGCAACCAGAAAATTAGTATGTGCTGTGATCGCTTGGGGCCGACGTGGTGGAACGTGCTGATGATAGTACTATGCAAATTCATATACAATGCACAAGGGGGAGAATCGGGCGGTATTTTACTTCGCATTTTGTTGCCACCCTTAAAAAAACGAAAAATCTTTTATACAATTGTTTTGGTATGAACCACCAGATGTCACTTCCCATGAAATTTATCAAAATATGACATTTCTGTCATGCCTTCTCTCTTTCGCCATTTGTCAAGTTTCCGGTACGTACGCGAATTTAGGTATAAGAAAATTATTTTAATAATTTACGATAAATAAAATATTTTATAAATGAAATAATTTTAGTTTTCGAAAGCCAAAGTGTCTGTTCAACTAATTATGCAATTGGCCAGTGATTTTTTTCTAATTTATGCTCGATGTTTGTGGATAAAAAGTTTGTCACAGTGGTTAACCGAAATGTTCCATTTGTCTTAAGTAAAATTCACTGGCCAATCGAAGACAAAAAAAAACATTTCTAGTGTGATCATTGTCATGGTTGTATATTAATTAAGTTAATTAATTCGGTTTCAGATAACAATGGTTGACGCCGCAGCTAAACCCGCAGCAGCCCCTGCTAAGGCACCCAAACCAGCAAAAGCTGAAAAAGTCGCTGATAAGAATGAGAAACATGTTCGCTCCCTAAAGCGACACGGTCGTCTTTTTGCCAAAGCTGTCTTCACTGGATACAAGCGTGGTCTGAGGAATCAACACGAAAATCAGTCTATCCTCAAGGTAAATTACTTGATATACATATTTATGCTTTCCTCTGAAAAACGCTAAATTTGTTTACATTTTTTTTCAATGGTAGATTGAAGGGTGCCGCAGGAAAGAACACGGAAAGTTCTACATTGGCAAGCGTTGTGTTTATGTATACAAAGCACAGACCAGGAAGTGTGTGCCACAGCACCCCGAAAGGAAGACCAGGTTGCGCGCTATCTGGGGCAAGGTTACCCGATTACACGGTAACACTGGCTCTGTTCGTGCCCGTTTCAATAGAAATCTCCCCGGCCACGCTATGGGACATCGTATTCGCATTGTAAGCTAAAATAATTTTCTATTCTAAATCGAATACGTAGTTCATTTCATTTTTTTTTTTTACAGATGTTGTACCCTTCAAGGATTTAAGTTGTTGTATTTTAAACTTAAAACAAATTTTATAAATAAAACTTAAACTAAAAACCTGAAACATTAGTCCAGTTTTGATTATGTTCTTGTATTATATATGAAAAAGATTTGAGTTTTGGATAAAATTGTTCCAACGATTAATGTATAAAAAATGGAAGATTCTCCGGGCCTGGAAGCTATATTTATATTATTATATCATAGAAAATTTGGGGCTAAATTATTTTCCATATTTTAGAAGAAAATTGTACCAGTAATGATACAGATTTTATAAATAGATAAGAAAATTACTAAAAACAGTAGCAGTCTTGTCATAAAAGTAGTATGTATTGTTTTCAATTATTGATAACCTCTTTTCATATCAAATGCTTCAAGATTAACTAATAGCTCTTGATTGTATCGAATTAAAATTTAAATACATGTCTCAATATATATATATATGTCTCACGTCGGTTGTATTATATGTAACTTGAAAGCGATATTTCTCAATTCGGACGCTTTATAGTTTTTTTTTTTTTCAAAAACGAAAGTGATAATTTTATTTTTTCTTCTTGAGCCGCTGGTATTCACCGAACGTTCATAAACTTAGACTCAAGAGCCTCTTAACTCAAAAACTCCTCCGTCATTACCGATTTCCTTTTCAAGAGCTAATGGGGAGTCAGTCTTTTAAACTGAAGAGCGATGAATATCGATCTTAGAGGCCCATAATAATTCATGGAATCCTCCCTCATTAGCATGCCTAATAGCTTTGTATATGAAAACTATAGTACTCTCATGGCGAGTTTTTTTTAGGGTTGCCCGGATCCTGGTGGTGGCGCTGCAAAATGTGAGGTGTAAAATTCGATTTGGTGAGTCTTTAAGCGTCGAAAATTGGTGGTAGAGCAAGAGGAGACTATTTTTTGGATAATTGCATCCAAAAAATATCAATAAATATCATTTAAAACCTCCATAAGCTCTCCGCAAAAAAAAAAGAGTAAGGGTTGCCGGCATACATTAGATGTCGCCCCATTCGACTTCCACCATGAGAGTACTATAGTTTTCATATACAAAGCTAATAGGTATAATTTTTGAAGTACAGATGCTCTTTAACTTAAGAACCCTCGGTGGTTACCAGCCTGAGGCAGTTATACTATAGTTCAGCCTTAGGCTGGTATTCACCGATCATTTATTAATTAACATTTATTATTAACTCAAAACATCCTCCTTCCTTTCATGAAAGGGATATTTTGAGTTAAGAGGTACCTTAATGGACCACCCAAATGAACCCATACCCAAAATATCACATTTTCGGGAAACCGATCTAATGATACAGTTGTACTAATTCAATTTTTTTCTAATGTTAGATGCTATCAACGCGTTGCTGTATCTTCATTATTTAAGAAGTTACGTAAACCACTTTTGCCAGCAATTTTGATACAGTTATTGTAAAAGAACTTGTAAAACGCAAATTAAAGGCTCAAGTGCCCTCAAGATGTTTTATAGAGCATTAAAACTCTTACAATCTGCTACAACTATGAACAATATTAGATATTTGGTACTAATGTGATTTTTACCCTTGGGCTAAAGTACAGTTATAACAATGAAATAGAATATAATGTTTAGCTACTTCTTTGTTTTAATTATTTTGTATAATATCTGCATTTTAAATATTCACTTTAAAACACCTACTGTTTTTAAGTTTTAGAAAACTAAAAAGTTTTTGAATAAAAAGTTTCAGAAATGAGTATAATAGGATTGATCATTATTATAGTTTTCATTATTGTTTGGACTGAGAGAGTTTTAAACCTTTGTTTGTACGGAGGTAAACTACCAGCTACATTATTAAGAAAATCAATTTGAGTTGACGCTTTTTATTTCCTTGGATAATTTACAGAAAAGATCTGCGGCTTTCAACAATAAGCATGGCAACGTCACGAAATTAACATCGTTTCGCTAAACATGTTATTTTTTAAAGGAGTTAAAATATTCAATGAGCTTCCAGATAATGTAAAAACTGAAAAAAATATTACGAAATTAAAAAAACAAGCATTATTCTTTGTAAAAACTAGTTATTATTAAATTTAAGAAAAATGTTAAAATAAGATAATTATTTATTGAAATTGTTAAAGTAGCTAAATTAAGCAAAATAAACTTGATCTAATCTAATTTAAATAGTAGCTGGTGGTAGTGGTAAAAGTATTTGTATTGATAGGCTGATAAATATTTTCGTGCAAAAATTTGAATTTTTCGATATTAGTATATCATTGTATATGTACAGGGTTAAACGTAGTTTTACCCTTTACTTTCTACTTTTGCTATTTAAAATGATTTTGATATTCAATTCTAAAGACCGATCATTTTTCACCCGCAGGCATATCTATCGCATATTAAGTTTTTCACTTTTGTTATTTTTTTGGAAAGTAAGTAAATTAAGTTAACTTCATTTTAACGATGATCCTGGTAGCTTTTTTAGATTTTGAAACTAGCTTAAGCTCACGTAAGTTGATTGGCAAATAAGGATCTTACTTATTTCATTTTTTTTAACTCTTTTAGGTATGGAGGTAACAATTAACTTAGCTGATTCTTTCGAGACATACTTTTGGTAAAAGAATATTATAAATAATTATGTAATTATAAAAAATATAATAATAATAACAATTTAGATTATTTGCAAAGTACATTGTTTTTCATTTACTTGCGATTGTCGTGATCTCGAGTGGGACCACAACTCTCCCACTCTAACTCTACTCATCTACTGCATAGAGAAAATTTCACGGTAAAAATTTACAGCGACAAAAGTCATTCTTTCATTTATCCCATTCCTTGTTTCTTCCTTGCCATTTCTTCTTTTATCTACAGGCGTTTCTGTCAATGTACTGAGAGAGAGAAGGGCAGCCATGGTCTATCAGCCATTGGTTCACTCTCTCAGTATTTTGATGAGACGATAATCATCGATATCAATCTCGATATTGAACGTGGATAACTGATCCACCCTATTGTGACGGACAGACGGGCGGTCTGTTCCAGCAGAGAGAGAGAGGGTGACAGTTGGTCCCCGGCAGCTAGATGTAACTCATTTTGAGAGCCCAACATTTACATATTCATAAACTTACATTTTCTAAACATATAATTTTCGCTTTTCACCATTGTACAAAATGGAACGCTTTTCGCTTATCCCTCACCCCCCCAAAATCTAACACCAGCCCACCGACGTAGTTTATTTTTTTTAATCGCGTATAGTAATCTAACTGCCAACTTTTCCTTCGAAATTATATAAATATTCCTTGATCAAGGTTTCTTCCACCATTTTCGATTTCTTCTCGATTTTTTTTTGTTATTGTATTCTAGATTTGGAGGGGACTAATGTATTCATTAATTCGAAGTAAAATTCTTGAATCATGACATTTAACTTTCTGTTTAGTTTTCCCGAAAGAAATAGTGGGAAAATGGCTGAACACGTTCATTGGGTTCACCGCTCCTGGAAGTGACCCCAGCGGTTGGCGAATTCAACGATGATTGTGCATAAGCCGGGGTGTTATGTGTGAGTAGGTAGGACCTTGTTGCGGACGCCTGGTTGTCCCATCCTGATGGATGTGCTCGGGACCTAAAATAAGAAAAATAGAAAAGAAAACAAAATATTGAAAATAAAAACATCCCTCTGTAAGGAAAGTCAACTTATCTTTAGGTATACAAATCCGGGGTAATAATGCTTGCGGGAACTTAAATAAAACCTGGAAAAGAAAAGCATAATAATTATAGATAAACATTTTGCTGCAAGGCAAGAGGAGAGAAGGGCGTCGGTAAGGTGGAAGGGTAGGAAAAAGGAAGAGGTAGGAAGAGTTTGGAAAGGGAAGGTGAAATGCTGAGCTCCAGGGACGCGGCCTGCTTGCATATGACCGGCTAGTTCAGTCGGTAGAGCATGAGACTCTTAATCTCAGGGTCGTGCGTTCGTGCCCCACGTTGGGCGCCATTTTGTTGCAAGCAAGTGGATTGGGAGGAGTAGGAAAAGGAGCAGGGTAAGATAAAGGAAGGGTTAGGATAATAGGATAGGAAGTTTTTGGAAAGGAAGGGATAGAATGCTAAGTTTCGGGGGCAAGATCCCCCCCCGTCTGACGAGTTCAAGCTGCGCATCGCAAGCAGGCCGCGTCCCCTGGAACTTAGCATTCTATCCCTTCCTTTCCAAAAACTTCCTATCCTATTTTCCTAACCCTTCCTTTATCCTACCCTGCTCCTTTTCCTACTCCTCCCAATCCACTTGCTTGCAACAACCGCTGGATTTCGAGAGCGTGGGCTCACCTCAGCAAATAAGATGTATGATGCTGAATTATGACGTAATCGAAGTCCGCGCGTCGCGATTGGCCGAAAGCATTGAGAGGTCAGTAAAGAAGAGGTTTGGACAGACACCGAAAACCCTGGAAGGAACAATTCTTTACTGAAGACAGACGATCGATTTTAATTTTTGAGAAAGGAAGAAAATCAGAGAGAAAAGTGTCGAGGTTTAAGAATTTTATTTCGAGTGGGAAAAGTAGAAAAAAAGTGGAGAAATCTTACAAGTGAAAGGAAAAATTTAAGAAGAAAAATCTAGAAAAAGTAACTAGAAGGTGTGTACGAAGGGAGGAAAGTTGAGAAAAGGAAAAAAATCGACGAGGGTCTAGTTGGCAGAAAAAAGGTAAGTATAGTGGTTTTTATTATTTTACATTCAAATCGTTTTGGTATTGCTGTAAAAAGTTTTGGGAAAAGGTTAAGAAATCGGTTGAATTGTGTTCCGCTAAGTTTTCTCGAAATTACGAGACTTGTGGCCCGTAATTTTTTTTCTTTTGTCCGTTGGGGACAAAGCAATAGCGGTCCATTTTACGTTCATTCCAAATTTAAATTGTTCTTTTTTTTTCATTAAAAGATCTTGGGTTTTACTCCTATTTAAAAACGGTTTCCCAAGCAAATCAGTTTTAAAACTAATAAAAAGAGTTAAAATCCCATTTCGGGAATATAAATTTATTGTTCTTATTTAAAAGTGCTTTCACCATCGGTTCCGCTTCGAAGGTTTGCAATTTCCTTTAATTTTCAAAAAAAAAAAAAAAATTGCTGGTGCCCTTTTACTTTTCAGGTCTGACACCCCTGTGGCAATCAAAAATCATTTCGATCAATTTAATCGATCGATAAAAACAATTTAATCCACCCATTAAATTAATTGGCGGTCAGCCATCAGCCGAATAGGGGGAATAACATGTAGCATACGAAAACATGCACGTGCCGTAACTATTCGGGACTGGTGGAAGTGTGATCATAGCCTCTTCGCGGCGGCCGCTAGAAACAAACCCCAAAAAGGTTTGGCTAATATGATCAGGCTATTTCCACAGGTTGGCAACAGGTTAATTCCCTGTTCCGTAAAACTAAAAGAATTACGAAACCGTCAACAAGCCTCGGAAACGGACTGATCTCACGACGACAACCCTTGCAACGAAAACGGAACAACGATTTACGAATTTTCTTATGGAACGTACGATCGCTCTATAGAGCTCGAGCTGCTCAGCAGCTAGCCGATACCCTGTCAAAATATAAAGCTGACATAACAGCACTGCAAGAAATAAGATGGACAGGGAATGGTGTTTTGCAAAAGAAAGAATATGACTTATATTACAGCTGTCATACAAAACACCATGTGCTCGGGGTAGGCTTCCTGGTCAGCGAAAAAATGAAGTCTACCGTCATCGGCTTTAACGCTATAAGCGAAAGGCTATGCACCCTTCGCGTGCGAGGCAAATTCAAGAACATCAGCCTCATTAACGTTTACGGACCTACAGAGGAGTCCTCAGACGAAGATAAAGAGACTTACTATGAACAAGTCGAGAGGGCCCTCCATGCCTGTCCAAGGTATGATGTTAAAATCATCCTTGGGGATTTGAACGCTAAAATAGGTCGGGAGCCGGTATTCAGGCATTACGCAGGCACCCATAGTTTGCATGAGAACACTAATGACAATGGACTTCGAGTCCTAGAATTGGCAGCATCGAAAAACATGGTCGTTGCGAGTACCAGGTACCCGCGTAAAGTTATCTACAAAGCCACCTGGGTATCACCTGATGGAGCCACTCGTAACCAAATTGACCACGTGTTGATAGACCGTCGCCACTATTCGAACTTGATGACGGTACGAACGTACCGAGGTGCCAATATCGACTCGGATCACTATCTTGTTGGTATGGTTTTCCGAGGGCGAATTGCCTTGCGAAGACGTATTGCATCCGCCCTATTGGACTCGCCCTGGAACCACTCGATCCAGGGAGAGTAAGTCCTGGAGCCAGTATGCTGGGCGTAGATGAGAAGTGGACACGCCTTAAAAACACTGTCATTAGTACTGCCAACTCCATCTTAGGCAGCAGTCGTAGAAGTCGGAACGCTTGGTTTGATGATGAATGCAAGCTAGCGACTGAACGTAGGAATGTTGCGTACCGAGCAATGCAACAATCTCATAGAACGCGGGCACGCGAAGATGAATATAAAGAGCTCAGAAGAATAGAAAAACGGCTTCACAGACAGAAAAAATCAGCCTGGGAGAAGAACATCATCTGTGATTTAGAAAGAAGCCGAGAGCGAGGTCCGCACCAGGCGCGGAAGTTCTACCAAACCGTTCGAAACATGACGCAGTACACACCACGCTGCACTTACTGCAAGGACGGAGAGGGAAATCTGATCACCGATCCCCAAAGCATACTGGAGCGATGGGAAGTGTACTTTAATGAATTGCTAAATGGCCAGCTCACTGCAGAAGTAGAGGCTCCACTACTTCAGGAAGATTACCCTATGTTACCGCCACCAAGCATAGAAGAGGTTGAGAAGGCTATAGCCCGGCTTAAGAAAAACAAAGCCCCGGGAGCCGATGGCATACCAGCCGAACTATTCCACCACGGCGGGCCAGCCTTACGCCAAGCAATTCATGATATTATAGTGCACGTATGGGAGCAGGAAGAAATGCCAGAAGACTGGCGAAAAGGTATAATTTGCCCCATACATAAGAAGGGAGATGTCACAACGTGCAGCAATTATAGAGGTATCACGTTGTTGAGTACCGCCTATAAGATACTCTCCTCTATCCTACAAGAACGGATAGCCCCATACGCTAAAACCATAATCGGCCAATATCAGTGTGGTTTCATTCCAGGCAAATCAACAACTGATCAGATCTTTACCCTTAGGCAGGCGATGGAAAAATGTCTAGAATTTAACATCCCAACATACCATCTGTTTATAGACTTTAAGGCCGCCTATGATAGCATAGCCAGGGTAGAACTTTATAAAGCCATGAGAGAATTCGGCATCCCAAATAAATTGACACGACTTTGTAGGTTGACCATGACCAACGTAACAAGCCAAGTAAAAATAACCGGATTGCTATCCAGACCAATCAACATCTTTAATGGACTCCGACAAGGGGATGGTTTGGCCTGCCTCCTCTTCAACCTGGCGTTGGAGAAAGCAATCCGTGACTCTGGCACGGCAACAAGAGGGACCATCGTCAACAGGTCCAGCCAGATACTGGCTTACGCAGACGACATTGACATCATCGGAAGAATCGAACAAGCTGTACACGATTCCTTCATCCAGATCGAGCAGGCGGCACAAAATCTGGGGCTGCGCATTAGTGAAGGTAAAACAAAGTACATGGTGGCGTCGAATGCGAGAAGAACAGTTGGTCAAACAATCAAGGTAGCGGAGCACGAATTTGAAGTGGTGTAATCCTTTAAATACCTTGGGTCAATAGTAGCAGCCGATAATAATATAGAAGAAGAAATACGCGGGCGGCTGCTCAATTCCAACAAAGCCTACTATAGTCTGTCAAAGCTCTTCAAATCCAGAAATCTCACCATAACTTCAAAACTGCTGCTGTACAGGACCATGGTCCTGCCAGTACTCACGTATGGATCCGAGACTTGGGTGCTTAGCAAAAGACACTCCGACCTCTTAGCCGCGTTCGAGAGAAAAGTCTTAAGGAGAATTGTTGGCCCCATATGTGAGGAAGGGCGATTCCGGAGACGGTACAATCATGAATTGTACGCAATCTACCTTGAAGCAGACATAGTGACAAAAATTAAGCTCGGTAGACTCCGGTGGGCAGGGCACCTAGCTCGCATGAGTGAAGAGGAACCTGCTCGGAAAGTCCTTTGTGGTACATTCTATGGTAGACGGCAGCGTGGTAGACCATGCTTGCGCTGGAGAGATGGCGTAGACCAGGACGCCCGAAGCCTTGGGGTGCGCAACTGGATGGCGTCGGCTCAAGACCGGGATAGGTGGAGAGACTTGTTGAAGGAGGCCAGGACCGGACCCCGGTTGTCGAGCCGATGATGATGATGATGATTAAATTAATTGGTGGAACCCACCCCTTGTGATCTAGCCGTGGTGGTAGCATTGGAAGTGCTACCTGTTGCACTTCGAATTCGAACACACCTTATCGTTGTTTCCTTTGGTTCAACATTCGTTTGACAACCAATTCATAATTCATGTATTTTCTCATGTGCCGGTCGTGTTTTGGATTTTCGTCGTTTAATTGTTAATTAAACTAAATAAACACTTTAATTGTTCGGTTCGTCGCGAAAAAGTGCAACAAATTGGCGCCCAACGTGGGGCTTATGAAGATAAAATTTTATTTATTTCTTGGGAAAGAAAATATTTTCAACCGCGGTGGAAAGCTATTGTCTTTTAAACAATACCTCCTTTAATTCATTTTCCTAGTGATTGTCCCAGGGTTATTAGGGAAGTTTTTGTTTAATAGCTGTACCCTCATTAAATACAATCATCATACCTGCATATATAAATATAGCTAGTGAGTGGCACTTAATATAGAGACATTTTGATAAGTGGTTCCCTGCATATTACATAATATGTACATCATCTAAAAAGGAAATTACTGTAGGAAACTGAAGTTGTTTTATTTTCATTATTTTTTTTTGCCATTTTTTGACATCCGCAAGGGAATACCTAAGTATAACTTAATTCATTTCATATTTTATATGTAAAATAATTTTATAATTCATCAAATTGATTCCAACGGTAAATTCTTATACGGTGTCTATATTCATAGTTCTTTTTGATTCCTCATACCGCTCATATTCGTCTTTCCATAGCTACCTATGTATATAAAAAAAGAAGGTTCTTGCTTTTGTTTATGGTTGTTCGTTTTGTGACTTTCCGTCTCCAGTCCATTTACCTGTGGTGATTTTTTCTTTTTGTTGGTTGTTTTTTTTTAAATTTGATTAAAAGTTTAATTTCGAGTTTTAGTGTGACCATAGTTTAGGGTGACAAACAAAAAGTTCATTTAAAAAAAAAATTTTTTTTTGGGATTATTTTTTTTCCTGATAAATTCTAAAAAGTCAATCAATTTGGTGTGACCATATTTAAAAACATTTTATTTTTCCGATTTTTGTTTGTATTATTTTTTTTACTATTTATTTTTTTTTCTTCTTTGAGGTGGTATAGCTAAAAAAAATTTATTCGCTAGTACAGGGTGGTACGAAAATTTGTGTCTGGTACAATCCAAAATTATTTGAAAAGTTGTTTTTTAGATTACCTTTTCGTCTGATTTGGTTAAGATAAAGCAATCAACTGGGTGTTGATTTAGTGCTTTATTTAACGTTTTAGTTTCGTATATATTACCAATCCTAGTAAAATACATAATTATATTTGCGTTAATTTACCAATTTTTTTTGTATCAAAATTATAATCGTGGTTTTAATTGTTTTGGCGTGATCGCGAACAAAATCAACTGGGAGCTGATTTTTGTTTTGACCTTTTTAAATACTTCGAAATCGAAACTTTTATCGTATCCAAACAAAGTCAACTGGGTGTTGATTTTTGGAACTTTTTTTTAAATTTTGCCATTGAAAATAATTTTAGCTTTCGAGATTTAAATTCCTTTTTTTTCGCGATTTTATAACATTTTAAATAGAGGTTCGGACAAACAACTGGGTGTTGATTTGGCCTCGTTATAATTCGGTGAAGACAATTTTCAGTTTTATTTTTATTCCTTGCGCGATTACTTTGAATTTTTGTGTATAAAGCAACCAGCTGGGTGTTGGTATTTTGTTTTATACTGCGCTTTGTTTTGATTAAAAAAAAAAAAAAAATTGAACGTCGGTATTTAACTTTTCGAAACCGTTATTTTTTTTTCCTTATGAAGAAAATGGAAAATGGATGTTTACCGGTTGAACAAAGAGGAACTCTCTTACTAGTTACGCGTCCGCGGCTTAAAAGAAGGTACGATGGAGAACATGAGAGCCACTCTCAGATCTTCATGTATTCTGGAACGCTCGGGATCTATATCATCGGATAGTCCGCACTACCCGTTTTCTTTCGGAGAAGATACCGAGGCGGTTAAGAACAAAATTTTGGAAATTAAGGGACTTTTGAAAGTTCCGCCTAAGAATCCGAAGTCTTCGGAGTATCTTAAGGTTTTGACCAAAATCGAGTGGGCTTTAGTAAGATAAGGCTAGGGCAGAATTGTCGGAAGAAGTCAACGAAGTGGCCGATTTGAAGGGGGAGTTATTGCTGTTAATGGAAAAATTATCAGAAGGGGATGAGGATACACCACATGATATCGGTAAAAACAAACCGAAAACAAATACGTTGGTAGAAGGGTTGGATGCGTTACCACCTGCACTCGACCAACGAGCGAGTTCAGGATTTCAACGACAGACCGAGGCTTGCTTACACCAAGATGCGGTCCGTGACCGGAATCCTGAGCGTATTGAGAAGTGGGATATAAAATTCTCTGGTGAGCGGTGTGGCTCATCAGTGAATGCATTTTTGGAAAGGGTAGACGAGCTTAGGATTTCGCGTGGAGTTTCTGAGGAAAGACTTTTTCGTTCAGCAGTCGATCTTTTCACTGGGAAGGCACTCCTCTGGTTTAAGGCGATTAGGGACTCGATTTCAACTTGGAAGGAATTGGTTAGCTAGATTAAGTTGGAGTTTTTGCCCTCCAACTACTATTATCTCTTATTGGAGGGAGTCAAGCGACGTACCCAAGGGAAGGATGAGTCCATGGGGATTTATATTGCCCTCATGCAGACTCTTTTTAAGAGATTTTTGGAGCCTCTGAGTGAGAATAGGAAATTGTCCATTCTCATGAAGAATATTACTCCATTCTGCCAGACGCAATTGGGGTTGGCCGATATTACATCAGTCAACGAACTCGTTGCGCTGGGTAGAAAGTTAGAAACGATTAGAACAAATGTAGAAGCTTTTATTCCTCCTCCTAATAACTGCTCTAGACAGGCTTTGGAGCCTGATGTTGCCTATGTTGCTTCCGTTCAGGAAACAGCAGCAACAGTTGCAGTTGAAAGAAACCCATCACCTCGTAGGCCCGTTCGCTGTTCAATTGCAATAGGGGAGGTCATTTCTCGAATACCTGTTCCGCTCCTAGGAAGTGTTTTGGTTGTGGGGCTGTAGGTACAACCAGACGCAATTGTAGACGCTGCTCGGGAAATGGGCAACGGTCTCTTGGGCCAGGACAAGAGTGCCGTCGCAATTAGGGAGGTCGCCTGCTCACGACCAGCTGGTAGGGAAAATACAACTTGGTTTCACTTTAGATTCAACCGGGGACGATATTTACCAATAATAGTAGGGAACAAATCAGTTTTAGTTGTTTTAGTTGAGTGTTTGGTAATACCCTCACTCCCACATGCCATGATCCTTGGTGCAGATTTTTGGACACTATCGGGAATCGTCCCGGATCTTAGGTCAGAAATGTGGAGCTTTTCGAGCCAGGAGCTGGTGGCTTCGATAGATAGCACGTCGCTTACCGAAGAGTCGTAACTGGACGTTGAGCAGAGGGCAAAACTAAATGTTTTAATTGAAGATTTTTTTAGGAGTATGCCAGAAGGGTTAGGAATTACAGATAGAGTTCCAATTCAAGCGGATGCCTTTCGGCTTACACAATACCCCTGCGACTTTGCAGAGGTTTATCGATAGTGTTTTAGGACCTGAACTGGAGCCATTCGTTTTTGTGTATCTTGATGATATCATTATCGTCACAGATACATTTGAAAAACACTTAGAGATTCTTAAAGAAGTTTTGAAGAGACTTAGTGAGGCAGGGCTTAAAGTAGGTCGGGATAAGTGCAACTTTTGCAGACCATCCCTTAAATTTTTAGGTTACGTTGTAGATAGGAACGGATTACACGTCGATCCGGAAAAAGTAGAGGGTATGGTTAAAATACCGGCACCCAAAAACGTTAAACAGGTTAGGAGCTTTGTAGGAACTGTTTCGTGGTATAAGCGTTTCGTACCAAACTTCGCAACAGTAGCTAGGCCTTTAACTGATTTGCTGAAAAAGAGCAAAAAGTTCGTCTGGACTTTTTGAGAATGCGAAGACGCTTTTAGGAAAGCTAAGGAATTTTTAATTATGGCCCCAATTTTAACTTGTCCCGATTTCAGTCTTCCATTTGTAGTCCAAACCGACGCGTCAGATTACGGTATCGGGGCCGTACTAACCCAAACCTTTGAAGATGGCGAAAAGGTCATCTGTTATTTAAGTAGGTCACTCAATCGAAGTGAAAGGAAATATTCGACAACTGAAAAGGAATGTTTAGGAGTTTTCTGGGCGGTTGAGAAGTTGAGGCCGTATCTCGAAGGTGTTCGATTCACGGTCATCACAGATCATTACTCACTCGTTTGGTTGAGTAACCTCAAAGATCCACAAGGTAGATTAGCGCGCTGGGCAGTAAGGCTACAGCAGTTTGATTTTAAAATCATTCACAGGAAGGGAAAAGACCATGTCGTACCGGATATGTTATCTCGGGGGGTTCCAGCAGTGGCTGGGATCTCGGATGAGGATTTAGACTCTTGGGTGTCAAAAATGATTTCGTCAGTTGAGTCGAATCCGTTAGGTTATGCTTGGAGGGTAGAGAGTGGCCGACTATATGTACAAGTTTGTCAAATCGACACATATAGTGGTTCACGAAAATAGTGAAGAGTGGAAGTTGGTAGTAGGGAAAAATAATCGGTTAGATATTTTGAAAGAATGCCATTATAGTCCGTTAGCTGGACATTATGGGGGTAAGAAAAACATTTGCTAGAATAGAGACTAAATATTATTGGCCAAAAATGAGAGAAGATGTAACAAATTACGTGAGGAATTGTAGAATCTGTCAACAAGTGAAACCAGTTAATGATAAACCAGCCGGTCTTATGACTGAAAGGATAGGAGTTCCTCTCCGTGGGAGATGATTATTGTGGATTTAGTAGGTCCATTACCCAAGTCAAGTAGGGGATTTATGTATATTCTTACAGTTGTAGACTATCTCACAAAATTCCCATTATTGTTTTCTTTAAGATCTGCAACGGCAAAGGCAGTTTGCAAGGAGTTGGAGGATAACGTGTTTCTGTTATTTGGGGTTCCAAAAGTGGTTATTTGCGATAACGGTCCGCAGTTTAAGAGTAGGGAACTTATGGCGCTTTGTAATGAATATTCATCCAAGATTAGGTTTACCCCAAACTATCATCCCCAGGCTAACCCCGCGGAGAGAATTGATCAAATTATCAAGACAGCGTTGAGAGCTTATGTTTCAGAGAATAACAGAGTATGGGATTCTCAATTACCTTAGGTAGCTTGTGCTATACGCACCTCTCAACATGAAGTGTGAAGTTTCTCCATATTATGCCAATTTCGGCAAAGAAATGTCAACTAGTGGTAGGGAGGAAGTGACACTTAGTGATCAGGGTATAGATAGTAGTGAGATAGCATCGCAAGGAGAGGTAGGAGAAAGGTTTAGAAAACTTAGGGCGGATATAGCGGTCAAACTTCGAACTGCATCCAAGAAATCTGCGGAATCTTACAATCTCAGGAGGAGAGATATTCAATATCTTTCTAATGATGTTGTTTGGCGCAGAAATTTTGATTTATCTAATGCTGTGAATTATTACGCAGCCAAGCTGGCACCGAAGTATGGCGGGCCATTTAGAATCAGAAAACGATTGTCTCCTTGGACCTATGTCCTAGAGGATAACAATGGAAAGGATCGTGGCACTTGGCACACTAAAGATCTTCAACCTTTCAATAAATTTTCAGAAAACGATTAAGTCGAAAGTCCCATAGTTGAGTAACGTTTTTTAGTTTTGTTTTATTTCTTTTTTTTATCTCCTTTCAAACCGACTGCCATATTTGGCCTGATGGATTCCTCTGTAGTGATGGTAACTTTTTTGTCAAAAGGTAAACACATTTCCGAGGAGGAAAGGGTGGAGTTTGTCACGGTAAAAATTTACCGCGACAAAAGTCGTTCTTTCATTTATCCCATTCCTTGTTCCTTCCTTACCATTTCTTCTTTTCTCTACAGGTGTTTATGTACTGAGAGAGAGAAGGGCAGCTTTGGTCCATCAGCCGTTGGTTCACTCTCTCAGTATTTTGATGAGACGATAATCATCGATATCAATCTCGATATTGAACGTGGATAACTGATCCACCCTATTGTGACGGACAGACGGGTGGTCTGATCCAGCAGAGAGAGAGAGGGTGACAGTTGATCCCCGGCAGCTAGATGTAACTCATTTTGAGAATGGCCGAGAGCCCAACATACATATTCATTAACTTTCATTTTATAAACATATAATTCTCGCTTCTCACCATTGTACAAAATGCAACGCTATTCGCTTATCCTTCACCCCCCCCCAAAAATCTAACACAAGCCCACCTTCGTAGTTTATTTTTTTTTAATCGCGTATAGGAATCTAACTGCCAACTTTTCCTTCGAAATTATATAAATATTCCTTGATCAAGGTTTCTTCCACCATTTTCGATTTCTTCTCGATTTTTTTTGTTATTGTATTCTAGATTTGGAGGGGACTAATGTATTCATTAATTCGAAGTAGAATTCTTGAATCATGACATTTAACTTTCTGTTTAGTTTTCTCGACAAAAATAGTGGGAAATTGGCTGAACACTTTCATAGGGTTCACCGCTCCTGGAAGTGACCCCAGCGGTTGGCGAATTCAACGATGACTGTGCATAAGCCAGGGTGTTATGTGTGAGTAGGTAGGACCGCTCGATTTCGAGAGCGTCGGCTCACCTTAGCAAATAAGCTGTATGATGCTGAATTATGACGTGATCGAAGTCCTCGCGTCCCGATTGGCCGAAAGCATTGGGAGATCAGTAAAGAAGAGGTTTGGACAGACATCGAAAACCCTGGAAGGATCACTTCAGTAAAGACTGAAGACAGAAGATCGAGGTTAATTTTTGAGAAAGGAAGAAAATCAGAGAGAAAAGTGTCGAGGTTTAAGAATTTTATTTTGAGTGGGAAAAGTAGAAAATAAGTGGAGAAATCTTACAAGTGAAAGGAAAAATTTAAGAAGAAAAATCGAGAAGAAGTGACTAGAAGGTGTGTACGAAGGGAGGAAAGTTGAGAAAAGGAAAAAGAAATCGAGAAGGCTCTAGTTGGCAGAGAAAAAAAAAGCTAATTATAGTGGTTTTTATTATTTTACATTCAAATCGTTTTGGTATTGCTGTGAAAAGTTTTGGGAAAAGGTTAAGAAATCGGTTGACTTGTGTTCCGCTAAATTTTCTCGAAATTACGAGACTCGTGAACCGTAATTTTTTTTTTGTCCATTTGGGACAAAGCAATAGCGGTCCATTTTACGTTTATTACAAATTTAAATTGTTCTATTTTTTTCATTAAAAGATCTTGGGTTTTACAAGCAAATCAGTTTTATAAATTATAACTAATAAAAAGAGTTAAAATCCCATTTCGGGAATATAAATTTATTTTTCTTATTTAAAAATGTCTTCACCGTCGGTGCCGCTCCGAAGGTTTGCAATTTCCTTTAATTTTCATAAAAAAAAATTGCAGGTGCCCTTTTACTTTTCAGGTCTTACACCCCTGTGGCAATCAAAAATCATTTCGATCAATTTAATCGATCGATAAAAAACAATTTAATCGACCCATTAAATTATATGGTGGAACCCACCTCTTGTGATCCAGCCGTGGTGGTAGCATTGGAAGTGCTACCTGTATTGAAAATCGAAGCATATTATTATTAAAATATAAATCAACATGAGGTGCTGCGTGAAAACT
Source organism: Syrphus vitripennis (assembly GCA_958431115.1). Taxonomy (NCBI): domain Eukaryota; kingdom Metazoa; phylum Arthropoda; class Insecta; order Diptera; family Syrphidae; genus Syrphus; species Syrphus vitripennis. The sequence continues at coordinate 66,909,677 of OY288108.1, forward strand.
TATATAACCGGAAAAACACATGTAAGTCTTGGCTCATATTCCACAAAAAGTAACTTAAAGTGATGTTATTTAGGTAAATACGTTATCGTAGATTCCTTTTTATTGTTATTTCATGGTATTTTAAGATAAAAATAGCAACATTTTTCAAAATAAAAATATACTTTAATCATGTCATTTGTGCAATCTGTAATGTCAAATTAGAAATTTTAGTACAGGGACGGATAAGTTTTTGTTGGTAATGTCAAGGCGCTAAGAAACGTTAATAGTTGATAGTGTTTTTTCATTAAAATTATACATAAAATTAAAAAATATACTTTCATTTATCCATTTAAAATTCCTGTAAGAGCTATTACTTCAAGTGTGCTTTGTTCGATATTATAATCCAGCCAGCAATAAACTCAAAAAAACTCATCCAATTATTTATTTGATCGAATAAATTTAACCAAATTAACAAATCTTTTTTCTTTTAAGGTTTAATAATAACAGCTATGTTCCTTTGTATGTGACTAAGTACTTTTAAGAAGATGAAGTCCATATTTCAGTACTTTTAGCTACACATATTTTTATTAAACCACCCAGAAAAAAATCAGCAAAATATTCCTTTCGGCTCCCCAGTAAGTAGCCGTCCACCTTCACTCCAACCCTGTGTCAATGCATTTGTGTTTGTGTAACTCACACAATTATGAAAACTACTTCACTTTTTTCTCGATATGCCTCTTCCTGTACTTCTTATTCAATGGCTGTTTCACCTAGAGCTTCTGCTTGCCACATAATTGTAAAGTAAATAAAAAGACAAATTGCCAGTTGCACCGAAATCTACTAAAACTACTAGTTTTGGCTAAAATGCCTATAAATTTATCAAATTGTTAAATTTGTTTGGCTGCAACAATTTCGTTCACTTTTGTCAAGCCATCGTTAGATTTTATCATGTTTTTTACGCTTAACGAAAAAGTTTGACTAGTGCAAGTGAAACAGCAATTAGGTTTTTAATTTTTTTCTTTGTCGTTTCTCTCGTGTTTTTTTTTACTGTGAAAGAAGAACCTTGTTGGAAGAATAATTTTTTCTGTGGAATTAAAAATGTAATAATAATATTACGTGCTGTTAAAAATTTTGCAAACGAAACTGTTCTTGAACAATTCAGTCGCAATTTGAAAAAAAGCTTGATGTACAATTATGTTTATGTATGTTTTCTTTTTTTTAAATATTTTTGTTCTCTATATTCCACAATTTGAATTTATTATTTTATTTGATTAAGCAATAAATGTTTCTTATTTTGAATTCAAAACAAATTTGCTGCTCTGATTTTGATAACTCTTCCAAAAAGAAAGTTTTCAGTTTTTCACTTTACATTTGTTTGTTAATATTATTTTACATAGTTTGCCGACTTTGAATTGGTCAAGCTATTCAATGTTTTTTTTTGTTTTTAAATAGTTTTATTATTTTACTAAACTTTTTTATTTGTTAAATTATATTTACACATTTGGGTTGTTAAAACGTGTGTCAACTCAATTAAGACCATGATATCTCGGGGAGGAAATAGTTGCTTATAATCTAAAAGAAAGAGAGAAGATAGAGATAACGATATGAAGAGGTTTTGGTGAGATGTTAACAAAGGAAAGGATGCAAAAAAGGTCACAGTTGACAGTTCACAGTTCACACAGTCAGTTCAGTTCGATCTTTCAAGTCGCACACACGCAACGCGGAAGATTAAATTGAATTCAAAACAAAAACAACCTGAGTAAAATTCCTAGAATAAAAAGGGATCAGTGACTACCTTTTACCTGCTACCTACACAATTTTTCTGAGAAAAACAACAACTTAATCACCTTAAGATATTGAGGGATAATCTGCCTAGATTTAAATGGGCAAAAAAGAAAGAAGGAAGGAAGACGTCAGCTCTACCTACGACAATTTCCTAGAATTGAGAGCCATGGAAAGGATTATCTATTGATAATTCACGAGAAATTATCAACGTTTGACGAGCTATATAGTCAGGGAGACGAAAGCGATGGTATGCAGTCAGACTGTGAGGATGCGGAAACTCAAGCCAATGACGACTTCCCCCAAGAGGAGATGGAAATATTGGATAAACAAGATGCACAGACTGAAAATGAGACTATCGTTAAAGTTATCCGAATAAACAGAAAGCAGAAAATTATCAGTACATCTACAAAAGAACTGAACTCCAAGAAACCCGCTTCTTTAGCACCTACGCCATAGAGAAATTAATTTCCTAGAGAACCGACTCGGGTTCGATCTCTTTCGCCCTACAAGCTGATTTGTACCGATTCGTAGACCATGTTGTAGTGTCCCGTGCATTTTAAATGAAGGCTGAACCACCTTTAGCTCAACGAAAAGGTTCATGTGCGGAACCCAATTGTGGTGAATAAGTGGGCCCAGATATTTAAAACCAGCATCTGTTAAATTCAAAAATTTAATATTTTTTAATAAAATTGCTTTTTCTGACCATTTTTGAACAAAATATAATTGAATATTGCCATTTATTGGTTATGGTATACAAATCCCTTGCCATTTATTTATATTTAATTACAAATAAATAGAAAAAGTATCAAAAAGTAGAAGAGTAGCCTAAAAATATTTTTTTTAAGCAGCCCATAAGCAAATAGACCCAACATATCTGTCAAAATACTCACCTTTGACAGATCAAACAAAAAATTAAAAAAAAATGTCAATTGTGAATTGAATTGAATTCTTTATTGAGACTTAAAAAAATCGTTTACAAATGTATTTCTTATCTATATCTATATCTTATGTTAACTGCGGCTATATCGTATTGCCTGCTTTGAAGTTACTAAAATGAAATGCCTCGTGGCTGACTTTATATACATGTAGTTGGACTACTCTTGCTCATGAGAGTGTTTTACATTTACTTTTGCTATGACTGGAAACGTCAAATTGAATAACATATATACATATATACAATACTAGTACTAACTTAAAATTAAATAACAAAAATAACGAACGCCAGCATTTGAAGGTCTCTTTCTCTTTTTATAAGTTTTACGAGCGAGAACGCTCTAGTAATTAATATCTCATTGAAGGTAAAAAAATTACATTTTGTTTAAAAGTGAGTGAGATGGTTATAATATTTGAAAAAATATATATACATATTTGAAATCTTTTATATTGCTTTTAAGAAGTCGATGTGTACATAGTACAATCAAATTAAACTGACGAATATACATACCTACATAACGTAGATACATACATGGCATTAAGGATAGTGTAACATTAAGTCTTGTTTTTGAGTTTCTTTTTTTTTTTTTTTATAATCACAGTATTTGTACCATAGTATTATCACATTTTAGAAATAGAATTTTAAGTTAAGGCGTTAAAATATAAATACTAGGTTTAGATGAAAATTTAATACTAATTAGATAAATTACTAAAAAAATAAGATATAGATCGGGTAAGCACTGCCAACCCATAATGATATAACATTGACATTTTGGATTTGAATTTGAGTGTTTGTTTTATAACAAAAAGGTGAACAGAATGCTTTTTCTTTTTTTAATTCTTTGTTTGTAATCTTTTTATTTTTGACTTTTTCATTTATATTAGATAAGAGGAAATAATTTAGCCACGGTTTTGGCCTGAAGTGGCCTCAGTGTAGAACATGGGGGGAGATGTATCCGAGGAATCCAGAACAAGCGAGCGGGCTCCTAGAGGAGACAAGTAACTGGTGTTGTCCCAAGTGAACCCCATCTGTGAATCAATGACCTGTTTAATTAAGTCATTCTCCGAAAGTTCTAAATTAGAGATACATTTTTCCAGGTGTAACAGATTGTATCTCAAAAGCGGAATGACGTTGGAGGTGTTGTAAATGAAGGTGTTGGAGTAACGTTTGGTGCGATTTTCGAAGTTTTTCCCAACGCAGAGTCTAAGAATTTTTCTTTCTAATTTTTCAAGTGTTTGCGCTACCGTAGGAGAGATAGAGAACCAGATTGGAAATGCATATGTCATGACAGGTCTTATAAGTGTCTTGTAAAAAAGAAGCTTCGTTTTGGTGCTGAGGGCTCTATGCTTGAAGAAGGGCATGAACATGTTAGTGACTTTCCTTGATTTTTCGATAGTAATTTTGGCATGTTGATTGAATTTGAATAATTTGTCAAAGTTTACACCTAGATATTTCATTTTGTTTGTAGCCGGGATGGTAGAATTGTCAAGGTTAAGGGAAAGAAATTTACTTTCAGAAACCGCTCCGACTGGCCCTTTTCCGCTAGCATTACGGATGCACAGGAGTTCCGATTTAGGAATGTTGATTTTGATTCCCCAGGTTTTGTAAAAGATGTTGATCACATTCAAATGCTTTTCAAGAGTCCGCAAAGCGAATAGAGGACTCTCGTGACATGAGTATGCGATTGTGTCGTCGGCGTATAAGAGACCAGTGGAAGTCAGGTTGTTTTCTGAGAATTGGTGGGGGAAGTCGTGAAGAAATATGTTATAGAGGTGAGGCCCCAAGATGGAACCTTGTGGGACACCGCTTTTGCATTCGCAGATATTACCTTTAGAACCTTGTATTTGTATATAAAAAAATCTATCAGAAAGGAAGCTCTTGAGTAAATTCAGTACTTGTGGTGGTAAGTTAAGAAGGGACAACTTAAAAAGGAGGACAACCCTCCAGACACTGTCAAATGCTTTTTCTATGTCAAGAGAGCACGCTGTAGTACATTTTCTTTCCCTAAGGTTGAGGACAATATCGTTTTGGAACTTCAATAGCGCATGGAGGGTGGAGTGCCCTCTTCGGAAACCGAATTGAAAGTCCGGAATTGGTTCAATTGGGTTTTCGGTTGGTGAGTTTAAGTTATCCAGGATTAATCTTTCTAGAATTTTACCCGTGTTTGAAAGCAAGGAAATTGGTCTAAAATTGTTTATGTCACTAATGTTTGGCTTTTTTTGGATAGGCAAAAGTCTGGCAACTTTCCATGGCTTTGGAAAGTAAGCATTGTTTATGCAATTATTAAATATGATAGTTAAAAATTTGATGCATTTTTCGGAAAGCTTCTTTAACGCAAAGTTGGAAATATTGTCGGGGCCGGTGGACTTCTTAGGCTTTAAGTGTTTTATGATGCTTTTGACATTATCAAAGTTAGTGAAGATGGTGTTCGCTGTTGGGCTAAGTGAGGAATTATCTGAATTAAAGAGAAAGATATGTTGAGGAATGTTTTGAGAGATGGAGCTAACAGCATCTATGGCATCTTGTGTGATGGAGGGGTTGTAGAGAGGGACTTTCTCTTCGTAAACTCTTTTGAAATGTTCTTCAAATTTGAGAGGAAAGTTCTTTGTATCGAGCGTTTGTTCTATTGAAAGAATTGTGAAAGATGTTTTTAAGCCTTCTTTGCCATTGGTGTTTAACTCTATATAAGTTTTCAATTTCTACTGGGAGGTTTTTGTATTTTTTGGGAGAGAACGTTGAGCTAGTGGAATTTTCTTCTAAAGTGGTTAGGAGTGCATCGTTAAAGGAGAGAATGAGTTCGTCTATGACTTCATTTGAGAGGCAGGATGATTCCGAGGGAAAAAAGCTAACCAGTCGGCGGTCAAGTTCATGTCTAAAGAGTTGCCAATTGGTGTTTTTAAAAGACCTTGAAGTTGATTGCTCTTGTAGGCAGATGTTAGCTTCTTGTAGGGAGAAATTTAAGAGAAGCGGGCAGTGATCCGAGAAGGTGGGGAGTGTAGTGAGTGAAAAATTTGGGTTAATGGTGTTGACCAGATGGTTGGAGATCAAAAAGTGATCCAGAAATGATGCAGTTCTGGGATAAGTAGGATTGTTAGCGCAGAAATTTGTAAGTGTGGGATGAGAGCTGTGGATCCAATTCTCTAATGTCCTGCCATTGATATTATATGAATGGTCTCCCCAGTTGGGGCTTCTGGCGTTAAAATCGCCACCGATGATTGCACCCTCGAATCTATTTGATAAGCATTCTAGTTTATTTAACTCTGAGGTAAGAATAGAAGTAGGAACACTCGAGGGAAAATATACAATACCCAGTAGAAATTTCTGTAAGGTGTTATTCACATAACAGCTGATGCTAATGAACAAAGAAGGAAAATCTGATTGAACAAAATCTACAGTCTCGTATTTAATATTTTTTTTGATAAGCAAAGCTACTCCCTGTTTGTTATCATTTCTTAGGATATTGAAATTGTCTATAAAAACTTTGTGTTTGCTAGATAGATGTGTCTCTTGTATGAAGGCCAGAGAACAATTGTTTTCTTGGAGAATTTTATACAATTCAATTCTCCGAGAATGTGAAACGAGGGACGAAATGTTGAATTGTAATATTTTTAATAACATCATGTCGAGGAACGAGAAATTAATAATTCGGTTACTAACTGAAAGTAGGCCATTTGCTTATCTTCTAAACAGTTGAAGTTACTAAGATTTGACATAAAGTTGCTAATTTTTCCAATAAGTGTTCTCATATCTACACCAAAGAGTTCATTTGAAAGTGCAATGAATTTACCCATTACATTGCTGCCATTTTGTGCTTTGGGGGAGCTGGGAGTGTCGGGTACATGGGAATTTAAATTTTGGGATTTGAAATGACTGTTGTAAGATACTCCAGGAACAACGTGGGCCCCTCTTGAGATAGCATGGGAAAGACTTTTTGCTTGGTCTCTTTTAAGGTTGGCTTCATGTAGAATCTGTTTTCTGCGAGCTTCATAAATCTTATAGGATTTGCATCCTCTGAAGTTGGCAGGATGATCCTCGCCGCAATTTACACAAACCGCCTTGCTGCCCTGTTCACGAAGTACAGTGCACTGGCCTGGCTCGTGTCTGTTAGTGCATTTAACACACTTGTACGAGAAAGCACAGTTCTTGGCCAGGTGGCCGAATTGTTGGCATCTTCTGCACTGAAGAGCACCCCGGTTACCCCTTGGTTTCTCCCAATAAACTCTGGTATGGAAAAGATATTTTAACTTGATTAGTTCACTCGCGCTCGAACCCGGACAGAGACGGACTAAAAAAAGGTTGTATTTAATTTTTTCTTGTTTGGATCTCAAGGTTTCGAAAAGCGAAACCTCGGAAATATTCGTAAATTTAGTTTTAAGTTCATTTAAAATTTCTGAAGGAGGATAATCAGATGTAAGTCCTCTAAGGACGACGTTAGTTGTCTTGTCTTCTCTTAAAGTAAAAGAATATGCTTCAGCATTTTCGGTACTCCTCAGAGTGTTCATCAGATCCCTATGTACTTGGCTATTGTCAACATACAGTCTACTACTACTACCTTTGTTCACTATTTTGTATAAAAATTTAACAGGACTATTTTTAAGATCTATAATAAGTTGTCTAATGTCAATGTTTCTCAAAATTATAGGTGGACAGTACTTACCCGAATACATTTTTTCTTCTTTGCTCAAAACTACTGTTGTGCTGGCTGGAGATTCATTGTTGGTTCCCTCGGCGGCAGGAACGTCGTCATTAATGGTTGATTGATGAAGTTGGTTTGCAATATTGCTGTTGTGTCTGGAGCTTTTCAGCACGAGTTTAACGTTCAGTGGAGTGAAAGAATTTTCATTTGGAGTGACATCCATTTCTAGGTTAGGTGATGCAGACCGCGCTGTATGTTTTTTCGGCGGTAATTGCCAGCCGGTAGTCAGGTTGGAGACTTCAGCGTCGGTTGGATAAATTGATGCTGGAGACGTGTTTGATTCCACGTGGAGGGCGGGATTTGCAGGTGTTACAAGTGTCTGTGCCATGTTTGAGCAGCTGGGGTCATCATTTAGTTGTAAGAGTAATTGGGCTGCAGCGAGCCTTTCAAGTTTTTTATCGTATTGATTGGATTTTTTTTTAGATTTTGTTATCTCCAAGTTGTTTTTCATTGTGAGATAAATCACAGTGCAGAAGAGTCCGTACACGGCAAACCACCCAATTAATGTGGACTGTGGCTGCCGGAGTGCACTCGGAATGCAGCACCGTGTGAAAAAAAGTAATCCGAAGAAATCGGAGGTTAAGTCCAACCATCCGACTTTCGCGATAAAGTGTCACTGTTGTCTAGCGAATTTTCTAATCGCTGCTTTAAATATTTATTTAAAATAATAAATTTAATACTTGAAAAATGAAAGTTTTTCTTTACAAGCGCGGTCACGCTGTCGGTTTTTTTTTTTTTTTTTAAACTCGTGTATTTTCTCTATTTAGTGTGTCTGCTCTACGAACAACGTCTCCTGTTGAGTGCACAAAACCGAATCATGTCAATTGTGTTGAATTTCCAGTGATTTAAGATTTTCAATTTCAGTGGTTTTAATTTTCACTTTTTTCAAAATATTTCAATGGCCGCGTTCACATTGCGCTGAGATATGCTATCTCAGATACTCGAGTATCCGTATATGTTTGTGAACGACTAAAACCGGATAGGTTAATTTAGCTGTTTGATTTGAATTCAAGTCAGCTGTTTTTGAAATTTCTCTTCAGATAGCTGAATATACGAGAATTTTTTAGATCGGTTTAGATTTTTATTTTGAGAACAGATGTTTTATAATCAGCTGTTTTTTCTCAAGAGATTACAACAACACAAACCAATCTGGATTGCTTTAGATAACTTTGTGAACGTGGCCAATTTTATATTACTAATAATAATTTGTGTGCAGCGTTTTTAGTTTATTTCAGCAAACAGGTAAGTGTTTTACATAAAAATTACATTAGCTTAGTATTAGTTATATAACCAATATTTTAGTGCTGTAGTCAGGTGTAAATTTTTCATTTATTTCCGTTAACAAGAATTTTTTAATTTTTTTTTTTTCGAGGATTTTCCTTTAAATTCTCACTAGTGCCATATAAAATTCAATAAAGTTTTTTAAAACACCTGCAGGGTATAATTTATAACTGAAATACGTTTAAATCATTAAAATCTAACCCAGTAGAATTAAAATAGTGATGGTTTATATGTGGCACTAGTGAGAATTTCAAGGAAAATCCTCAATAAAAAATTGTAAACCAATCTCTAACTCCGAAAGTTCTGATTAGATTTTGATAATTTAAACGTTTTTCAGTTATAAATGATGCCCTGCAGGTGTTTTAAACTATATTGAATTTCGCAGAAACTAAAAAAAAGTCATATACAAGTATTTGCTGCGAAAATATAGATCCACATCTCATTTTAAGATTTTTTATTAAAGTTAGGATTCATTTTGTTCTTAGAACAATAAATAAAATATTTATGGAACCCAACTTCAGGAACAAAATGCTCACAATAATGCATTTATAATTTTCATATATAACAACATAATTATATTTATATTTATTTATTAATTTATTTTATATTATCATTAGTAATAATTTTATTTTTTTATTGTTCTTTTTTTAATGTATTATGTATAATATAAAAATATACGCAAATTTGTATGAATTGTTATTAATGTTTTTGTTTTAAAGCTTGGTGCAATAGGCCTACCGGGGAAACCGAACATCATCATCATCGGCTCGACAATTGGGGTCCGGTCCTGGCCTCCTTCAATAAGTCTGTCCACCTATCCCGGTCTTGAGCCGACGCCATCCAGTTTCGCACCCCAAGGCTTCGGGCGTCCTGGTCTACGCCATCTCTCCAGCGCAAGCATGGTCAACCACGCTGCCGTCTACCATAGAATGTACCACAAAAGACTTTCCGAGCAGGTTCCTCTTCACTCATGCGAGCTACGTGCCCTGCCCGCCGGAGTCTACCGAGCTTAATTTTTGTCACTATGTCTGCTTCAAGGTAGATTGCGTACAATTCATGATTGTACCGTCTCCGGAATCGTCCTTCCTCACATGTGGGGCCAACAATTCTCCTTAAGACTTTTCTCTCGAACGCGGCTAAGAGGTCGGAGTGTCTTTTGCTAAGCACCCAAGTCTCGGATCCATACGTGAGTACTGGCAGGACCATGGTCCTGTACAGCAGCAGTTTTGAAGTTATGGTGAGATTTCTGGATTTGAAGAGCTTTGACAGACTATAGTAGGCTTTGTTGGAATTGAGCAGCCGCCCGCGTATTTCTTCTTCTATATTATTATCGGCTGCTACTATTGACCCAAGGTATTTAAAGGATTGCACCACTTCAAATTCGTGCTCCGCTACCTTGATTGCTTGACCAACTGTTCTTCTCGCATTCGACGCCACCATGTACTTTGTTTTACCTTCACTAATGTGCAGCCCCAGATTTTGTGCCGCCTGCTCGATCTGGATGAAGGAATCGTGTACAGCTTGTTCGGTTCTTCTGATGATGTCAATGTCGTCTGCGTAAGCCAGTATCTGGCTGGACCTGTTGACGATGGTCCCTCTTGTTGCCGTGCCAGAGTCACGGATCGCTTTTTCCGACGCCAGGTTGAAGAGGAGGCAGGCCAAACCATCCCCTTGTCGGAGTCCATTAAAGATGTTGATTGGTCTGGATAGCAATCCGGTTATTTTTACTTGGCTTGTTACGTTGGTCATGGTCAACCTACAAAGTCGTGTCAATTTATTTGGGATGCCGAATTCTCTCATGGCTTTATAAAGTTCTACCCTGGCTATGCTATCATAGGCGGCCTTAAAGTCTATAAACAGATGGTATGTTGGGATGTTAAATTCTAGACATTTTTCCATCGCCTGCCTAAGGGTAAAGATCTGATCAGTTGTTGATTTGCCTGGAATGAAACCACACTAATATTGGCCGATTATGGTTTTAGCGTATGGGGCTATCCGTTCTTGTAGGATAGAGGAGAGTATCTTATGGGCGGTACTCAACAACGTGATACCTCTATAATTGCTGCACGTTGTGACATCTCCTTTCTTATGTATGGGGCAAATTATACCTTTTCGCCAGTCTTCTGGCATTTCTTCCTGCTCCCATACGTGCACTAGAATATCATGAATTGCTTGGCGTAAGGCTGGCCCGCAGTGGTGGAATAGTTGGCTCAGTGGCGTAGCTAGCATGGGTGGCACCCGGGCGGCAATTATGGTGTCACCCCCGGAATGAAAAACAGTAAAATAAATGAAATTCCACTATTTCCATGTATTATGATTTTCTTTTATTTAAAATCAAATAAAAAAAAATTTAAAAAGGATAGGTAACAAAAAACAATATATATTATACACATTGTATAAAAAAAACATAACAAACATTAATATAATATATCTACACATTATAAAAGTCATATAAAGGTTTTTTCTTGTGGATTTCCCACGGAAAATTATTGTTTTTCATTTAAATAATTTTTATTTTAGTACTAAGTACCTATATTGAAGCTGTTAAGAATTAAATTTTTTATATCTCTCAAATGAAGATATAAATTTAAACTTTTATATTATCAAACTGCAATAAAATAAATAAATAAAAAATACACATTATAAAACTTAAAACGTCTTCTTCCTAGCTTTTATAGCAGAAAATTCGTTTATAGCGTCTTCAAAATTTATTTGCTGGGTCGTCTCATGTTCAATGCTTAAAATTGCCAGATTGTCGAGCCTCTTTTCAGTCATTGTTGCTCGCAAATAGTTTTTAATTAATTTTAGCTTACTGAAACTCCTTTCGCATGATGCAACTGACACACATATTGTCATAAACATTTTTAACGCGACAACGAGATTCGGAAGAGATTCTCCAAAGTCCCATTAATGATGAGTTTCCAAAAGTCTACAGATAGCCAATTAGATGTAGTCACTTTAGTCGCTTTTAAATGACTTCTCAACCTTGGTATCTCTGAGAGAAGTTCTGATTGTGACACCTCATCATAAACACCAGAAAATTTTGAAACAGCTAGTTTCAAATCATCAATTTTTGCAAAAAGTAAAGTTTTTGTCTGCACAACTTCAAACAAAGAAGCCACCTCCTTAATTGACTCCGTTCTTGTTTGGAGTTCAGTTATGAATCGGTCAAGGCACTCGAACATGTCTTTTCGTAGTTCAGCGCTCAGTGAAAGCCCTGCATCGGTTGCCAACTCACCAGCCATTCGCTTTTTACGACGAATTCTTCTCTCTGTTGGAATGTCGTATTTCTCTGATGTTTTTAAACCAAGGTTAACTGCGTCTTCTACGATTTTCGTCCGATTTTCTTCTACGTAAATTCGAAGGGCTTCTATTTTCTTAGCTCACTGATCAACACTTAATCCCTTTGCTTGTAGTGAAATCTGCGTACAATTTATTTCTTTAAGGACATAATTCCAAAAGAAGAGAAAAGAAATAAATGCGAAGTCAAACATTACAGTTTGTAGGTTCTGTGCAGCACCTCTGGTTTCTACATTTTCTCTAGCATCACATAAATCTTCAACTGCAATTAATATGTATGTCATCAAAATTTTCGGCCAAAACTTTCACTGCAGCATAATGAGCGCTCCAACGCGTTGTTGAAAGTCTTTTCACTGTTGATTTGCTGTGCTTGAGAAGCACTTCCCAGCGATGAGTAGAAGTTGAAAAAAATGTAAATGTTGTCTCCACTGTTCCAAAAAATGTTACACATGATACATTTTGAGCAAATGAATGTTGGCCACATAAATTAATCGAATGATCAATACATCCAAAGAATATTGCTTTGTTGTTTTTTTCTTTAATAATTGCTTGCACACCGCTCATAACAGCTGCATTGTCATAACCCTGAGAACGACACATCATGATATCTAAACCGTCTTTTTCAAGATTCTTGAGAATTTCATCACTTAAATCTGCAGCTTTTTTTCCATGTAAAGGAAAAAATCCCAGGAATGCTTCTTTGATTTCTACTTTTCTTTTTTCAATTTTAACATAACGGATCACTTCCAGACATCTGATCAATATGTGAAATGTCAGGTGTACTATCAAACATAATTCTAAAATATTTAGCCGATTTGATTTCATTGACAATTCTGCATTTGACTTGATTCGCTAAGATATTTATGAATTCGTTTTGTATTTGTGGCGATAAATATGAGACGTTTTGTGATTTTCTTGGCTCCAAATTCAAGATGTGCTCTTTCAACACAACATCATACTTTGACATAAGACTGACTAGTTCTAAGAAATTACCTTTTTTTGAAGAGTCTTGTCCTTCATCATGCTTCATCATGCTTCATCAGCCAGAAACAATGTTATGTCTAATAATCTAGATAAAAGGTGCCTCCACTTCTGTTTTTCAGCATCCATTAACTGCAAGACTGAGTCATCTATTGTTTTATGTAATCTTAAACCCATTTCCAAAGTTTTCCACTTCCCAAAATTTTCTATGTGTTCATTTGAAGTCTCATGATCCGGTACTTTGGGGTTCAGTTTCCACCACTTCTGAAATCCATTTATGAATGCTAATTTTGAATTAAGATTATTGGTGACAGCAAATAAACGACAGCAAAAGCAGTAGAGGCTATTAGTTATAGGAGAATATATCATCCATGATCGCAGAATCTTGTCCCCGTTAGGCAAAACTTTATAAAACCATTCTTCTGTAAGATGACGAACATCACCTTTTGTTTTTACCCCTGATCTGGATACAGTGGTGAATGGTCCATCGCGGTTTTGGAAATGTTCAAATCCTTTCTTATGATTTCAATTTGAACTTTATCAGGAACGGGTATAGTCCAATGAGAGATATCTCTCATGTTCTGAAGTTCATCCGTGTAAGAATTATCTTCAATTCTTCATTCGTTATCAGTACCATTGTTGACATTTTCAGTATTTTCGTTTGTTTCGGCTTCTTGAATTCTCAACACTGATTCTGTTTCTTCGCTGCTACTTTCATAAGATGAGCTTGTATTTTCGGAATCATTCTCTTGATCAACGTAACTGTCATTTTTTGACGAACTTTGGCCGTCGTCAATTTGTTGAACATACTTTAAATGGATCCAGACATGCTCTGAAGAACGTTCATTTTAGCGTGTTTGGCTTTTTTCTGCTGAGCACCACTCTTTCTTTTCGTAATATGAACTCCTCGAGGCATTTTTCTCCTGTTTTGTAGTAACGCGTATTCTGAAAATTATACTGACCATTCAAGTTGTAAGTATGCTTCATAGATGCATTATAAATATTTTTATATAAATATTATACTTTTTTAAATTAAAGTGGTCGTTAAAAAAAACTTCACTGATGTAGATGGGCATAAATCAGGTCCAAATACTTAATCAAAAACTAATTATCTACTTTATTCATATTTTTATATTCATCGCTTTTTATACCCTGTTGTTAAAGATGCCTTAGGTTTTTATGACATCTTATGCAAACAAAAATGTATTCAATAATAATAATTAAAGTAACAGTAATTTATTTAATTTTAATTTAAAATCAAATATTTCATTTTACGTTTTATTTATTCATTCAATTTTTGTTTCAAAAAAAAATTAATAAGAGTATTTTATATACTGTTATTTTTTTATTTGAATAAAAAATACTTATTTTTGTCAGCACTGTTCAATATAATAATTATAAATAATTTTTATCTATTAAGTATTATATTTGAATATATTTTAATGTCCTTTGTACATAAAGCGACAAAATGTAGGTAACTATACAAATTAAAAATATTTTTCATATATCAAACACATTTTGCTTGATAAATATTTAATTTTTTTTTTTTTAATCATAACAATTTATTTCGGTCGAATAGAGGAATCACATCTTAAACAAATTTTGATATGCTTTTATTATAAAAATGAATAATTTGATTTATATTTTTTCACATCAAAATTGGTCAAATAAACTAACCAAACGGATTCGTTTCTCAGAAAAGGAAGTATTTTTTTTCTAACGTAAATTCAATTATTCAAAAATTTAAATTAAATTCAATTATTAAAACATTTGAAATAATTTTTGATTTTTTTTGTACACTACTGTGAACTTATTCTCCTATGGTTTGTGAAATTAATAAGTATAGATTTATAGTCTTGCTTTGTATATAAAAACTACTTTGTATATAGAAACTATAGTACTATCATGGCGAGTTTTTCTGCAAGTCCTGGTGGTGGCGCTGCTGTCAGCTCTTTTTTTAGGTGTAGACTTTTTGTAGGGGAATTTTTCGAACGACGGCAATTGAGGGTAGGAGCAACAAGACAATACTATTTTCTTTGGTTGGGGGAATGCAAAATTAAAAGGAAGTGTCAAAAAGAATAAGAAAATAAGAAAATATGCCATCTGTTTTTCTGTTTTGCCTTTTCCATGCTGACGAGCAAAAAATATATAAAAAATAAATGAAAAAAATTCCGAAATTTTACTTATTTCGTCAGTTCAATGACCGGAAAATGAAAAAAGAAAATAAATTAAATTTATATGGTTATTTTTTGAATTTTTACTACGTACATTTATAAATTTTTTAGAAGCATATAACTTCAAAAATAAAATACATACTATGTTATTAAAAACCTGACCTCAAGTCAGGCGTTTTTAATAATCTTTCTTAAATTACCTCCCTGTCATCTACCATTGAAACTGAAAAAATAAAATAAAACATTTCGTATTCTTTTCGTTGGGCGATGTTTTATTGCCCAGCACTGTGCCTCACCATTTTTTTATTTTATAACTTCAAAAATACCAACCAAAATAACGAAAACCAAAGCAACGTTGTCAATTTTCTCCATCTCTTTGTGTACCAAGAACCTGCAAAATAACGACAGGAAAATGTAAACAAAACCAACAACAACTATCAAAACCCACCAAAAAAAATGTAAGCAAACGAAACCAAAACAGATTTTCCCTTATTCCCATTTATCTTTTCTTGCATTATAGCCATTTCCATTGTATATAAAACTTATAGTACTATCATCCTTTGTATATGAAAACTATAGTACTCTCATGGCGAGTTTTTTTTAGGGTTGCCCGGATCCTGGTGGTGGCGCTGCAAAATGTGAGGTGTAAAATTCGATTTGGTGAGTCTTTAAGCGTCGAAAATTGGTGGTAGAGCAAGAGGAGACTATTTTTTGTATAATTGCATCCAAAAAATATCAATAAATATCATTTAAAACCTCCATAAGCTCTCCGCAAAAAAAAAGAGTAAGGGTTGCCGGCATACATTAGATGTCGCCCCATTCGACTTCCACCATGATAGTACTATAGTTTTCATATACAAAGTATCATCACGATGATTTTTGAGTTGTGCGCTGTGGTCGTCTGAGGGCGCACTTGTATATACACAGAAACAGCAATCAGAAAATTAGTATGCGCTGTGATCGCTTGGGGCCGACGACGCGGTGGTGAAACGTGCTGATGATAGTACTATGCAAATTTATATACAATGACCATTTCCTTATATTCTCCCTTATTCACTCCTACTCTCCTAAATACTCAATATGCCTTCTCTTTCTTAAAATATTCTATTCTACACTCCACACTGGCAAAAAAAAATGTCTACAAAATATCCCCTCTTCGAATTTGAGTTAGGGTTGCATAGGTAAATTAGATGTCGCCCCATTCGACTTCCACCATGAGAGTACTGTACTATAGTTTTCATATACAAAGCCTACAAAGGTTTATTTATTTATTTTGGATGGGCATTGTTAGCGAGAAATAAAATAGCTGTGACACAAAGATGTCGCTATTTCTGTCCATTTGTGACATTAATTATTATGGATATGCATTGCATGCTATGCTTCGGCTGGAATTTTTCTGGAAATCCATTTGGAACAAAGAGAGAATCGAATCAAATTCAAATGGCATTTGGAGAAATGGAGATTGGATGAATTGGAATTGTGAATTGGGCACTTTTTGAAATTAGTTTTTTTCCATCATTTAATTGCATTGCGCATTGCCTGAAGGTGATGGCCCGGTCCGAATCGGTGTGTTCATTCTTCACCACTTCACTGTTCACTTTTCACTAGTCTAAGTCTAGTCGCAGACTTGCAATCGGTTCGGTAGGTGTGTACTGTGGGTCTGGAATGTCGATTCTTTTTGGAAGATAAAAAAAACTGAGATTTTCCTTCATAACTGCATATAATGTTCATACATACATATTTACAAGTTCAGTTTTAAGACTTTTTAGTTGATCGTTCCAAAATAAATAAAAATAGTGAATAGATTGTGCACCTGTACACTTATTTGTTATCTTTGTTTCTTAATCTAAATACGGGTAAAAGTGTAACCTTTGTGTAATTTTTGTTCGTCTACCGTGTATTGCTATTGTGTATTAATATGTCCAACTGTAATTATTAATTTTTTCTCTTCATTTTTCTTTTGTTGATTTTTACAAAATGGTCGTTTAAAATAGAGTTTCCTTTTTGTTAAAGTGTGTCTTGTGTAAAAATAAGAAAATTAATAGATTTTTAAATTTTATTGTTTGTTTCCAAAGCATTAAATCGATGGGAAAAGTGCTGCAAAAGAAAAAAAACGTATTCATTGGAATTTGATTTATTACGAAGAATTTAATACAAAACAATACACACTCATATTGGTGTTTCTATGGCTTTGTAAGCAAAATTATAATCCAAAACCGGTTGCTTTCTAAACATACCACATTCACAAAATACCAACAACTAAATAAAAAAATAATAAACGCACCGCGAACCCTTCTCCCGATTAACAACCGACCAAGACCAACTCGAACACCAACTTACCAACTCTACCTTATACATCACAATAACAGACATCCGCTGTTGTAGAAGCAACAGCTTTTTCTTAAAAGAATTTTTGTTAGTGCTGCTCCTCCTTCTATTGTCGTGTGTTGGCAGTGTTGTGTATTCTTCTTGTTTTGTTTGCTGTCATTTTAATTATATTTAATCAACACTTTAAGAAATTATATTCATCTATAATCGCGGTCATACATAATTTTGGATACTAAATTAGAAATCTAATAAAGGTGAGTCTTATTGTGGAGTAAACGTTATTTTATTTGATAGTATTATTTTGTTTTTATTTAAACATAATTTGCGATGAGAGCCCTGAAATGCATGGAGTGCAGATTTAATCAAGCATGCACAAAATTCTTTAGGATAGGTAACAGGTGCTCTAGGTATTGCATGCATAAATAAGTGAATAATAAAATATCTGGCTCTCAACCGTTGTTGATGGTTGTTTTTTTCGGACACTTTAGAGAGCAGCGCCTGCATGAAAAATACTCTTATTTTCTCTAAATAACTGCTCATTCCCGAAATACTAAATGCTATTATCAATTTATTTGTATTAAATAAAGGTTTTAAAAACAAATAAATATTAGATTCTTTTTTTAGTAGACATAGGCATACATACATACTTTTTTGGCATAAATTTAAAAAAAGTTTTATCTTTATTTACATACCTACATAAAGATACACGTCTCCCCACGAAGACGGCTCATGATTTATATGCGAAACACCATGTAAAACTTCAAAATTAAAACTCCTATAACTTTAGTAATAACTGTCAAAAAAAAAATAAAATCTTTGACACAAAGAAAATTATTTTCACACTTTTTTATTTTTTCTACCCCTAAAAAAGAGGCTGGGTGCGACCCACACTGATAACTTTCCATTTGTGATCTTGAAAACTTTATACTTAGTTTTTTTCAAATCACCAAATTTTCTGCGAAACAAACTTTAGCTGTTAGGAATTTTCATAGTATTAGTGGAATTTTCTTAGTTCTGTTTAAATTTTTGTTTAAAATGTCAGTTAAGTATATGTACATAGGTACATATGTCAAATATAAACCCGCTGTAAAAATTTTTATTACGTATAAAATTAAATACCTAATGGCAAAGTCAATATCATTTTTTACCACTTTTTAGTTTATTTTTTGTTTTATATTTTTCGTCAAAAATTGTCAATTAGATATTTATAAAAATTTAACCTTTCATAAAAAATTGTACTATGTATAAAATAAAATATTTTAGAAGGCACAATCGTTGTTCGTTCTCATGATATTCGAGCTGAAATACAATTGTATGTAACTACTTTTCTTTAGAATTTTTAACAGTTTTTGATTTTTTGTTAAAAAACTGCCTATTCAATATTTGTCAATTGCTAACAATTATGTTATGTAGAAAATAAAACAAACAAGAAGTCAATATCGTTACCCGTTTTTGAGAAATTTGAGTCGAAAGACAATTTATACCAATTTTTGGTAGAATTTTTTATAGTTTTTAATTTTTTGTAAAAAAAACCATTGAATTTTTTTGAAATTTTCACCAGTAGTCAAAAACAACATTTTTCGTAAAATAAAATTATTTTAAAGTTAATATCGTTTTTCCATCTAAGGATATTCGAGTTATAAAATTTTTTATTTTATTTTTTTTGATTTTAAAAAATAACGGTAAATTGATTTTTTTCCAAATTCATATCAAATTTGTATGACGTCATAATGTGCCGAATAAAATTTATTTCAAGTCAATAGCATTATTTGTTCGTGAGATATTTGAGCCCCACCAAAATGTTCACTTCTTTTTTAAACTGCTACACCTAGTAAAAAAACAAATGATTGAATATTAATAAATGCCCTTTGAGCTTCTTTCGAAGTTATTATGTGTAAAACAAAATGTATTTCGAGTCGATATCACTACTCGTTCTCTTGAGATATCGACGACGAAAAATGGTACCAGAACGTACGGACGTACGAACGTACGTACACACGCACACACAGACATCTCTCTAAAAATGATTGATATAGGCTCTAGGGACCTTGAAACGTCGAGAAATGTCTAAAATTTCAATTTGACAAATCGGACCGATTGCAATAACTCCCTATGGGAAGTTAAAAAGAACACGTTTTCTGATTAATTGACACTTTTTTATATCTAACAGGACGAAAATAAATTCTACTTGGAAAAAAACTAAATTTTGAGCGATAATAAGAAGTCCCTTTTAAGTGGTTGTTAAAATAATATTAAATATTACCTGAGTACCTGTTGTTTTGAATTAAGAATGACAAATCAACCGGGCAAGAGTACGATAACTCAGGCGACAAAGTTTAATGACGGATTTGTATAGAACTGTCAAAAATAAGCATTTTTTACTATGGGAGGGGGGGGTCTATCTCCCCCCGTTTAGGCGGTAGGGGCAATTTAAAAAATATATGCGTTAAATGGAAAAAAAATAATTTAAAAATAACGGTAATACTTACAATTAAGTATTGTACGTTTTTTTAAAGCCTACATTCTATTCTATTAGCCAGTTTTTAAATCAAGTCAAAACTATGCATAGTTTTTGAAAAATTTAATTTTAAACTCAAAATTTGAGTAAAAAAAAGTTAAAAAATAATTTTAAATTTCAATATTTCAAAACCATAAGTTTATAAATAACTTTTTTTTTAATAGTTTGTTGCTCTTATTAATATTTAATCAAAAACAGAAAACTAAATCATTTTATGTCTTTTAGTTTTTGAGAAAATTGAAAATAACCACAACTACTATTTCAATTTTTTATGTTTTTTTTGCTTGAGCGGTCTTATTTTCATAGTAATAATGGTAGGTGCGAGTTTGGGTATATGCAACAGTGGGGTGTGTGTGAGTTTGGGTATATACAACAGTGGGCTGCGTATGGGGGGGCATGCTGCCCCCCTGCAACCCCCCTGCTTGGGCCCACTGTAGGATTTGGGGTAGGTGCGAGTTTGGGTGTAGGCCACACCGAGGTGTGTATGAGTGGTGAAACCCCCCTGCTTGGGCTCACTATAGGATTTGGGGGGGTGCAAAGTGGGGTGAGTGCAAGTTGGGGAGCATGCAAAGTTTTTTTTGCGTTTAAATAAGCTGAATTTAATAAAAATTCATCTATCCCAGGTATATCTTAAGCCATATTCGATTATTACTATCAAAATAAGACTATACGTAAACACTCAAGCAACGAAAAAATAATTTAATTAAAATTTAATCTTCTCGAGAACTGTAAGACATAAGATCATCTAGTTTTCAGGTTTTGATAAGGAATTAATAAGAGCATCAAATTCTATAAAAAAAAATTATATTAAATTTTATGGTTTTGAGAAATTACACTTTAAACTTTTTTTTTGTGTTTTTTTTTCTCGAATTTTGAGTTTGAAACTAATTTTTTCGAAAACTGTGCATACATTTTGCCTGATTTAAAAATTGGCTTAAAGTACAAAATACTGGCTGTAAAAAACAGTATTAAATTCAATTGTAAGTATCACCGTTATTTTTTAATTATTTTTTTTCCATTTAACGTACATATTTTTTAAATTGCCCCTACCGCCTAAACGGGGGGAGATAGACCCCCCCCTCCCATAGTAAAAAATGCTTATTTTTGACCGTTCTATACAAATCCGTCATTAAACTTTGTCGCCTGAGTTATCGTACTCTCCCCATCAACCGTGTCAATACAATATTGTATTCCAAAACAATATTGTTTTAATGTTCAAGCAGCCTTGAAGGATAATTCTATTCTACAAATCTGAAATGAATTACGGTCCTGTTTAATTTTGTTTTGCCCACCACACGTACATACTAGGATAATTATTAATGTTTAAGTGGACTACAGCAGTTGGCTGACTCGGGCTTCCATAAAGTTATACAAATATACACGACATTTGCACATGCCCTGCTCTGTCCCAGAGACGTAGGGTTCATTTGGGAGAATACTTTTTCAACGACCCCAGCGATCTTGCTAACATAGACATTAACAATCTCTCACGCTTCATAAGAAGCTCCAAATGGTTCAACGAGTAGGGAGATAAATCTCTAGATTCTTATGGTATCACAACGGGCCAATCCTGGCCTAAGTGTGTCGGTTTTTCACACTGACAGCCACGTCAACCTAACCTAACCTAACCTACACGACGCGTAGAATGTCGAAAGAAGAGAATGTTTTCACATCTTTACTTATAACTTGCTCTAAAACAATGAAATACAAAACTAAAAAGAAAACCAAAATCTAGAGAACCATTGATAATATGGTGATAATATTGATGTATTTTTTATAAATTTATAACAGTTTATTTGATAGAACTGATCAAAAGCTAAATTCTGTGTTTTATAGCAAGTCATAATAGTATACCTAGTAGCTCGCTTAAACTCTTGATAGGTATGTTAAGATGTAGAGAGATAAAGCTTATACTTGGAATGTTACACACAGTTTTCTGTGTTGTGGGACTATTATACAGGGTGTCCGTTAATTCGTATGCAATACTTTGGGATGTGATTCACGTTCTAAGAAAAGTAAAGTCTGATTTTCTACATTGACATGAGTTTTTGACGATTTAAAAAAACCTAACTTTGTTGTACCCTGACTTATGTTAAGTTCAATTTCAATGTTAGTACAGGGACCTCAGTTAGGTAGGGACCTCATCTTACACTTTTTTTTTAGTAGAAATAATATCCTTTAAAACTTCGTTTAAATTGAGCTGATATGTTTTTAGGGTTGCCAGATATTCAATTTCAAATGGTATTCCATTTTTCTTGTTCCATTTTTTTTTTTTTCAAAAAAATGCCTAATAAACATACATTTTTTTAAATTTTTACGTGATGAACAAAACTATAATTAAAAAAAACTCATTGATACCTAAGTCTTCCCAAAAACCCATACATTTATGATACTTGGGAAAATGCAAAACAGGTAAGAAATCAAACTGGGTTTTTTATATAATTTTTAATACTGTGCACTCACGAAAAGGGGTAAAAATGTACTTATGCCTTTTTGACTTGCTGTCAATATTCCTATAACCTTACCTCCTCTCAGATCATTTCAGCACAGATTCAGCGTCAATATGTGGGGAAATACAATTCGAAATAAATTAATCGGGCCATTCAAATTTCATCCGACTAAATTCTACTAATTATCTTAAGTTTTTACAAAATAATCTACCAGACCTTTGGGAAGATGTTCCACTGCTTCAACTAGCCTCCTCATATTTCCAACAAGATGGTGCTCCGGCCCACTATGGTCGTGAAGTTAAGGATTGGCTATATGAAGAATACGGTGATCGATGGGATCAATTCACTGGCCTGTACGATCTCCCGATCTCACTGTACTGAATTTTTTGTATGGGGACGAGTGAAAGATAGTTTACTCATCTGAAATAACAACTTTAACTGAATTAGAACAACGTATTTCCGAAGGATCACTAAATCCAAAAACAGACTCTAGCATGCACACAAAACGCAGAAGGGCACTTTGAGCACTTAATATGACTGTATTTGTGAGCATAGTGAATAAAATTACTTAAATTTACAGAAATTATTGTTTAATTAAAGCTTTTACATCTCGGGGTAAAAAATCAGTTTTTTTTTTATTTTATCTATTTACTGTATTTTACCAAGTATGAAAAGTAAGAAAGTAAGCAAATAATTAATTAATTTTATTGATTTGTTCCTTTGATACATGTTAACAATTTAAAGAATTTAAAGCAATGGCATTGCCGTCAGCTCGGTTAGCAAATTATATAAATAAATGTATCTTTTCTTTATAAAATATTAAATAAATGTAACTATTCAAATAAATGTAACTATTAAAATTCTGTGAAAATTAACATTCAATACTTGTAAATATCTTTCAAGAATAAGGTGAGAGGTTTCCATACAGTTCCGTTCAACAGCTTCATTGTTTCCTCCATTGATAGGGTTATTTTTCCAAAGTACGAGTATGAATATCGCTGTGATGCAAAAATGGGACATATGCTCATGAAATGAAAACAGTCTTCTTTGGACTTAAGGTTACATAGGGTGCAGAATTAGTTAAAACTTCCATTGTAAGGTGTTGCGTTCAGTCCTAAGATTTCGCATCTTACTTTAAATATTATTGAAATTTCCTTGTAACTTAAGGAGTTTTGGAAGTAATTTGATTCTTTTAAACATATTTTGAGTTGTGAGTACAGTATTCTATTTAAAGAATTACGGGAGTTGGTTTTATAGGCATCACGCACAGAGTTTTATGTTTCCCAATAATTCGATACAACTGTTCCCTTAAATCTGTTAAGTTACTCGCATCCATCGAAACCGCCTCATCGAAACTGCTTGCCATATTTTTCCATTTCGCCATAAACCAATCCTCATTTTTTACTTCGTAAAGCAGCAGTTTTTTAGACAGCCGTTGGTCTAGGTGACGAAAAAGTTTCAAAATAAAATCCGCCTGAGACTTCAAGGTACCGGTGAAATGTTTGGGAAGTCCTGTTTCGAGGTAAAGGGCATAGCTTGGGGTTTGTAAAGACAAATTAAAAAGTTTTTTTAAGAAATTTCTGTGGAATTTTTAATCGCTTCATACTCGTCTATACCCCATACTTGAGCAGCATAGCAAAGTTTTGTCTTGACAACAGTGTCAAAAATCTTGTATTTTGCAGAACTTGGGATCAGTTTGTTAGAGAACACATTAGATACTCCACGATAGATTCAACATACTTTGACAAGAATTTGTTTTTGCAACTAAGTGTTCATTAAAGTCAAGTTTAGGGTTAAGTTTCACTCCTAAGTAACCATTTCTAGATTTGTACCGTTAAAGGACCAATTATATCGGCTTTGACTCCTGGATGATCTTGAGAATACCATGACCTTGCATTTGTTGGTGTTAATAAGAAGTTCCTATTTACAGCAATAATCCGAAAGACGGTTAATCATTAGTTGGAGAACATCGGGCGATTCTGCTAGTAACATCAAATCATCGGCATATAAATATATATATATATATGTATGTATGATTGACATACCAGCAATCCGAATTCCTCCAGGAAGGTAAGCTACTATGTCATTGATGAATAGTGAGAACAAGAGTGCACTGAGTAGACATCCTTGTTTAACACCATTATCTGTTGTGAACCATTTTGAGTAATGAGAGCCATCCCAGACAGCTGCTTGTGAGTTGAGATACATTTCTTTTAAGACGTGAATGTATTTACTAGATCTGCCCAAATGCGAGAGTTTATAAAAGAGAGCGTTTCTATTAACCAAGTCAAAGGCTGATTTGAAGTCTACGAAGAATGCAGCTTGAAAAGCTTTGACAATTGAAGTGAGTGAAAAAATGTGGTCAATAGTTGAATAATTCTTCCTAAAACCAGCTTGAAATTCAGTGAGGATATTGTTGACGTCAACCCACGATTCCAATCGATTGGCAAGGATTCCACAAATTAATTTCGCCAGAGCATTCATAAATAAAATTCCTCGATAGTTTTCCACTTGGTTCAAAGCTCCTTTTTTGTGAATTGGAAAGATAACTGATCTCTTAAATGAACTAGGAATGTCCTCATTTTGAAATACTTTGTTGAATAATATTTAAAGCTGGGCGAAAAAACTGGGGGTTGCGTTCTTAAAAAATTCATATGCGACTCCATCTTCGCCTGGGGCTTTTCCATCCTTCGCTTTTTGGATAACAGCACAAATTTCTGCAATCGATATTTCTTGATATAATTTGCAAAAAGAGGAACTACTTTACAGTTGTTGGCCTACAATGCTAGCGTAGGTATGCCTTTAGGTACATGCAAACTAATGCTGAAGCAAGATACCATAGAGAGAGAGCAAACTGCAGGTGGAACCACATCACCACCTGTACAGCGACAAAATCAATCTGGTCTAAACTCAGTGCCAGACGCTCTAACTGATCTCTCTGAGTAGACTGCATATTAGCTACGTTATTGGTGTTCTGACTGGACACTGCTTAATAGGCAGACATGCACTTCGACTTGGAGTTCCTTCGAAAGATTTTTGTAGGAGCTGCAGGGACGAAGAGGAAGAAGAGACAGTCTCTCATCTTCTATGCAGCTGTCCTGCCCTAGCACAAAAACGAAGACTCCTACTTGGAGACTTCTACTTTAATGACCCCAGCGATCTAGCGAACTCCGACATAAATTGTCTCTTGCGCTTCATTCGAAGCTCCCGATGGTTCAATGAGCAAGGTTGATCAAATGATCCATGTGGTATCATCACAACGGACCAAACTCTTGCACCAGAGTGTTGGTTTTTTTTTTTATTATTTTTTTTTTAACCAACAGCCACCTTAACCTAACCTAAGATTTCGTTAGTTGTCAAAGGTTCCGCATAATGATAGTTTAGGATCGACTTGCCACAAAGGAGATTTTGAAAGTGAACTGATATGTAGGTCTTCAGCAGTCAGTCATATTCCTATCGCGAACTGAGATCCATTTATCTCTCTCGTAATTTTCCAGA
The DNA here is from genome assembly GCA_958431115.1 of Syrphus vitripennis. Lineage (NCBI taxonomy): Eukaryota > Metazoa > Arthropoda > Insecta > Diptera > Syrphidae > Syrphus > Syrphus vitripennis. The sequence goes on from OY288108.1 coordinate 66,935,601, forward strand.
ATTCCTTAAAGTTTCTTGTTTAGCCAAGTCTACATGCCTGATTTTTTTCGTACTCGGTTTTTTTAACCAAGCACAATTGTTTGTATTCCAGATTTGCTTCAAAATACCATCTTTTAAGGATGTCACAGTTAGAGTTCCGTAAAGCATTTAGAAGAGAGAATGATTTCTTTCGGGCTTTCATGCATTCTTTGTCAAACCAGTTTTGCTTAAACCTTGGAATTAATAGTTTTAGTCATAAAAGACATATTTACGCGAACAAACGTGGAAACATATAATTTAACAAAGAAAAAGTGAAATAAACAAATTCACTTGACTTTTAGAACGACACCTTATTGTTTCACACAAAACAAATTGAAAGTCAATTTTACAAAACAAAAAAAAAGACTTACATTAAACGCGAATGCATTTCAAACGCTTCTTTGGCGTTCATCATCAGCACTTGGAATTACATTAGAGTTCAACGATGGCGATGAATTTCTGATGCAACACAATAATTGGTCTGAATGTATATCTGAATCATAGGATTCGTTTAACTAAGAAAGGTTTTGATCTAATTTTTGTTGATACTTTTATGCATCCTCCTGCTTCCATTTCAATCTAGGGATAAGTTTTAGAATTTTTTCTTGATTTGACCAGACGACCGAAATTGGCATGTGATCAGAAAAGTTTTTGTGCTGTACTTCAAATTTTTTTTTAATCAAATTCACCCAGTTGTTGTTTACCGCGCAATTTGGTTTTCCCTTTAAGCTCACCGTTTTGAAGTTCAATTTCCTCCTCCAATACATTGCACCTGGCCTCGAACTGTTACACTTTTAGGGAAAAATTTGCATTTTGCTTTTTCATAAAAATAGCATAAATGTATGGGTTTTTGGGAGGACTAACCAATGAGTTTTTTTTTATTATTGTTTTGTTCATCAGGTAAAAATAAAAAAAAAGTATGTTTATTATCCTCAAAGTAAACATTTTGCTCGGGTAAGAAAAATGGAACACCATTTAAAATTGAATATCTGGCAATCCTAAAAACATCAGCTAAATTTAAACGTAATCTTAAAGGATAGTATTTCTACTATTAAAAAGTGTAAAACGAGGTCCCCACCAATTAGTACACAAAAATTGAATTTAGCATGAAGGTACACTAAATTTAGCCGTTTTTGTAAATCGTCAAAGTTAAAAATCAGATCTAACTGTAGAACAATTTTTTTCTTACAATATGACCAAGAATTACACCCCAAAGTATGGGTTACTATTTATCGCACACTTTGTATGTTTAACGAAAAGATTAAGATGATTATGACGGTGGTATGGTATGGTGGCGGAGCGGTGAGATTTGCAAATTAGAATGGTTTCTTAGAGAGGTAGGGAGGCAAATATATAGATTTAAATATTAATTTTTACACAAATGTGTATTGTTTACACATATCGCGGACAGATAATAAATCTGAATTAAGAATTACAAATTAAAAAAAACGTGTGGATTGTGTTTTCTTTGGTTTAGAAAATAGAGAGATCTACAGATTTTTTTTGTTAATTTAAAAGTATATTTTGCTGCGCATTTATCAGTCATCTTAATTCATAAGACATCGTTGTATTTATTTTGTTGGAAATATACAGGGTGAGTCATGAGCAATGCGACAAAATGCTAGGGCATGTAGGTTGCGTTGAGACAAGAAAAAAATCTTATAGGTGGGGGGGGTCTATTCCCCTCCGTTTAGCCGGGAGGGGCAATTTTCGAAAAAACTGACTTAAAATGGGAAAAAAATTATTTAAAATCAGCGGCTTCATTCACAATGCTGTGCGATACGTTTTTGAAAAGCCAATAACTTTTTCTTTCATTCTGTGTTTAAATAAATCTATTCTAAGAAATAGTTTTTGAAATATTAATTTTCAAAGTCAAAATTTTGAAAAAAATTTCAAATTCATTTTTTTCAAAATTTTACGTAATTAAGTGCTAATTTTAATTTCAAAATTCAATGCTGTTATTAATTTTAAGTCTAAATAAGAAAACCGAATGCAAAAATTGTATGTCGTTCTTAAGAAATTAAAAAAAAACCAAAACCACCTTTTTCTAAGAAAAACATTTATTTTTATTGTAACGAAGCAATTTATTTATTTATTTAGCATTAATCTTAGTTTTTTTACTTTTTTTTTTTAATTGGAGTTTTATGAGAATGTAATAAAATTAAATAGTATTGGAATAACCCTGGATTAATATTATTTTCATTGATAACTTCTGAAAACTGCGGTGAGATTTGCAAATTAGAATGGTTTCTTAGAGAGGTAGGGAGGCAAATATATAGATTTAAATATTAATATTTACACAAATGTGTATTGTTTACACATATCGCGGACAGATAATAAATCTGAATTAAGAATTACAAATTAAAAAAAAACGTGTGGATTGTGTTTTCTTTGGTTTAGAAAATAGAGAGATCTACAGATTTTTTTTGTTAATTTAAAAGTATATTTTGCTGCGCATTTATCAGTCATCTTAATTCATAAGACATCGTTGTATTTATTTTGTCGGAAATATACAGGGTGAGTCATGAGCAATGCGACAAAATGCTAGGGCGTGTAGGTTGCGTTGAGACAAGAAAAAAATCTTATAGGTGGGGGGGGGGGGGTCTATTCCCCTCCGTTTAGCCGGGAGGGGCAATTTTCGAAAAAAACTGACTTAAAATGGGAAAAAAATTATTTAAAATCAGCGGCTTCATTCACAATGCTGTGCGATACGTTTTTGAAAAGCCAATAACTTTTTCTTTCATTCTGTGTTTAAATAAATCTATTCTAAGAAATAGTTTTTGAAATATTAATTTTCAAAGTCAAAATTTTGAAAAAAATTTCAAATTCATTTTTTTCAAAATTTTACGTAATTAAGTGCTAATTTTAATTTCAAAATTCAATGCTGTTATTAATTTTAAGTCTAAATAAGAAAACCGAATGCAAAAATTGTATGTCGTTCTTAAGAAATTAAAAAAAAACCAAAACCACCTTTTTCTAAGAAAAACATTTATTTTTATTGTAACGAAGCAATTTAAGAAGCATTAATCTTAGTTTTTTTATTTTTTTATTTATTCCTTTTATTTTTACTATGTTTTTTATTGGAAGTACTTATAAAAAATTCTCGATATGATCTCCATTGTTTAGAAGGCATAGATTATATCTCCTTGTAATGGCTTCACATAAGTTTATGCTTGACAAATTTTCCTGCAATTTTACTCCAGCGACTTCAATTCGTTCCTTCAGTTGTTCCAATGATACTATTTTCACTTCGTAAACATAATTCTTCATAAATCCCCATGCATAGAAATCTAGGGGAGTTAAATCTGGTGACCTAGGCGGCCATTCCGTGGGGCCCCTTCTTCCGCCGATCCAACGGTCACTAAAATGATCATCCAGCCAGTTTCTCACCTGTAAGCTGTAGTGTGCTGGAGCACCATCTTGTTGGTAGATTAAAGTATCTGCTATAACCAATGGAACGCTGTCTAATAAATCGGGTAAAAGGTCTCGTAGGAATTGCAGGTATGATCCATTAATAATGGAATTCAAAAACCGGGGCCCGATCACAGTGTGTCCAACAATACCAAGCCAAACATTACAACTAAAGCGGTGTTGTGATTTGTTTTTTTTTTTTTTTTGTGTGGATTGGCGCTACTCCAATAATGTAAATTGTGGAAGTTAGCAACCTCATCCCTAGTAAACTGTGCTTCATCCGTCCAGAATATTCTTCTAAAATAGTTTTGTTCGGTTTCATTTCTAAGTAGTAATGTTCTACAAAATTCGGTTCTCAATAACTTGTCGTTTGAGGTGAGTTCCTGAACAGGCGTAAAGTGGTACGGGTGTAAATTTTCCGCCCAAAGTACTCGACATGCTCTAGATTGGGACACTCCAAGCATAGTGGATATCCTTCTTGTACTGACGGAGGGATTATTTCGGACTAAATCCAGAATTCTTTCATCTAAGATTCTTGACTCTTCAGAAACTGGCCTTTCGCTTCTTCGATGCTCCAGCACTCCATGATCTCTTAGACGTGACGTCGGTGGATTCTTGGAAACGTGCTATGATGGGGACACCTCCTATCGGGATATCTTTCAGCGTACAGTCTTTCGGCTTCACGACTTCGACCATTAGCTAAACCGTAGCAGAAATGCATGTCCGTTAATTCTTCTCGGGTGTATGAGCTTGACATCGTTACGTGTTAATGAGTT
>OY288108.1:66940005-67115919 GCA_958431115.1 Syrphus vitripennis
TATTATTATTATTATTATTATTATTATTATTATTATTATTATTATTATTATTATTATTATTATTAGTATTATTATTATTATTATTATTATTATTATTATTATTATTATTATTATTATTATTATTATTATTATTATTATTATTATTATTATTATTATTATTATTATTATTATTATTATTATTATTATTATTATTATTATTATTATTATTATTATTATTATTATTATTATTATTATTATTATTATTATTATTATTATTATTATTATTATTATTATTATTATTATTATTATTATTATTATTATTATTATTATTATTATTATTATTATTATTATTATTATTATTTATTATTATTATTATTATTATTATTATTATTATTATTATTATTATTATTATTATTATTATTATTATTATTATTATTATTATTATTATTATTATTATTATTATTATTATTATTATTATTATTATTATTATTATTATTATTATTATTATTATTATTATTATTATTATTATTTATTATTATTATTATTATTATTATTATTATTATTATTATTATTATTATTATTATTATTATTATTATTATTATTATTATTATTATTATTATTATTATTATTATTATTATTATTATTATTATTATTATTATTATTATTATTATTATTATTATTATTATTATTATTATTATTATTATTATTATTATTATTATTATTATTATTATTATTATTATTATTATTATTATTATTATTATTATTATTATTATTATTATTATTATTATTATTATTATTATTATTATTATTATTATTATTATTATTATTATTATTATTATTATTATTATTATTATTATTATATTATTATTATTATTATTATTATTATTATTATTATTATTATTATTATTATTATTATTATTATTATTATTATTATTATTATTATTATTATTATTATTATTACTATTATTATTATTATTATTATTATTATTATTATTATTATTATTATTATTATTATTATTATTATTATTATTATTATTATTATTATTATTATTATTATTATTATTATTATTATTATTATTATTATTATTGTTATTGTTATTGTTATTGTTATTGTTATTTTTATTATTATTATTATTATTATTATTATTATTATTATTATTATTATTATTATTATTATTATTATTATTATTATTATTATTATTATTATTATTATTATTATTATTATTATTATTATTATTATTATTATTATTATTATTATTATTATTATTATTATTATTATTATTATTATTATTATTATTATTATTATTATTATTATTATTATTATTATTATTATTATTATTATTATTATTATTATTATTATTATTATTATTATTATTATTATTATTATTATTATTATTATTATTATTATTATTATTATTATTATTATTATTATTATTATTATTATTATTATTATTATTATTATTATTATTATTATTATTATTATTATTATTATTATTATTATTATTATTTTATTATTATTATTATTATTATTATTATTATTATTATTATTATTCCTATTATTAAGCTTAAAATTATCAGGTATTAACTTTATTATAATTGCAAGTGTCTTTACGATTTTGAAAATGAGTTAATAATTTTTACGGTTGCTAATTGTGCTAATATACAACCAAATAGTTAGACCGCTTCAGTGAGGTTTGTTTCGTTGCCATGCAAGTGGTGACATTATTCCTAATATTAGTATTTCATAGCATAACGGTGCGTATTCAAATATTTACTTGACCTGGCACCTGCCTTAGGTGTATATTAGACTGTTGCGCAATTTTTGTAAATAAACACCTTAATTGTTAATGAGTTAACAAAATTTTTAACCAATGAGTTATTCGAGAATAAATGCCCACTTATTCACAATGTTTTATTTTTCATGATAAGTCTGCCAATATAGCCTTTTTAACTATTTCTGGTAGGTATATTGAGTTTCAAATTAACCACGATTTGTATACAATTTATATACAACATTTTTAAGTTTGTCGAAGCTTCACAAGAAATTAAAAAAAAAAGCTGATACCGAAACCCAAAAACACTCATGAAGATTTGTGATATTTAACACCCAAATGAATCAAACTGCTTTATTATTAGTTATTACGTTGTCTTTCTCTGATGATTTTATTACCATTTTGAGCTTTGGCTATAGACCTCTCTTGTTCAGCATGATGCAACCTAAGCTTAAATAATACAATAATTGTTGCTGTACTACTTTTAAAAAAAATCAGTACAGGAATTAAGCGTTTTATTTCCTCCTTACCTCATCAGTTCATCACTCTGAACAACCATGACGATGGCATGCTCAAAAGCTTTCACAAAAATTATCAAATTGCATTTAAGCGCTCTCAAGTATTGAGTAATAAAGGGTGTCCCAACAAGAACGCAAGATTTAAATTTAAAAAAAAAAACGCAGATATTTAAAAAATCCACGAATTCTTTATTATATCGTAAAGAAGACAGGATAAGGTTATGTATGGAACAACACATCGGGCAGATGGCCTCCGCGGCTTTGCTGGCACATACGCATAAATGCTGGGGTATTTCATTAATGCAGCGTCCAATTTCCTCTTTTAAGGCTTGAGTCGTCGTCGGCTTATTCGCATAAACCATCGACTTCAAAAAACCCCAGAGAAAAAAGTCCAATGGTGTTAAATCGCACGATCTAGGCGCCAATTCTGGTCTCCAAAATGCAAAATAACACGACCGGGAAATGACTGATGCAGAAATTGAATTGTTTCTCTGATCGTATGAGATGTGGCGCCGTCTTGTTGAAACCCTCCACATTCATTTCTTCAATTCTAGGCCAAAATTCGCTGCATAGTGGATTTGGAAACACCAATTTGCTGAGCTCGTTGTCGAATTGAGGTGGATGGAGTTTGAGCGACATCATCACGTACTGCTGCGATATTTTCGGTCGATCGACCTGGTCGAAGGTGCGTTGTTGTCTTTACATCAGTGACATACCCAGTTTCAGCAAATTTTTCCATTAATCGCTTTACAGTTGACTCTTTTGGAGCATTATTGTAACCCCAAATTGATCGGTATTTGCGAACTGTAGCCGCAAAACTTTCAATATTTTGGTAAAACAATTTCACAATGAGGATGCGTTGGTCACTCGTGTAGCGCTCCATTTTTATTAACCTTATACCTTCTACTAACAAACAATAATAATTGTTCAAATGTCAAACAATGACACTTTGAATGGCGCCAAATTTAAATCTTGCGTTCTTGTTAGGACACCCTTTATAACACGGACAGAAGTTGTGAATATTTGTAGATTTTTTTTTAATTTCCTATAAGTTTAAATAAGAGCATTTGCCGATATTTGTGTTTCACCGTGTGCTACTGGTCTATTAAGTATAAATTTACCTATTGCTTGCTTCCTCTTCTGCAAATATTCGATGTCCTTATTACAGTTTCCTTGGTTATTATAATATGCAACATTGTTATTACAAAATTTATCATCTTTAACCTATAACAAAAGAAAAATGAAAACATAAAATCTGTTACAAAATAATCTACATAAATCGCATAAAAGCGTGTTTTTTTGTTCAATGTTTTATGGCAGGTTTAATAGGCAAAAGCATAATGGTCGGAAGCGTGCGACGCATTGAAACAATGTTTTTGCAATCATCGAAGAAATTGTAAATTGCTCATTCGTTTATATCAAAATGTGTGCAATTTACAGCACAGTCACAGGTCAATAATTGTACTTGAGTCAGGTACTGTTAAAATCAGATATAGGTATATTTATTTGTATTAAAAGAAAAAATATTTTAATTGCTTTTCGTTTATATTTTTTTTATTTATTTGTTTGTGTTTATAGGCAAGGTACTTCACCTGGCAAATACATAGGTAAAATATCATTCTTTTGTGGAATTCGATGGAAGCCAACTCCCTTGTTGATTCGCGTAATCTCAAATCGATTATTTGTTTTTATACCCCACCTTAAAATAGGAGAAGCAGCTTTTATTTTTCTTATTTATTTATTTTTTCTCTATGGGAGATTTCATAATTCGAGATTTAATAGAATGTGTCCATGGTGTAAAACGAGTTTTATAGTTCTGTATGTAAAATATTTTGCGAAAAATTAATAATAATTTTAATAGACACATCACCAAAATAATATTTTTCTAAAATTTTAATAGAAATTGTTGATTCAGACAAGGTTTTGAATTCCACATTTTATTTTAGACAGTTCGCAAATATAAAAGTATGTATGTACTAGATGAAGAATCGTATTCGCTTAGGTTATTGTTTTATATTTCAGCAAAATATCGTATTTTTTTTACAAGCATTATGCGCATCTGCAGTGGATTTAGCTCAAGTCTCTATGAAACTGCGCCACCTGTTGCCGTTGAATGTGATTCTTCTGTAAAAATTTTCCAGTAAAATAACATTAACATTCTACATTTCTTGATAAAAATTCAAAAAAAATTGATGTTTATACCCAATGAATTTGAGGAATTAAATTTAAGGGCAATCGTTCTATTTTTTATAATTTCAACTTGAGTATACAATATGGTACAAAATTTTAGAATTAGGACAAAAACTTTGCAACAGTCTCACACTGAAAAAACTGAGTCTTGGTTTTTTTAAATATTATAACGAGACCATCCACATTGTTATTTACGTCATTTCATAACTGAAATTTTTATCCTAATACGCAAGTCAGCCAAGCGTCAGTGAGCCCAAAAAAATTGACTTAAGTTTTACGCCTAATTTGGAACAAAAAAAATAACATTTTCCTGGTTATTAATCCAGAAGTCAGGTGTGATTTCAGGGGTCGAATAAAACAAAATTAATTTACATCAATTGATAACGATTTATTTTAGATTTTGTATTCTCATAGTAAGTAAAATTTCGAAAATCAGCCTAGCGTCGCGACGCTAGGTTGGTCGGTGCGGGGGTAGAGAACCCAAACGGAGGAACAAAAACAGAGTTTACTTACGCCTCTTGTGTACTCATGACTTATCAGTCAAATTCCTGAAGTCTGCCAAGCGCAAGGTGTTGGATGTGGGGACTTGAGAACTCCAATGCCACAAAAATATTGCATTTAGTAAAGTTGCTTTGACAACGATTACTTTCAGACTTTCTGTGGTGAAATTTTAAGTAAAATTCCTGAAGTCTGTTAATTGCAATGGGGTGTTTGGGAGTTAGGGACACCTAAAAAAAAGGAAATTAAAACCTTAATTCAGTAAAGTTAATCGATAACGATTTATTTAAGCTCTTTCGCACTCTATTAAGTCTTTTGAGAAGAATTTTGGACTCACTACGTGGAAGCTTAGGGCGAGGCAGCCTCAAAGGCGTAAACAAACTAATTAATTTAAGTATTTTTTTGCTATTTTTGTGAGGTATATTTTTTTTTGCTTTGGACTTATTCATTGAAAATGATTTTTAGATAAAATCTGATCGAATCTAATAGAAATTTCTGTATTTGTGTCGGCTACCTGTGAAAAAAAAATTAGAATAAATGATATAGATAAACTAGTATCGCTCTATGGTCGTCATCCGACAGTTCAAAAAAAATTAAAATCTATCGCCCATGTTCTGCATTTCACTTATTGTGAATTAAATGGCGAAAGTAAATTTAGGTGTTCCACAACTTACTATTGTGAATTAATTGTGAATTGGAACTTCGAAAATGAAAATGGATGTTCTGCATTTCGTTTTATTCCATTTTCTGAACGCATTCAAATCACATTGTTTATGTTGTGTGAAATTGGTGCTGCTGTAGTTAACTGATATTTGTTTCGTCATAAGTATTTTAATTGTTCTTTTTTGAGGGGAAAGCATAAGAACATACGCCAAGATAGAGTGTTCTTGAAATATATGGAAGAAAATGGTAATTTTGCGACAGGTTTTTCGAGTGGAGACAAATCTCACAACGAGTCATTGTGGGCCAATTTGTCCAGCTCCTTAAATAGTGAGGAACCACCAATAAAAGATTGGATGGAAGAAAGTATGTACATATAATAATTATGCAATTAAATATTTTGTTCATTGCTTAAAACATCCTGCAGGTATGGTCCGACTGGAAATCGAATATACGTAAAAAAACTTGCACACAACAAACGGGAAGCTAAAGCAACAGGTGGTGGTGAAAATGTTCTTCCAATATTGGTTGTAGAAGATGGAATTGCTAAACTTACGGGTATCTACAATTTAATGATGGCGTCAAAGGAACTTTTACATTTGGAACATCTTTTAGTGATTCAGCCCCAGTACCGAGTAACATAGCTGAATCACTCGAAAATGAATACGTTTTCCGTGAAGATGAAGCACAAAATATAAATTCTGTGGACAGGACAGACGATAATAATAGGTAGGTTGGTAGAGATGGCAGCCCTGTCCTTGCGACTCAATTAGCGCTGGGAAGCGCCGTTTTGATACCATTTACTGGTGTCAACCTAGTAAGGATTTAGAATGAAATTATATGGTTTTTTAGACTTTAACGAACTTTTATTAAAGCCATTTCGTCGCATTCAGAAAGATAATCAGATCTTTGATTTTCTTCCCAGAAAGCTCACTTGGGTCGAGGAATGCCTTCCCAAAGGAAGCCAATCTAGAATGGGCTAAAGCAGGGCAGTTGCAGAGAAAATGAGACACAGTTTTTTTTTTCTTGTGGATCTTCACAGCTCCGACAATGAGAGTTGTAGGGGATTCCCAGCTTCTTTGCATGCTCCTCTATGGGCCAGTGCCCAGTAGAAATTGCGAGAAAATCCGTACCCTCACAACACGAAGAGGGTTATTAACATTTACCGCTAGTGAGCTGTGAAAGGCCGACCTTGTCGCGCCAACTCGTCAGCCCGTTCGTTACCCTCTATGTCACTATGACCTGGAACCCAGATGAGAGTGACCCGGCGTTCAATGCCTAGACTCGATAGTTCGTCTCGACATTGCTAGGCAAGTAATGAGGTTGATGTAGTTAATTCGATGGCCTTAATGGCCGCCTGGCTGTCGGAGCGGATTGCCATGTTTCCAGGTTGATTTTGGTTTAATTTGAGCAATTTGCATGCTTCTCTAATTGCTAGTACATAGTTCAGCTTGAAATACACTTGCAAAGTCTGGTAGTCTGAAAGACTTGGAGATGTTAAGTTCCATGGCCATAGGGCTTGGAAGACCAGCAGTTTGATTCTTTTAATCTTATAGCACTGCATGTCGATAGATATTTGATGTGAAGATCGAGTTGTAGAAGGTGCAGGATAACGTTAAGGGCATCTGTTAGGCAGGATCGAATAGATCCCGTAATGCCAATGCTAGCCTCTTTGAACCTTCTTAAGTTAATTAATGTTATATTGTTTGCTAAGTGCAGGCCACCACACAATCGATCCGTATGACAAAATTGGTCGAACCACCTCAGTGTACGTCCACAGAATCATCTTAGATTGGAGGCCCCACTTCTTCCCAAATGTTTTCCTGCAGGAATAGAAAGCAATGCAGGCGTTCTTGACCCGTTCTTCTATATTTGCCTTCCAGTTTAATTTGGGGTCAAGAATGACTCCAAGGTATTTAGCTTTGGAAGATAAAGATAGAGTTGGGCCGTTAAGCCGAGGTGGGGTGAAGGTAGGTATTTAGTTTTGGTAGTAAAGAGCATCAGTTCCGTTTTACTCTGATTAACACCAAATCCACTACTTGCGGCCCAGTTGCTAACTTTTTTCACAGCCGACTCAGTGATTTCACTAATCACTGTGGTAAACTTTCCTGAGACCAATGTCTCCATGACTCAGGTACATGATTGAGATAGAGACAACTTTTGAAGATCATTTCAAGCCAGGACACTGCTATGTCTTGCAGTTTCTGCAGCATAATTGGTATTATGCCATCAAGGCCTGGTGATTTATAAGGGGAGAAAGTATTGATGGCCCGTGAAATAATATCTCCTGTTATAACTGAATTGATTAGCTCCTTCTGAGCTGGATCGGTGCTTATAGTACTCAGCATTTCCGGGCTGCTGTTCTCGCAGCCCGGAAAATGTGCTGTCATTAACACTTTCAAGGACTCAGCAGGAGAGGCTGTCCAGAGTCCGTCAGATTTTTTTAGGAACCGGGGATTGCAATGTTCCCTCGATAACACTTTACTAAGTCTGGCAGAATCCTTAATGTCTTCTATGGAATGACAGTATTCTCTCCAACCAAGCTTCTTGGAAGATGCTATGGCTTTCTTGTACTCTTTAAGACAATCCTTATAAGATTCTCCTTCTGACAGATATTGAAGATCCTTCTAGTCATTTTTCTTAATGCCGAAAGATCTTCGTTCCACCAAGGAGGAAATTTTGTACGGCTATATTTAACTGGACAAGAGACCTTGAAAGCAGTTTTAATGGCTGCCTCGAAGGTCTTTACCTTAGACTCAAGAACTTCCACAGTTTCTACTCTAGTAATTGGTAATTTGCCTAGTTTGTATTTTATGATCTGACTGAATTTCTTCCAGTCAGTTCTTTTAGTGTTTCTATAAGTGGGAGGGGTTTCTACCTTGAAACCTATGTTAAAAAGGATCCATCTGTGATCCGAGAAAGATCGTACAGAGGATACTCTCCAATTTTCCACCACCAATTCACAGTTGTTTGTAACAGTGATATCAAGTACATCTTCCCAACCGTCGTAATTTTCCGAACTTGGAATTTATTAATAAGAAAATAAAAAAAAACTCACCTCGTTCGTTGATTTCAGAGCTACCCAGAGAGAATTTTTGGATGTGATGCGTTCGCATCAGGAGATTCGTTTTCTGGAGTTTTGCTGCATCCACCAGGGTCTTCACCTCCTCAGGCGGTGATTGTTGGTTGTGGTCGCAGTAGCCAGATGCCACCAGTAGTCCAGTTGTTTCTTTGCTTTCCAGCCTGACAACTGTCAAATCGGGAGTACTAAAATTGGGACACAAAAAAGCTTTTAAGTGTTTTTTTAGCTAAGATACAAGTTCTAGGATTACCTTGTTCAGGGGCTATTGGTTTATAAAAAAAGTCGTACTGGTTATCTTGGAGGCCACTCACTCTGAGGCCATTAACCCACGGTTCTTGGATGATGCCGATGTCGATATTTTCCTCGCTAAGAAAAATTCTTAGATTATCTGAAGCACATTTAGAGTGCTTCAGATTAATCTGGATGACCTTCAGCGCGTTTTTTAATTCGAAGGGTTTCCCGCTTCGTCAGAAACCACCGATTCGTCGACAGCGGCGCTGACCTCAGCGGTCTCTGGTCCCTGATTCTCCAGGATTTTTATTCTGGCATGCCTGATGCCGAAACGCAATTTAAAATTGGCCTTCTCAAGAGCCCCTCTGCTGTCCTCGCTGATCCTCAGAAGGTATGAAACACTGGTCTTTTGCGGCTCCTCCGCTTTGATCAAAACCCAGTCCTGCATGGGGATCAGTAGATTCAACCTCTGAAGGCCGTGGATCAGCTCCTGCCCGCTCGGTTTGATGCTCATGAGAGGCAACCAAATGCGAGCCTTAGATTGTCTTGGAATCTCCTTAGCTGGGATGAGCTTGACCTTCAAGCCCTCCCAGTCATTGCTGACCTTAGCGATGCTTTTCCTAAGGAAATCCTTCGAAAACGCATTCTCGCACTTGGTCACCCTGTATCTCCTGAGCACCTCACCCGAGTCGAAATTAGGATAGGGTCTTTCACTATTGGTCATAGTGTAAGAGAAAACCATTTCAGAGAGCTTAGCTTCGATGGAACTCCACACCGATAACAGACCTTTGTTATTGGTGGAGAGCTCATCTACAACCGCTACCTGGAGGTCGTATCTGACAACCTCGCTTAGAGTAGGCGGTTGCGCTGCTCTGGATGATTTGGCTCCCTCCTTCACTGTTTTGCCTTCAAATTTACCCTTATTTTTAGAAGGTAAGGTCTCTTCTTGAGACCTATTTCGTTTGACGGCTTTATTTTTGTGTGCCAGAAGACTGTTGTATTCTTCAACGATCTTCTGGTACTTGATTTTATCTACGGCATCCTTCTCGTGAATGGTTCCCTCAGCCTCATTCTTAGCGATCTTGCCAAGAATAAACGAGGCCCTTTGGAACTGGTTCTTTAGAAGAACGCACGAAGTTTTCTTCTTACCACGTTTCGCAATGCTATGGCTGGCATTGCTGCACGATGGCTTGGCGGTATCGGTCGGTTTAGGAAGCACAGGAGTACTATGGCTGGTACTAGCTATGCTCCCTGAGGGTTTGGAAAACATTTCGTCAGCACAGACATCTGCGCTTAAAAAGCTTCCGGTCAGTGTCTCCTGGCTAGAGGCCAGGAGTTCGTCTTGGTTATCCGTTGTGTTATCAGTTTTTATCGTCATTCTGTCCATTTTGTTTTTTAAATTTAATTTGTTTCCCACGAGTAGGTCGGAAAAGAGAGGCCAGCCCCGGCAGAGCCGATATACCGGGGTAAGGCAAGATTTAAGACGGAAACGGCCAGGGCTTCCGAATGAGCTTGTTCGCGACTGGTTTACCCCCCAGCCTGTCATTCTTCGGCACGGATTATGTATAAAACGCTCACACCACCACTGAAATTGGGGACCCCGTATCTATGGTCAAATTGCATTGCTAAAGGTTGCTACTATTAAGGAGTAGGAAACTTCAGCAATTCAACCTGACCTTAGCTGTTCTCCATCTTGACAACGTACAAGATAACTGTGGTGATCATTACCACCCGGCACCCACTAGGAGCGTTTGAAACGAGGATTTTTGCTGGGCGACGATATTAATAATAATGAAAAAGGTGTTCCCGAACCCCAAAAAAAAGAAAAAATGTAGAGAAGCCAGATAACATTTTTAAATATATGAAAGACCAAAGAGAGGCTTTAAAGAGTATAACAACAAATATGAATGAATCAATCGACATTGCCAAGGAAAATAAGGCCAATCTTAAAAGGACTTTCCGTGCAATTGAGAAACTTTGCGATGTTTTAAAAGAACAAAACAGTGAACTAAAAAGGTACCATACGAAATCATTAAAACTATGCTCTGAGAAGAACGAAATCAAAAGAAAGCGTCTTGAACTAGTGGAGATGAAACTTAATTTAGAAATGTTAAAGTGAAGTTATATGAACAATTGTTTGAAGTCAAATTTCAATGATCTCGATATTATAACTTTTATTAATAATAATAAATTGTTAATAAAAATAAATTATTAATAAAAATTAACATCTGCCTCTTCGTCAGAATCTTCTTGGTTATTTCTAACTTCATTTTGCATATCGAGATTCTTTGCAAATATTATGAAGTGCACAGCAGACGTTAACAATTTTGAACGTCTTTTGAGGTGTATAATATAAAGTATTTAACAAGCATCTGAAACGGGTTTTAATATTTCCATTAGTTCTTTCTATTACATTTCTAGCTGATGAATGACCCCTATTGAAATTCGATTGATTTGTTCCGCTCTGAGTAAATCTATAGGGAGTAAGTACAAAAGGTTGAAGTGCAAATCCAGCATCGCCTAGCAACTAAGAACCCCGTTGTCCGTTTTGATATTCTTCCCAAAAATGGTGCCTTGCATCACTCATAGACCATATTAAATTATTAAAGAGTCATGGCTTGCACCAGGATGTGTTCCATCAACAGATCTGATCCTCATTTTATAACCACAAATCTAAAGAGAAACAAATAGTTTTTGTCGATTTATCTTCAATAATATACATACATAATTTATATGTTATATGCATATAACAACTTACAAGTAAAACGTTTAGACTATGATACCCTTTCCTATTGTAATACAAATTTGAATCTTCTCCGTGGGGTTTCACAATTTTCACTGCGTCCCATCGACGTACCTGGTATTTCGTACTTTTCAAGAAAAAATCTTTTTGAATCTTATTTATCTGATTCAGTCATTTTTAATTTGATCCGATTGTTGCACAATTTGGATTGCAAAACATTGCCAATTGATGTTTGATAGCGTCCCTCTGCTAAAAATCGGAGTGTTGCTACGAGCTTATGAATTGGAGGAATCAATGAAGGTTTTTTAAAAGGTTCTATTTCACTTAAAACATTTAAAAAAGCATTTTTGCTCAATCAAAAACTACCATGAAAACTAAACAAAAACATATTAGAACAAATTCATAAATTTATATTCGCATACCTGCTCACTTTATGTCAGGTAGATCTATTATGTACATAATGATTTATCTCTCAAAATTTGTCTTCTTTAGAAAGCTGCTTCCTTTTTTCCATAAAAATATTGCCAATTGCATCCATCTTCAAAAGCAGCAGAAATTTCACTTTAGAAACAAAACACAAATGGACGAAGCCTGAATTTTGACAGTTCGAAACAATTTGGAAGTTTTCGAAATCGGTCGAAATGTAGAACAAGCAATTTAATTTCACGTGAAATTGAAAAGTGATTTCAATTGATTTTCTATCGAATTGCAGAACATGGGCGTATATTCTGCACATCTACTCGAAAAAACCTTTTCATTGATAAACTTGTTTTCTTTGACAAGTTGTGTTTAAGTGAGGTTAAAGTGTATGACAAAGTTTAGATTTTTAAATTTAAGAATATGTTATTTTATTTAATACTCAAACATCTTTTTTTAACACGCTTTTATTAGTTTCACCTGTATGTTTGTTTGTTTGTTTGTTTGTATGTGTGTAACTGACTCGTTGGGGCTCAATTTTGCCCCACTTTAAGCTTGATAAGCTTATCTCATTATCCTGATTAGGATTGTCAGGATTAGTGGTTTTAACACAGGTCCTCTGCGTGAGAGCAAATGAGATAGAGCAAAAACGCAGTCGATTACGAAATAATTCATAAGACTTGTTCGAAAATAAAGTTATACCACTATGTCTCGCTGTTTATGTTGGCAACATAAAAATTCTTGAATATGTTTTCTATCAAGATGCAACTGTTAACACATCTGTACATATTAAAAACGGTTTTATAGCAAATCGAACTAAAATGCGAAAAATAAATTATATTTAAAAAAAAAAAATAATAAATACGCGCTTTAATAGCAAATCGAACTAAAAATCAGAAAATAAATTTTAATTTATATTTTATTCAACGGTTATAAGAAGTATACTAACTCATCAATATGTTTCAATAAATTCCAAAACTTCTAAAATTAAAATAAAGTCATGAAAAGAAAATTAATTTCATTGTAAAAAAGCGGGGGTGCTCGATATCGATTGTTGTGAATATATAATTAGTATTTATTTGTAAACATAGAGTTACTATAGAAATATGATATAAAAAGTAGTTTATTTATTCGTCGATATAGCATATACAATATACATACACCTTAAGATACAATATCTTATCAAATATTAAAAAGTGATTCAAAGTACATCTGTATTGCCATTTATTCATCGCTTAAAAATAATCCATTAAAATTTGAGTTTCGCCTCCACCGCCACATCACCGTATACAGGTGCTGCTTCTTAATGCAAAAAATGGCTCAAAACATCAATGTACATGTATGTTTGTATCCATAAAACTAATCATGGGAAGTGATTTGTTAGGACTAGGAATGCAGCCCAATAATGAAGGAATGGAAAGTGCGTTCGATAGATATAGGCAGCAGCGAGGCGTAGCGTTGTTTTTTCTTTCTTTATTTTTCTTTTCTTCTTCCTCATGTAACGAACGGAAATGAAATGCATATCCATTAGGCTTTGACGCGGATGGTTATTAGATTACAAGTAGCTTAAGCATAGTAGATAGGTTTCTTTTTTATCTGGAATTAGAAATTTATCGACTGGATTGACATTAAAGTTTCCTTAGAGCTTAAATTTACAATGACATTTAATTGATCTGTTTTGGTATCGATTTATTGAGTAAATTTTCGAAAGTGCAATTTCAATAAAACAGTAATAGATTCGATGTAAATACATTAATTATAAAGGTTCAAAAAAATGCGTACACCCGTTTAAAAAAAAGTCGGTATCCATTATCGCCCAGGCAACAATCCTGAATAGAGTATAAATTGTATAACTTATTTAACTCTGAAGTTAATCTTAAAATAGGAATCGTCATCAAATTCAGAGGCATTAAGATAGTTAATATCTTGATTTTAAACAACCATATAGTCGATAAGAAAAGTTTTTATTTCGAAGGGCAGCTCCGTTTTGATGATTTATTTGCTAAATACGTTCTTATTTTTATATGCGTCATTTTGACTGCGGTGAAATAAAAAAATAAATGTGAATAAAAATGTAAAAAAAACTGTTTTCTTAGCAATAAAATAAAATAATATGTTTTTAGCTTTTAAAACCCCGTCTCGGATGCCTAGAAATTAGTCTCGTCTCAGTATCGTGATCAATTCTAGTGATTAACCGTGCTGAATAATAATAAAACTCAAGAATTGTTTAATTTCTGGTTAATTTTACCTGATATTTTTCTTCGTGTGTTACATTATTTGAACTAAAAATTGTCAGGACAGGGCATAAAATTTGAGTTCGTTCTGACTAGTCTTTTTACAAATTTTATTTTAAATAATTACTTTACGTTTACAGGAGAATGTGGAAGGTTTAACTATATACTAACTCATTGTTTTATTGAGAAATTTAAACAAAAAAAATATGCAACAACAAAAACAAAAGCTTAAATCTATTTATTTAAATAATGGGTTTAGCTGGCCAATTTTATTTTAATTCTAAAATTTCAAATGGAATGAAAAATAAAAAAATAACTTCAGTTTCGCCGGCCGCCGCGCCGCCGGTCATTAACACTGACCACATTGCCTTTTAACCAGTACAAGTATGCATTTCAATAAGTTAAAAACGATAATAAAAAAAATAATAATAAGCACAACAATGGATTTTTAAATGAAGGCCGTATATTTTATTTAGATTTTACTTTATTTATTGCCCAAAAATACGATTGTTTTAACTTTGTAGAACAAAATGAATTTTGTATTGTAATTAAGTTCAAAAGTAATAAAAAAATGTACAATAAATCTGACTGTCAAAAAAAATATCATAACAGTATAATTTCCTATTTTTTTTTTTCATTTAAAATGCTGCAGTTGTGTTGTCAAACAGAGATTCTTAACATTAATTAGAGTACATATCTGATAAATACACGTTAAATTATAAATAGAATAAAATGTTAAAAAAAAAAGGCAATCTAGCCTGTGATCCAATTAGCGCTGTAGTGCGCCGTTTTGATATCATAACTTGTTTGACCTATGATAGAAAGGGCAAGATTGATAGAGAAGCTTCACAGCGAATTATGTTAGAGCCATTTTGTCGCATTGAGAAAAAATATTAGATCTCTGATCTTCGTCTCAGATAGCTCGTTGAGTTCGTGAAAGTATGCTTTTCCAAAGGCTTGCATTCTAATGTTTGCCAAAGCAGGACATTTGCAGAGGAAATGGATTACCGTTTCCCTTTCTCGTTGGTCACTACAACTACGGCAAAAAGTGTTGTAAGAAAAGCCCAAACGCAAGTGAGCTATGAAGGGCCGATCCTTGCCTGGCTAGCTCGTCAGCCCATTCATTTCCCCCGATACCACTATGGCCCGGAACCCAGATCAGGGTGACAACGAGGTTAATGTTCAGGCTCACATGCTCATCGCGACATTGTTGGACTAATTTAGATGAAGATGTGGCCAAGTTAATGGCTTTGACAGCTGCCTGACTGTCTGTGAAGATAACCGCATTTCGGTTTTGGTTTGGGCTTTGTTTAAGTACCTTACATGCCTCCCTTATTGCCAGCAGTTCAGCCTGTAAAACGCTAGCAAATTCAGGAAGCTGAAAGGATTTAGCTACTTTTAGGGACTCAGAAAAGATCCCTGAACCAACACCATACTCCATCTTTGAGCCGTCAGTAAAGATGGTAGTGTCGAAACGTCCTATCGTCACGGTGTCATCTTCCTGATCTTTTCTGGATGGGAAAAAACCTTAAAACCCTGAATTAGACTCAAAGTAGGAGTGCAGTAGTCAGTGTTTACCGATATAATATCTGAATAAATTAATTTCGTTATGTTGCTGTGACCGTATGGTTTTGACAACCAACTATTTGATTCCTTCAGCCTAAACGCGCTGCAAGATAACAAAATAACATTTAAGGTATCCGTTCGGAATGTACGCATGGCCCCTGTGGTGTCAACGCTAGCTGTTCTCTGAACCGTCTTTAGCTTATCAATATTATAAGCTTTGCTAAGGGCAGGCCACCACACAATCGAACCAAATGTTAAAATTGGTCGTACTACGGCTGCGAAAGTCCACAAAACCATCTTCGACTGAAGTCCCCATTTTTTGCCGAAGGTTTTGCTGCAGGCGTAGAAGGCAACACAGGCCTTCTTAACCCGTTCTTCAATATTCAATTTCCAGTTTAATTTAGGGTCGAGTACACTCACAATCACAGGGGTGTACTTTCCTGACACCAATAGCACCAAATCATCCGCATAGGCAACCACCTTCACTCCACATCTCTCTAATTTAACGAGAATTGCATCCATGACCAGAAACCATAGAAGAGGTAAAAGGACACCACCCTGGGGTGTTCCTCTACTCACGCGTTTGGTTGAGATTGTATTGCCTAAAGTGGCTCGAATCTTCCTGTCGCTGAGCATGGAAATAATCCATTCTCGAATGTAGCCTTCTACACGGAATTTGACGAGCGATTCTTCTATAGATTTGGTCAGAACGTTGTTAAATGCACCTTCTATGTGTAAGAAGGTGGCAAGAGTAAATTCTTTATAGTGGATTGTGTTTTCTACAGTACGCACTACCTCATGGAGGGCAGTCTCCGTAGATTTGCCCTTAAGATATGCATGCTGAGAGCTTTCAAGAGGTCGTCCAACTAGGATATATCTAATATGGTAGTCTAGAAAGCGCTCCAAGGTTTTAAGCACAGAAGATGTTAGGCTTATTGGTCTGAAATCCTTCGCAGATTGTTGACCTCGCCTATCAACTTTCGGGTTAAAAACTACTTTCACCTGTCTTCACGACTTAGGCACATGTTTGAGAAGGAGGCATCCTTTGAAAATTTCTTCCAGCCATGGAACTGCCACATCATGCAATTTTTGAAGCATAACTGGCAGTATGCCATCCATGTCTGGGGATTTATATGGAGAGAAAGTATTAATGGCCCAAAAAATATTTTCTCTAGTTAAAACGGAATTGACTTGCTCTACATGAGCTACGTTTAGCTCTGTAGTTTCAAGCGATTCGGGGTTATCACTCTCGCAACCCGGAAAGTGCGTCTTCATTAATAACTCCAGAGATTCGCCTGGAGAGGCTGTCCAGGAAATATCAGGTTTTTTTTAGAAATGAAGTATTACAACGTTCCTTCTATAAAACTTTGCTGAGCCTTGCGGAGTCCTTTATGTCTTCGATTGATTGACAGTATTCTCTCCAGCCTTGTCTTTTGGCTGATGATAGGGCTCGTTTGTAGATTCTAAGAGAGTTTTTATACGGTTGGTAAAACTTATGTTTGTGGCAGATATTGAAAATTGTCCTCGCCATTTTCCTAAGACCGGACAGTTCTTTATTTCAAATTTTATTTTAAATAATTACTTTACGTTTACAGGAGAATGTGGAAGGTTTAACTATATACTAACTCATTGTTTTATTGAGAAATTTAAACAAAAAAAATATGCAACAACAAAAACAAAAGCTTAAATCTATTTATTTAAATAATGGGTTTAGCTGGCCAATTTTATTTTAATTCTAAAATTTCAAATGGAATGAAAAATAAAAAAATAACTTCAGTTTCGCCGGCCGCCGCGCCGCCGGTCATTAACACTGACCACATTGCCTTTTAACCAGTACAAGTATGCATTTCAATAAGTTAAAAACGATAATAAAAAAAATAATAATAAGCACAACAATGGATTTTTAAATGAAGGCCGTATATTTTATTTAGATTTTACTTTATTTATTGCCCAAAAATACGATTGTTTTAACTTTGTAGAACAAAATGAATTTTGTATTGTAATTAAGTTCAAAAGTAATAAAAAAATGTACAATAAATCTGACTGTCAAAAAAAATATCATAACAGTATAATTTCCTATTTTTTTTTTTCATTTAAAATGCTGCAGTTGTGTTGTCAAACAGAGATTCTTAACATTAATTAGAGTACATATCTGATAAATACACGTTAAATTATAAATAGAATAAAATGTTAAAAAAAAAGGCAATCTAGCCTGTGATCCAATTAGCGCTGTAGTGCGCCGTTTTGATATCATAACTTGTTTGACCTATGATAGAAAGGGAAAGATTGATAGAGAAGCTTCACAGCGAATTATGTTAGAGCCATTTTGTCGCATTGAGAAAAAATATTAGATCTCTGATCTTCGTCTCAGATAGCTCGTTGAGTTCGTGAAAGTATGCTTTTCCAAAGGCTTGCATTCTAATGTTTGCCAAAGCAGGACATTTGCAGAGGAAATGGATTACCGTTTCCCTTTCTCGTTGGTCACTACAACTACGGCAAAAAGTGTTGTAAGAAAAGCCCAAACGCAAGTGAGCTATGAAGGGCCGATCCTTGCCTGGCTAGCTCGTCAGCCCATTCATTTCCCCCGATACCACTATGGCCCGGAACCCAGATCAGGGTGACAACGAGGTTAATGTTCAGGCTCACATGCTCATCGCGACATTGTTGGACTAATTTAGATGAAGATGTGGCCAAGTTAATGGCTTTGACAGCTGCCTGACTGTCTGTGAAGATAACCGCATTTCGGTTTTGGTTTGGGCTTTGTTTAAGTACCTTACATGCCTCCCTTATTGCCAGCAGTTCAGCCTGTAAAACGCTAGCAAATTCAGGAAGCTGAAAGGATTTAGCTACTTTTAGGGACTCAGAAAAGATCCCTGAACCAACACCATACTCCATCTTTGAGCCGTCAGTAAAGATGGTAGTGTCGAAACGTCCTATCGTCACGGTGTCATCTTCCTGATCTTTTCTGGATGGGAAAAAACCTTAAAACCCTGAATTAGACTCAAAGTAGGAGTGCAGTAGTCAGTGTTTACCGATATAATATCTGAATAAATTAATTTCGTTATGTTGCTGTGACCGTATGGTTTTGACAACCAACTATTTGATTCCTTCAGCCTAAACGCGCTGCAAGATAACAAAATAACATTTAAGGTATCCGTTCGGAATGTACGCATGGCCCCTGTGGTGTCAACGCTAGCTGTTCTCTGAACCGTCTTTAGCTTATCAATATTATAAGCTTTGCTAAGGGCAGGCCACCACACAATCGAACCAAATGTTAAAATTGGTCGTACTACGGCTGCGAAAGTCCACAAAACCATCTTCGACTGAAGTCCCCATTTTTTGCCGAAGGTTTTGCTGCAGGCGTAGAAGGCAACACAGGCCTTCTTAACCCGTTCTTCAATATTCAATTTCCAGTTTAATTTAGGGTCGAGTACACTCACAATCACAGGGGTGTACTTTCCTGACACCAATAGCACCAAATCATCCGCATAGGCAACCACCTTCACTCCACATCTCTCTAATTTAACGAGAATTGCATCCATGACCAGAAACCATAGAAGAGGTAAAAGGACACCACCCTGGGGTGTTCCTCTACTCACGCGTTTGGTTGAGATTGTATTGCCTAAAGTGGCTCGAATCTTCCTGTCGCTGAGCATGGAAATAATCCATTCTCGAATGTAGCCTTCTACACGGAATTTGACGAGCGATTCTTCTATAGATTTGGTCAGAACGTTGTTAAATGCACCTTCTATGTGTAAGAAGGTGGCAAGAGTAAATTCTTTATAGTGGATTGTGTTTTCTACAGTACGCACTACCTCATGGAGGGCAGTCTCCGTAGATTTGCCCTTAAGATATGCATGCTGAGAGCTTTCAAGAGGTCGTCCAACTAGGATATATCTAATATGGTAGTCTAGAAAGCGCTCCAAGGTTTTAAGCACAGAAGATGTTAGGCTTATTGGTCTGAAATCCTTCGCAGATTGTTGACCTCGCCTATCAACTTTCGGGTTAAAAACTACTTTCACCTGTCTTCACGACTTAGGCACATGTTTGAGAAGGAGGCATCCTTTGAAAATTTCTTCCAGCCATGGAACTGCCACATCATGCAATTTTTGAAGCATAACTGGCAGTATGCCATCCATGTCTGGGGATTTATATGGAGAGAAAGTATTAATGGCCCAAAAAATATTTTCTCTAGTTAAAACGGAATTGACTTGCTCTACATGAGCTACGTTTAGCTCTGTAGTTTCAAGCGATTCGGGGTTATCACTCTCGCAACCCGGAAAGTGCGTCTTCATTAATAACTCCAGAGATTCGCCTGGAGAGGCTGTCCAGGAAATATCAGGTTTTTTTTAGAAATGAAGTATTACAACGTTCCTTCTATAAAACTTTGCTGAGCCTTGCGGAGTCCTTTATGTCTTCGATTGATTGACAGTATTCTCTCCAGCCTTGTCTTTTGGCTGATGATAGGGCTCGTTTGTAGATTCTAAGAGAGTTTTTATACGGTTGGTAAAACTTATGTTTGTGGCAGATATTGAAAATTGTCCTCGCCATTTTCCTAAGACCGGACAGTTCTTTATTTCACCAAGAAGGAAGGATTTTACGACTATATTTAACTGGGCAAGAGAATCAAAAGCTTAACTAATAGAAGTTTCAAAAGTTTTCACCTTTGATTCAAGGTCTACTATCGATTCTGTGAGATTCGGTAAGTCGCTCAGTTTGGAATTAGCAATTTGACTGAACTTCTTCCAGTCAGTTTTTTTGGGATTCTATAAGGCGGAGGGTTTTTCGATTCGAAATTAATATGAAAAAGAATCCACTTGTGATCCGAAAAAGAATTCAAAGGGAAATCTCTCCAATTCTCCACTAATAAATTACAGTTGTTTACTAAAGTAACATCAAGCACATCCTCCCATCCATCATAATTTTCCAAGCTCGGAAAGTCGAAAGTGGGAGTATTGCCTCTGTTACATATGGTCATATTATGTTCAATCTTCAATAATAAAATCAAAAAATGACTCACCACGTCCGTTGATCTCAGAACTTTCCCAAAGGGTATGCCGAGCGTTTGCGTCGCCTTCAATCAGAGAGTTAGTCTTTTCGAGGTTAGCTTCGGCTGTAACTGCACACCTCCTCCGGTGGTGATCGTAAATTGTGGGCATTACCTTGGTCTTGATCTGCGGTTTTATAAAAAAGCGCGTTTTAATTTTCTTTTGTTGCAGAGCTGGGGCCCGGCAACTCGGTGGGGACCTCGACTCCGCCAACAACATCGTCAACCTCAACGTTGTCATCAGCTTTGTCGGTGTCTGCTCCCTGACTCTGCAGAATTTTAATTTTGGCATTCCTTATGCCAAAACTAAGCGTATAGTCGGCCTTTTCGAGAGCCCCTAAGACGATAAGAGGCGCTGGCCTTCTCCGGTTTTTCTGCCTTTACTACAGCCCAATCGTGCATGAGAACCAACGGATTTAGCCTATGGAGACCGCGGACCAGCTCCTGTCCGCTTGGCTTTATTCTCATGAGCGGCAACCAAATGCGAGCCCTTGGTTGTCTAGGGATGTCCTTAGCTGGGATGAGCTTGAGCTTCAAGCCCTCCAAGTCATTGCGAACCTTTTTCACTAAGAAAATCCCTAGAAAACCTGTCCGCACACTTGATCACCCTGAACCCCTTGAGGATCTCGGCAGAGTCAACAGCCCTCACTGTTTGATATTGCATATGAAAACACCATCTCAGAGAGCTTGCCCTCGCTAGAGTTCCCCACACTCAGCAGACCTTTGCTGTTTGTGGAGAGCTCATCCAATCTGCTACTTGGAGGTCATCCCAGACAACCTCACTAAGAGTACGCAGTTGCGCTGCTCCAGAAGATGGCGTTTTTCCCGACTTTACCCGGTCGTCAAGCTTACTCTTTTTTTGAGCAGGAAAGGTCTCTTCCTGAGACCTATTTCGCTTGACGGCCTCTTCTCGGTTGGCCAGATGGTACTTTTTTTCATCTTGGACGTCCCTCTTATGAATCACTCC
This sequence comes from Syrphus vitripennis, assembly GCA_958431115.1. NCBI lineage: Eukaryota > Metazoa > Arthropoda > Insecta > Diptera > Syrphidae > Syrphus > Syrphus vitripennis. The sequence continues at coordinate 66,961,910 of OY288108.1, forward strand.
GGTCTCTTAATTCTTGGCAATCTTGGCAAGAATTGATTTTAGGTTGCTCACAAGTGCTGGAGCTATCAGCGCTGTAAGGGCTCCCTTTTAAAGTCTCCTGGCTGGAAGCCAAAAGTTCATCCTCCATGTCAGTGGATGGTTCTACGTTTGTCTTGTCTAAATCGTCCATTTTATGTGTTTTATGTATGTTGGTCCCACGAGTAGGTCGGAAAGTAAGGTCAGCCCCGGCAGAGCCGATATACCTGGGTAAGGCAGAAAATAAGACGGACCCTGCCAAGGCATCCGAATGAGCTCGTTCGCGACTGGTTTACCCCCTAGCCTTTCATTCTTTGGCACGGATTATGTAAAAACGCTCACACCACCACTGAAATTAGGGACCCCGTATCTATGGTCAAATTGTATTGCTCAGGATTTCTACTATTGAGGAGTAGGAAACTTCAGCAATTCAACCTGACCTTAGCTGATCCCCATCTTGACAACATACAAGATAACTGTGGTGATCATTATCGCCCGGCACCCACTAGGAGGGTTTGAAACGATGATTTTTGCCGGGCCTTAAAAGCATTAATTACTCACTAATTAATGCCATCAAAAAAAGTTTATTCTAACTTGAGGGGCATCAATATTTGTAGTATGTGGTAGTATTTTTGTTTTCAATATTATCAATAAAAATATATCCAATAAAAATGATAATTTCAATTAAATCTATGACACATTTTCATCTCATTCAAATAATAAATTTTGGGAACAAAAATATAAAAACTAGAAAAAGGACCAGCAAATAGTACATTATTATTGTACATATTGCGAAATAAAATTTGACGCCTCATTCTAAAGTATGTACATACATTTAATACAATTTATTTTATCACAGTCGCATAGACAAATTTTTCTTCTAAAAATGATGCTTTACTTCTCTGAAAGGTTTTTGAAAAACTGAGTCTGAATTGTCAAAGTGCAATTATTTTTGTCAAAAATTGCAATTAAATTGCAATTAAACATATTCGTATTCTAATTCTAATTGTTGCAAAATCATATATTTTCAGTCGTATTATTTTGACATATGTACAATATAATGTAGGTACATATTATATTCATTGAAATAGAATACTTCAATTGGTCAATAGGTTCCATTATAATTTGTAGCACATTTTCTTTTTGCTATCCAATTTTTAGAATCGGTTGCTGTATTCATTTCGGTTTTTTTTTTTTTTGTTTTTGCCATATAGAGAAAATAGAATCATATAAAATAGAAAAAAAAGCTAAAAGATTTCGGTATGAATTTTACCTAGCAAGGTCGTATTAAAACAATGGACAAAATCTTATTGGCCAAATAAAAATGGACGCCTCTACCTCCCTTTAAAGGACTAACGAAATGGTAATAGTAATTAAAGTCTTATATACATAATATAACCAATTTAGCTCATGTTCTTTTCCAGCGATGCCCTATAAGAGAAGAAGCTTTGGGAGGAGAATACATCAAGTTTGTGTATGCTTCATGTACCTAGTCCTGCCATAGGTTCTGATACAAACATAAAACGGCATAAAATGAAAACAGTTTAGTATTTTAAAATCAATAGTCTTTCCAAATTCCTGTGAGGAGTCTTACAGGATGTGTTCTCCAGTTCTGACAACAAAAAATAATCCGAAGGATTACGGATGGCTTATATTCACCACAGCCTTTAATCAGCCTAGCATTAAATCTAGCGGATATATGCAACTATCTGGACATTATTGCTTACGAAGCGTATTTCGCTATTTTACTAAGTCAAAATCTAGTTTTGACTTAACTACATATCAACAGAAACGAAACTTAGCCTATTAATTGACAATAACGAACCAAAACAAACTTATTTACAATTTCCTAACTATGAAGGTAATCGTAGATAAATAAATCAAAAGCGTATATCAATCGGAAAAGCGAACTTCCCCATTTCAACTATGTTACAATTATGTTTTTGTATTTATTTATTTGAGCATAAAAACACTTCTAACTAATTATTAAATCACCAATCTAAGAATAATTTTTATCGGGCGTTCAACTAGGAATCTACGATGATGGGTATGTTTGTAGTTAAGATATTGATTTGGTAAATATTTTCAATTCGTTAAAAAGAAAACTAACAACGACGCGTTAGCTCAACATTCGATATATATTAAAGTAATACAAAAACAAAACAGGAACCTCGATTAATATTTCCTGCTAACGACAATGCCTATACCATAATACATATGTAAGTCGTTGCCGCCCGCTGTTTCTTTTCTTGATGGAATTTGACGTCGTAGTTGATTTATTCATATGAATATATCCCGTACACCACCCCTCCTCCAGCACAGCCACCACAACTAACACCACCCCATCGCTACAGTTTGTGTTTTTATTAGAGTTGACGTTTTTACACTGTCAACTCTGTCCACGTCAGGTTTTTCAATTTTCACAATATTCTTCCCAGCCCACTATGCGACGACGACAGCGACTATACAAAACAACCTGCAAGGAGGGAGTATGATGTGTTCATCGCCATCATAAGTCATCACTAGAGTCAATTAAAACTCATATCTACAAATGTGATGTATGGTCGGAATCTGTATCTGAATTCATCAGATACCATCATCGTCATCCGAAGCATTTCATATGATATAAAAAATAATGACAGTTTGTGCGAGAATTTTTCAATCAAACAGACAAAAGGTCTCGGGGTCTTATTTCTATGTATAGTTAATAGAATAAATTTCCTCGGCCTTTAGGTTGATCTCCGAAGCTAGCTAACTGCCTGCTTGGCTAGCTTTATACCTCTGCTACCCCCCTGATGGCTTACAAAACGTCCGTCGCCCTCCACACAACCAGAACCGTATCTGTTATCATCGTTTCATCATTGCGATGATCATAGGGAAGGGTTATGTTTCATTTTCCCATCGAATTCAAAGTCAAGGCTGAAATTTGCTTAATTTTTCAATTTATAATTAACTTGAGCTCATAATATACAAAATAGGGGTTGGATGTTTAAAGTCAGAAACAAGGTGTAAATGTTTGTTTAAGTAGATGTTTTTAACAAATAATATTATCGTCATCAAGGTATTTTTTGACCTTGAAAAATCAAATAGTTTGAAGTGTGTTATTATAAGGGATCAAAACAAATAGATTTATTTTGTTACCAAGAGTAACAAAAAAAAAAACAAAATAACCGGATATACATACATACATACATACATACATTCATATTTTTGCGCACGCGGCGAATATAATTTGACAAAAGACTTATGATTAGTTATTAAATACAGTTTTTTATTTGTTCTTTATTTTGATGCCTTCAGAACTCAGTTCAAAAGGCATTTGCACTCGACGTTCCAATAATATCTTGGATCAAACAAATTCAACGACATCTGCACAGACATGGATTAGTCCAACACCGGGAGGATTGTCGACGTTTTCGAGGTCAACCCGGGAAACCCGGAGTGGTAGAGTTGTGTCGAACCGAAATCATGACACTGTTACACCGTTTTCTACAAAGAAGAATACACCTTGATGAAATCAGACCAACAAACAGTGAGTCGTTGAGTCGTTACGTCTCATGGATAATTTGATATCTTATGCGCACACGATTTGAAAATGGATGAGTGTTCTAAGCTCAATAAAATGCCAAACAAAAATCTGACCTGTTTATTATTTCTATGTATTTTTTTTTCAATTCCTATGTATAATATACAAAAACATTTTTTTGTTTTCATATTCTCGATGTTTTTACTTTTTGTTTCTAGACTAAATTTTTGATTTTTATTTCCCAAAATGAAATTCACTAACACTTAAGGTACCAAAAAGATTAGTATTTATTAATGTGTTTGAAATATGTACTTAATTTTTAATTTATCTATTGAAAATTTGAACATTTTTGAAGTCCTATTATCTTGGTAAGAATCAGTCGTATGGAAAAAGTTATATAATGTTTCTTAACGGAAATATTATTTATAATATGATTTATAAACACAAAACTGGTATTTTTACCTGTTCAGCAATTTTCCAAAGAATGTTGTGTAACATAAGAAACAATTTGTTTGAATCAAAAAATTGGGGACAGAACGATAACGCAGACAACAAAGTTAAATCGCGGATTTGTATAGAACAATTATTTGCAAGCATCTTTTTTTTTACTATCGCAGGGGTCTATCTCAACTGGCAACTTAAAAAAAAATAGTAATTTTTATTGTAAGTAGGTATCACCGTTATTTTTAAACAATTTTTTCCATTTTAAATACTTTTTTAAGTTAACCCTACCGTCTTAAATAATTGGTTTTAACTGTTATTTTTGAAATTATCGCTCGTAGAAAAAACCGTTGAATGTGTTGCAATTGACCGACCAATTAGGCGAAACCCGTTTAATTGCACGAGTACATTAATTTTGAGTAAAATTTGGTCGGGTGTCATACAATTACAGAAGGACACGAGTGAAATGTTTTAATCTCAATAAAGAAGTATGTATCACTTGTTATTTTAAATTTTTTTGTTTGAAACCGTTCAACTAACCAAAAATAATGTATGCTTTTAGTTTCTTAGCTGCATTTTCTTAGGGTAAATTTAGTGAGTAATTCAAATAAGCGGTGTTCAATTAACCATATTAAAAGCTATTCTACTTATAAAGCATTTTTTCATGCAACTTTGTTGGTTAATCTGTTAACTAAGCGAGGTGCCAGTACTCTACGTATGGATCAGAAACTTGGGTGCTTAGTGACGAAAATTAAGCTCGGTGGACTCAGGTGGGCAGGGTATCTATCTCGCATGAGCGAAGAGGAATCGGTTCGGAAATTCCTTCGTGGTACACTATATGGTAGACGGCAGCGTTGTAGACCATGCTTGCGCTGGAGATATGGCGTAGACCAGGGCGCCCGAAGCCTTGGGATGCGCAACTGGATGGGGTCGGCTAGAGACCGGGATAGGTGGAGAGACTTGTTGAAGTAGGCCAAAACCGGACCCCGGTTGTCGGGCCGATGATGATGATGATGATGTAAATCTGTATATGTATTCGTAAAAGCGCATCATTTTTTCATTATATTCTGTTCACAGGAACAAACTCAGGCGATTTTTCATTGAAAAAATTTTGATCCCGATTTTTGAGTTCAGAAGGCTTAAAAATTTACTATATGAACGTAAAATTTTATTTGTTTTGTAAAATTTAGTATTGTTAAACGTTTCAAGTAAAAGGGATAAATTGTGCTTAAAAAAAAGTATTTATTTGAAATGTCAAAATATGCACTTGTGTTATATGTTCATCTATGTATATGTATAACATTTTCAAACACAAAAAAAACCTGCTTTGCAACGAAATTAATGGTGATTATGTATAAAATCCAATTACGTTTCATTCCACACATTTCTGACCCAACTTTAGACTCACACATGTGCCCCGTCCCACTTGCAATAATTTGATGTAAACATTTTTTTGTCGTTTTCTTTTAATATGTTCATATGTAAAAACCATGGCATGCAAAATATTTTTTGTATGTCTACTTAATCCCACCATAACGTGTTTGGTTTTATAACATACATTTTTGTTTGTTTTGATTCAAGGTATGCTGTTATGGCAACAAGTGAAAACAAAAATTGTAATCGGTTTTATACACATGTACATGTTGGAATCGAGTGTATTTCTTTTCTTGCACTTGCCAATTTGGAACACTCTGTTCATAGAAAGTTGTTTTAACATAAAGATTAATTTATTAATACTTTTTTTTGGTAAAAGAAATTTTGACTGGCAGACGCGACATAGCGAGAAGTGCACTCCACTAAGTTTTTTTTTTTTTGTTTCAAGATGAGCAACGTTTCTTTTGTTGATTGACAGTAGTTGAATAGAATAGGTATATTGAAAAGAACTGCAAAATATTGATACATGTATATTTATTTATCTATTTATTAATTTAATTATTTATTTATTTATATATTCATACATAAAATTGGCAAGAGTATGATAACCGGGGCGCCGAGAAATTATAACGGATTTTTGTAGAACACGGCAATACAACCATTTTTTACTATGGCGTTTAGGCGGTAGGGGCAATTTAAAAAATATGTACGTTAAAGGGAAAACAAAGAATTAAAAAATAACGGTAATACTTACAACTAAGTTTTATAGGTTTTTTTAAAGCCAACATTCTATTCTATATTAGCCAGTTTTTAGATAAAGTCAAAACTATGCATAATTTTTGAAAAATTTAAACGCAAAATTTAAGTAAAAAAAAGTTGAAAAAAAATTTTAATTTCAATATTTCAAAAGAGTAAGTTTATGAATAATTTTTGTTTTAATAATTTGTTGCTCTTATTAACTTCCCATAGGGAGTTATTGTAATCGGTCCGATTTGTCAAATTGAAATTTTTGACATTTCTCGACGTTTCAAGTTCCTAAAGCCTATATCAATCATTTTTAGAGAGATGTCTGTGTGTGCGTGTGTACGTACGTCCGTACGTTCTGGTACCATTTTTCGTCGTCAATATCTCAAGAACGAGTAAAGATATCGACTTGAAATACATTTTGTTTTACACATAATAACTTCGAAAGAAGCTCAAAAGGCGTTTATTAATATTCAATCAGTTGTTTTTTTACTAGGTATAGCAGTTTAAAAAAGAAATGAACATTTTGGTTGGGCTCAAATATCTCACGAACAAATAATGCTATTGACTTGAAATAAATTTTATTCGGCACATTATGACGACAAACAAATTTGATATGAATTTGGAAAAAAATCAATTTACCGTTATTTTTTAAAATCAAAAAAACTAAAATAAAAAATTTTATAACTCGAATATCCTTAGATGGAAAAACGATATTAACTTTAAAATAATTTTATTTAACGAAAAATGTTGTTTTTGACAACTGGTGAAAATTTCAAAAAAATTCAATGGACAGTTTTTTTTACAAAAAATTAAAAACTATAAAAAATTCTACCAAAAATTGGTATAAATTGTCTTTCGACTCAAATTTCTCAAAAACGGGTAACGATATTAACTTCTTGTTTGTTTTATTTTCTACATAACATAATTGTTAGCAATTGACAAATATTGAATAGGCAGTTTTTTAACAAAAAATCAAAAACTGTTAAAAATTCTAAAGAAAAGTAGTTACATACAATTGTATTTCAGCTCGAATATCCTGAGAACGAATAACAATTGTGCCTTCTAAAATATTTTATTTTATACATAGTACAATTTTTTATGAAAGGTTAAATTTTGACAAATATCTAATTGACAGTTTTTGATAAAAAATATAAAAAAAAAAAAAAATCAAAAGTGGTAAAATTGGTTTTTCGACTCGAATATCTTGAGAACGAGCAATGATATTGACTTTGCCATTAGGTATTTAATTTAATACATAATAAAATTTTTTACAGCGGGTATATATTTGACATATACTTAACTGACATTTTAAACAAAAATTGAAACAGAACTAAGAAAACTCCACTGGAAAATATTGTTTTTCGAAGTTTAAAAACTACACCCAAACAAATACCAGCCTTATAAATAAAAAATTAAAATTGTTTTAGGATGTGTTGTACATTATGAAAATGAAATGAAATTCTTTTTAAGGAAAAAAACAAACAGGCACAATATGATGATATCTAGTTTTAGGGCGGATATATTATTGAAGTACCCTTGATTCAATAACCAAACCATATCATTTATATGTATGTGAATATTTCATTTTAAAAATTTTTCAATTAAAATGTCTGAAACCGAAATAATAAATAATTTTTATAATATTATAATTTAAATATAAACTTATTTTTATAACATTATAATTTAATTATAAACTTTGTATTAAGTGGAATATACACTTCTCGTCAACTGAATACGCACAAACATTTTTGAATATATTTTATCCATTTTTTCCAAACAGTGATGGTTATTATGCTATCTGTTGATGCTAACTATTCCCTTAAAATGTTAAGCAGATAATTCCGAAAGAATTATCCAAAAACAACCGTGAGTTTTTCCTTCAACCACTTCCAAAGTGTATCTTATGCAAAGTAGAAGTTTTTTTTTGAGTCAACTGAATAGGTACAAAAATTAAAATTGGTATTGGAATGGAATGAAACAAGTTTTTGTTTAAGTTTAGTAGTGGGTACTTCAACCTTTATTTTTAATTACTTCGTAAATTCGATCCGGCATGGAATCGTATAGCTTTTTAATGTAATTTAACGAACTTTCGCTCCACGCTAATTTGATTGCAGAAATTAAGGTTTCTTTGTCTTCGAACTGACGACCACCCTCATAAACTTTGCGTACTAACCATCCCCAGACATTTTCTATGATGTTTAGATCAGGTGAGTACGGCGGCCATTGAAGCAACGGCACTTGTTGCTCCTCTATTCATGTTTTTATTATGCGCGCTGAGTGAATAGGTGCATTATCATGTTGGTAGGTCCAGTTTATAGGTCCAAAGATGTTAGAAAATTTAGGAAAATTTCTTTCCAAAATTACTTTATACCCAGCTGCTGTCATTTTTGATGTTACAACCTCGAGCTCAACTGTTCCATAATAACTGACTGCTCCCCATATCATGACACCTCCTTCACGACTATGATGGCGCTTTAAAAATCTTTTTTCTTTTCTTAAGTCGTGAAAATAGAAGTTGAACCCATCAGGGCCATCGAAATTAAACTTTTTTTCATCTGAAAAAACCACGTGATACCACTCTTTTTTCCAACTCATGTGAAGTCTTGAAAAATCTAATCGCAACATTTTCCGTCTCTCGTCAAGTGGTGGTTTTTTCTTAAGTTTCATTCGTTTAAGATGGCTTGAATTGTTGATTACTCTTAAAACTGTTGAGCAACTTGCGTTTACGCCGACTTTTTGTTTTATTTTTGCCACAGAATCAGAAGAATTTGATGCACATCTTAAAATTCTTCGTCTCTCAGCTGCTGTTGTTGCTGTTTTCTTACCTCCCTTCATGTTTTTGCCGTATGCATCTTTATTTTTCAAGTAAGAATAAACTACATTAAAACTTCGGTCAACTTTATCAGCTATTGCACGTCCAGTTAGGCCTTGGTCTCTAAGTAAATCGATTTTAGCTTTTTCAACACTGTTAAGACACGTAGATCTACCCATTTTTCTTAAAATTTGAAATCAAGAATTAAATTTTACTGAAAACACTAAAATCGTTAATTTAAACTGTCAAGCACTTCAAAAAACTTATAAACAACGAAGAAAATGGCGTTGTACCTATTCAGTTGACTAAAAAAAAACTCCTACTTTGCATATAAAACACTTTGCAAGTGGTTGAAGAAAAACTCACGGTTGTTTTTGGATAATTCTTTCGGAATTATCTGCTTAACATTTTAAGGGAATAGTTAGCATCAACAGATGGCATAATAACCATCACTGTTTGGAAAAAATGGATAAAATATATTCAAAAATGTTTGTGCGTATTCAGTTGACGAGGAGTGTATGTACAAGTCTTACATATTCAAAATCCATTTATAGCTATGGTAAAATTTAAGATAATGTTTGCACCACCTACGTCCCGTCATGTTTTTATCTTTTTGTCTAAGAAAAATACTACTACAATGTTTTCTTAGGTGTCGGAACACAGATTATACATATTAATAAAACATGGAAATCCATAATTTAGTTTATAATTATGTATGTATGCATACTTACCAACCTTCGTAACTATTGCAAGAAAGTTTACAAAGTTTCTTTTGCATTTAAATAAGCTGGATTTAGGAAAAATTAATTTATCTTAGGTATATCTTAATCCATATTCTATTATTACTATCAAAATAATACTACGTAAATACTCAAGCAAGGAAAAAATAATTTAATTAAAATATTTTTTTTGGTAATTTTCAATTTTCTCAAGAACTAGAAGACATAAAATCATCTAGTTTTCAGTTTTTGATCAAAAAAAATAAGAGCAATGAATTCTAATAAAACAATAGTATATAATCTTAAAGTTTTAAAAAATTACATTTTAAGCCTGTTTTTAACTTTTTTTGCCCAAATTTTGAGTTTTAAACAATTTTTTTCAAAAACTATGCATAGTTTTGACAGAAGTGTTGGAAGTGTTTTCGAAAAAACTGACTTAAAATGGGAAAAAAATTATTTAAAATCAACGGCTTCATTCACAATGCTGTGCGATACGTTTTTGAAAAGCCAATAACTTTTTCTTTCATTCTGTGTTTAAGTAAATCTATTCTAAGAAATAGTTTTTGAAATATTAATTTTCAAAGTCAAAATTTTGAAAAAAAAAATTGAAAAAAAAATTTCAAATTCATTTTTTTCAAAATTTTACGTAATTAAGTGCTAATTTTAATTTCAAAATGCAATGTTGTTATTAATTTTAAGTCTAAATAAGAAAACCGGATGCAAAAATTTTATGTCGTTCTCAAGAAATTAAAAAAAAAACCAAAACCACCTTTTTCTAAGAAATTTTCTAAGGAAAACATTTATTTTAATTGTAACGAAGCAATTTATTTATTTATTTAGCATTAATCTTAGTTTTTTTACTTTTTTTTTTAATTGGAGTTTTATGAGAACGTATTTTTTTTAATGAAAAAAAAAGAAAATTGCAACGCAAGATAAATAAAAGGCATTGCAGTTTTGCTTAGTAATTATTTCCAATTTGAATATTAACTCATTAACACGTAACGATGTCAAGCTCATACACCCGAGAAGAATTAACGGACATGCATTTCTGCTACGGTTTAGCTAATGGTCGAAGTCGTGAAGCAGAAAGACTGTACGCTGAAAGATATCCCGATAGGAGGTGTCCCCATCATAGCACGTTTCCAAGAATCCACCGACGCACGTCTAAGAGATCATGGAGTGCTGGAGCATCGAAGAAGCGAAAGGCCAGTTTCTGATGAGTCAAGAATCTTAGATGAAAGAATTCTGGATTTAGTCCGAAATAATCCCTCCGTCAGTACAAGAAGGATATCCACTATGCTTGGAGTGTCCCAATCTAGAGCATGTCGAGTACTTCGGGCGGAAAATTTACACCCGTACCACTTTACGCCTGTTCAGGAACTCACCTCAGACGACAAGTTATTGAGAACCGAATTTTGTAGAACATTACTACTTAGAAATGAAACCGAACAAAACTATTTTAGAAGAATATTCTGGACGGATGAAGCACAGTTTACTAGGGATGGGGTTACTAACTTCCACAATTTACATTATTGGAGTAGCGCCAATCCACACAAAAAAAAAACAAAACAAATCACAACACCGCTTTAGTTGTAATGTTTGGCTTGGTATTGTTGGACACACTGTGATCGGGCCCCGGTTTTTGAATTCCATTATTAATGGAGAATCATACCTGCAATTCCTACGAGACCTTTTACCCGATTTATTAGACAGCGTTCCATTGGTTATAGCAGATACTTTAATCTACCAACAAGATGGTGCTCCAGCACACTACAGCTTACAGGTGAGAAACTGGCTGGATGATCATTTTAGTGACCGTTGGATCGGAAGAAGGGGCCCCACGGAATGGCCGCCTAGGTCACCAGATTTAACTCCCCTAGATTTCTATGCATGGGGATTTATGAAGAATTATGTTTACGAAGTGGAAATAGTATCATTGGAACAACTGAAGGAACGAATTGAAGTCGCTGGAGTAAAATTGCAGGAAAATTTGTCAAGCATAAACTTATGTGAAGCCATTACAAGGAGATATAATCTATGCCTTCTAAACAATGGAGATCATATCGAGAATTTTTTATAAGTACTTCCAATAAAAAACATAGTAAAAATAAAAGGAATAAAAAAAACTAAAAAAACTAAGATTAATGCTTCTTAAATTGCTTCGTTACAATAAAAATAAATGTTTTTCTTAGAAAAAGGTGGTTTTGGTTTTTTTTTAATTTCTTAAGAACGACATACAATTTTTGCATTCGGTTTTCTTATTTAGACTTAAAATTAATAACAGCATTGAATTTTGAAATTAAAATTAGCACTTAATTACGTAAAATTTTGAAAAAAATGAATTTGAAATTTTTTTCAAAATTTTGACTTTGAAAATTAATATTTCAAAAACTGTTTCTTAGAATAGATTTATTTAAACACAGAATGAAAGAAAAAGTTATTGGCTTTTCAAAAACGTATCGCACAGCATTGTGAATGAAGCCGTTGCTTTTAAATAATTTTTTTCCCATTTTAAGTCAGTTTTTTCGAAAATTACCCCTCCCGGCTAAACGGAGGGGAATAGACCCCCCCTCCCATACGATTTTTTTCTTGTCTCAACGCAAGCTACACGCCCTAGCATTTTGTCGCATTGCTCATGACTCACCCTGTATGTTGTTCAACACAGCGCGGGCGTGAAGGATAGGGATGGGAAGGGAAAGGTGTATGGAAAGGTATGTGGCGCGAGGTACTGAGACTGAAGGTGGTGGTTGTCTCAGATTTTATCTCCAGGGTTGGTGGCTGGGCTAAAGCGGAGAAATGCCGTCACCACCGCCAACCCCCACCCCCCCCAAAAAAAAAAGTCATAACTAAATTTAGGTCAATGTATTTAATGGATACAAATTTCGTGAAAATTTAATGTTTTGGTAATTATTTGTAAATTCAGTTTCTAAAAAAATTTTCTTTTAATTTCAGGTTTGTGTAAATACCTTTTTATTAAAGATTTTATTTTGTAAGTACATTTATAATTACTCATGTATCTATGTATATAAAAACTATTATGAAGCTTAAAAATACCTACATAAAATTTGTATTCGTAAAAAATGTCCCCTCAATCTTTTCTTCTAAATTTCATGAGGTTGATTTGCTTGCTTTTCTTTATAGCAGAGTTGATCGTCTACGTGTCAACAATGCGTGAGTTTCAGATAACCAAGGGACTGCAAGCAATGTCCTATACTCTGTGCAACAAAAAATGTCAGTACCGGGAAGATAGGGCGTTTGCATTGGCTTTTTGCCTGTTGAATTTACCTTTTTCCATACCACCAAGTGGTAAGATAATAGGCGCGTAAAATAGATAAAATGTTTTTGTTGCCTCAACATTTTGCAGCTTTTTTTCCGCGCTTAGATCTCTTGTAGATTTTGTAATCATTTTTAATAAATAAGTATGTAGTTAACACTATACTAATATCTAAAAACAATATTAATTCACATTTAATTAAACTCAGTAACACTATTATTTAAAAACAATGTCACTTAAATACATCTTTTCCAAACAATAGTACCTATTACGAAATGCGATCTGAATGTTTCAAAACCGTGCAATAGTAACTTTTTGCTTCTAAAAGACTAAAAGCCAACAAAAAAAAATGCATTTTAACGGATTCTCAAAAAAAAATAATAATAAATAAATAAAGATGGGTTGCTACCCATACGACAACGCGCAACATACTCAACTTCATAAAAGGAGAGAATATTTCAAAAACTAAAAATCGTAGGCTCATAATTAAAACGCCATTTGAAAGGTTAAAAACACACCTTTTATTTAATACTAAAAACATATGCGTGTGTCTAACGTTTTCTATGATATTTGCACAAAAAGTATGTCTGAATCAATGAAAATCTCGAAATCCCCACCTACGATTTTCCTAAAACTTCACAGTTTTGATGTACAAATATTTACCTTTCTTTTGGTACCACTCTTGTCCCTGCACACTTATAGCCCAAAAGTGCGTCATCTCCTTTATTCTCAAAAGCTTCAAATCCCAAAAGCTACCTAATAAAATCAGTGTATAAGCTCTTCGCTTGCAATTGATAATAATAATAGCTACTCTGTTCGGATGTAGAGGTAGACATTAGACAACAACAAGCGCACGATCGTATTGACAGCTTCCCATCAGCTGTGGTATGCAACGGTTATTTTGGGGTGTACAACTTTTGCGAAGAATTACATTAATTCTTAAAGAAAAGTCAGTGGCTCGCTCTTTTTTTAGTTGAATTTTTCTCAATGCAGTGTCGTTAGGGGGCATCACTGCATCAGGCGCAACTGCTTTGGAAAAAGTTCGCCCATAGACCTGTACTGGCAATTTTTGTTGGACAGAGTATAGTATCTGATTGGTCAGCTGCGAAAAAATTGTCTGCAAATGCAGGTGATGTTTATTTGAAAGTGACTGGAAACAAAAAGCACGACTCTGGGAAACCTCATTGAAATCTCACAAGTCATAACAGCCTCTCCAACTTTTATTTTTGAGTAATTTTATTTGAATTATCGAAATTGTGATCTCTTCACAGCAGGTCACAACTTAAATACATTCAAAAAAAATAACAACCAATGTCACAACCTTGTGCGGTTGTTGTGACCTGTGTACAAGAAAAATGTCTTTTTATTTCAAAACAAGTGAAACAGTTGATAGCTCTTGTAAAATTATGAATAAACAAATTAGTAGTTTCTTTAAGCAAAATTGGCATTCAAGCTTCAAGATTGAGTGTTGACAAACTGCAAACAAAATCATAAAAGGAAATCTAGTTGAAATATGTAGGTGCTGCAGTGAATAAAATTTTTTCAATACATTATTGAATGAATGAATTATGTGGGTATATTTGCACTGCGACCTTAAGATCTATTGTGCCCCCCTTTTGAACCGGATGAGGTTTCTCATCTACAGTTCAACCTCCAGATTCGTACCTTTTAGAAATTTAAGAATTTGGGGTATTTTCAGAGATTGTATTTTGCTCTCTTCTATATGGTGCCTGCCCAGATATTTTTGTCTTTGATGCACTAGTGCATCGCATTTACCTATTATGTGTTCCGGTGTCTCCTCATGAGCGTTGCAGAATATGCAAGAAGCACTGCTCACTACGCCAAGGATGCTGAGATGTCTTCTCAGTTTACAGTGGCCTGTGAGGAGGCCCGTTACTATCCTGAAACTGTTCCTGCTTAGGCTAATACAGGATTGGTAACGCTCTCGGTTGTAGTTCCCGAGTAGGAGTTTGGCCTGTCTCAGTTTAGGGAGTTCATTCCAAATTTTTGATCTTGTTGCCTCCTCTAATAATTTGATTTCATTATTGATTATATTTTCCCCTACACCACAGTAAGGCTCTGGTCCCGTTGCTCCTATTTTAGCTAGGGAGTCAGCCTCTTCATTGCCCTGGACACCGACGTGACCATGACGGTACTCAATGAAGTGTGACTTTGTTTTCATTGCCCAGTTCATCTAGCTTATTTACACATTCCCATACTAGTTTTGACGTGATGGTGTATGAGTTCAAAGCTTTTAGTGCGGCTTGACTATCTGACATGATGGCAATGTTTTGGTTTTTGTATTTTCTATCGATGTTACGTCTGTGCATTTTCCGATGGCGTTTACTTCTGCCTGGAATATGCTGTCCCATCGGTATGGAAATTTTGGTTCTAGGCCCAAAAATCCCTGCCCCAGTCCCTTCAGAAGTTCTCGATCCATCAGCATACCACTTAATGGTGTTTGCTTCGAGACTGTAATTTTCCGTTTCACTTATCCAGTCTCTTTTGCAGCTTAACTCTGTACGGAAGTGCTTTTCGAAGTTGTATGTTTTGATCATGCCATCCCTTGGAATGTCAACAAGGTTTATAACTGTGTAATTGGGGATCGCATTCCGTTCCCTGTAGCTAATAATTTTCCCTCTCCCAGTACCCTCCTTGGCAAATCTCATGATGGCTCCCTTGGCAGCACTTTCTATTGTCACGTGTAGTGGCGTTAGATTTAATATGTTTTCCATTGCTGCTGTAGGGCATGTTCTTATTGCACCGGTTATACATATGCATGCAAGCCTTTGCACCTTTTCTAGTTTTTTCCTAGTGGTTATTAATTCGGTTCTTTTATGCCATGCAACCGCCCCATAGGTAATGATGGGTCTTACCATCATGGTGTACATCCATCGTACGATGTTTGGTTTGCAACCCCATGATTTTCCTGCAAGTCTTTTGCTTAAATACTTGACCTCTCTTTGGGTGTCGATTACTTTCCTGCCAACCGTATAGGTTTCATTCGTGGTAGAAGTCTTTTCTTGGTAAATGGTATTATTGATTGTCGTCTTTGTGGGGTTGATATTCAAGCCCACTGAAGAACACCATTTCCAAGTTACAGTGAGTCCTCTCTGTATTATGTCACAAAGAGTTTCCTCAAATTTTCCCAAGGCTGTTATTACGATGTCATCGGCGAAGCCAATACATCGTATACCTTGAGAAGTTAGAGTTTCCAGTAATTCATCTACTACCAGACTCCACAGTAAGGGTGATAGTACCCCTCCCTGAGGACACCCTCTTGTTGTGATGACTTTCTGAACATTTTGTCCTGCGTTAGCTTCCGCCGTTCTCGTACTTAGCATTCTACTTATCCATCTGGTTATGGTGATGGGTACCCCTTTTCTACTAAGAGCCCTGTCAACAGCTTCACGCGAAGTATTGTCAAAGGCCCCTTCTATATCAAGGAAGGCACAAATGGCAGTTTCCTTGCCATTTAAAGCTAATTGTACAGTGTTTGTGAGTTCGTACAGAGCCGTTTCTGTGGATCTACCCGCTCGGTAAGCATGCTGATGGCGATTTAGAGGCATGCTAGTTAAGATTTCTACTCTTATATAGTTATCAATTACCTTTTCCAAAGTTTTCAGTAAAAAGGATGTCAAGCTAATTGGCCTGAATGACTTTGGATGGGTTGTATCTTTTTTCCCCATTTTGAGGATAAAAATTACCTTGGGTCTTCTCCATAGACTTGGTGTGTACCCAAGTACAATGCTACTTCGAAGCAATTTTATAATGTACGGCATTAATTCCTCCCTTCCTTTTTGTAAAAGGGCTGGAAAAATACCATCTACACCCGGTGATTTAAACGGTTGAAAAGTACTTATCGCCCAATCAATCCTATTGCCTGTGCAAATAGTCGAAGCTATTTGCCAGTCTGTCCGGTTTGTTCTGAGAGGTATTCTCTCTGTCATGTTATCTACCATAGGTATACTACCCGGAAAATGAGTGTTTAGCAGTAGGGTAGCCCTTTGCTCCTCGTTCTCCGTGTAACTACCGTCCGGGTAACGAAGTGCCAGCGATGTGATGGTAGTTTCTTTTGCTAGAGCTTTGTGAAGTCTAGCAGCTACCGGAGTAGAAGAAACCCCCTCGCAGAACCTCTCAAAGCTCTTTCTTTTCGCCCTTCGGATTTCCTGGTTATAGTTGGTCAATTCTGCAGAGTAATTATTCCACTCTCCAGTACTTTTTGCCTTATTAAAGAGTTTTCTTACCTTGGATCTTAGTTTTGACAGATTTCTGTTCCACCACGGAGCATCCTTTTGTCATTTAACTTGCTTAGAGGGACAACTGAGTTCATACGCCTCAATTATTGCCCCACTAAAGTCGTTTACTAAGTGTTCTAACTCAAGGTTACTATTTGTCGTTTCTACTGGACCTGGAGGATTGTCGTGGGGGAATTGGAAGTTTCTGGGATTAGGAGTTGTTTGGGGGTTACAGGGTTTTGGATGGGCTTAGGATTTTCAGGTGTTAGGGTAGGATTGGATGGTTCAGGGGTCGGGATAGGTTGGGTTATTTGGGTTAGTATAGGAGCGGGGGGTAGGTTAAAACATGCAGTGGATGGGATGGGGGGATGGGAGGGATGGGTTTTGGTTGCAGTCGCTTGGCCTGCCGTGTGCTTTCGGAATCCCGTGACAGGGATCCTTCCAAACTTATAATGAAGCTGATAATCTGCTTTCATTATGGCTTCGGCGGACTGATCGTCGATGCCGATCACCATTAGCTGTCCCTTGCCTTCTGCCTTACTGGTGAGCACCTTCCAGGCATGCACCATCAGGCCGTCATTCTGAGCTTGGATGAGTGATGAGTGAAGAGCGATGAGCGTTTTTTTTTGTCATCCTGCCCCAAACTTCTTGGAAGAAATAGGGTGATGTTTCGCATTTTGGGGATATCTTCACCCATGCGCGCCATCAGCTCGGTGCCATTCCAAGTGCTCAGCCTAGACGCCTTCTCCTTAAGCCATTCTGCTGTCTCTTGTCCAGCACAATCGACTATCAGGAGCCCCGTTCTAAAGTGCAGGCCGTTGAACTTCAGTTTATGCCTCCACCCAAGAGACACTTCCTCAATGATGGCTTCCTCCAATGCCGACAATTCTTTCGCACTGAGGGAAACCTGAGGGCACTGTCTTGGTAGGACCGCAATCCTCACGCTCTTGGCCGCATTTGCATACGAGAGCTCATCAGCCTTTTTGGCGGTGCTTGGTCCCGCCGTTACTGTGGCCGACGTCCTGGATTTTTAGGCATCTTGCCTTTGGGGAGGAGTGATGTTGTGGCTCTTCCTCTTCCCACCATCAAGGCTACTTACAGGTCCCTTGCTCGGTTCTGCCTTTCTCTCATCCACCTTTTTCCTGGCTTCCTGCGGGGACTTCCCCTGACCCAAGAACCGGAGGTACCAGCAACCCGCTCCACTGAGCCCTTTCCTGAGTGGGTCGTCAAATGCACCTGGCATCCCCTTTTGCGGAAGTGGACCAGTGGTTTTCCTGGTGTTCTCCTGCCGAAGGCCTTTTGGAGGTGGAGAGACAGTTTTTCCTGGTATATTCCCAGCTTTTGTGCCTTCTGTGGCTTTGGCAGCATCTTTTACTGGCACTGGAGGTATTCTTCCAGTACCAGCTCCTGATGTGCTCGGAGTATCGTCATCTGCTCGTCTGGGTTGTGTTTTCCCCTGACTAGGTGACGATTCTCCCTGAACTGCCCGGTTCTCGGTCTTATCAAGAGGCCTGCTCTTCAGATAAAAACTCATCCCCGGTCTCAAATCGTTATGGAAGATGTTCTCCATGCGATCCGCATACTCATTCGCGGTGACATCCCGCGTAATGTTGTATTTTTATGGTTGTTTTTCTGTTTTGTTTGTTTTGGCATAATTTTTGTTCCCACGAGTAGCTAGAGAAAGGTTGGTCCGCCATATCAGAGCTCCGCATAGTATGGTAAGGTCAAAGTTACTCTTCGATTCGACCTGGTGTCGAAGAGGTACCGTTAGAATACAGCCGGTATACCCCCTGGCTGCAAACCATCCAATAGGCACGGTGCACGTAACACCCTGGATTAGGGGGGTAGTGCTTAGTTCGTAACTCATCAAAATCGCTCCCGGATTGGGTGACCCCAACCCGGTAGGTCAGATGACTCTTTGAAACTTAAGCCCCCGCACCACTTCAGGGTAACTACCGCGCGGGGGAAGACATTAATAAAGAGATTCAAAAATTCAAAAATGGATAACTCCATAACTCCACTTGAAGTTTACAAGTGCATGGTTAGCTTCAAGTTCTGGAAATTCTCCTATATAAAAAAAAAACTATATTATGGGCAACTTCATTGTAGTGCTTTAAAAAATATTCACATTTTTTAATCGACATATTTTAAAAAAAAAACCTTTTAAAAAAATCTAAAAATGGCTTTCTTTTTGTTGCGGTAAGTAACAGTTCTTTATTTCAAATAAAAAACCATACCAACCAACCAACAAACCATAGCAAAAAAGTGATAGTCAATTTGATGATCACCTTACGTCTAGCAAAAGCATCCATTTTGATGGTCAACAATCACCTATCGCGATTCCATCCCAGATCTTCTGATTTGAGAAAATTTAAATAATTAGTTTTTTCAAAAATAAAAAAATATGTCAGCAGCCTCAAAAGACAAATATTTGCTGGTAAGCGTCAATCTTACCTTTACGAGTAAAACAAAACATTCCAGATCGGATACCTCAATAGGGCTGATTTTCTACATGCATCATGTTTTAGTCAAACACTTAATGCTTTAAATCTTTGAAAGATCATTTTTAATATTCTAAATTTTGGAGCGGTATTTTACAAACGTTTACCGACATAATTAGCCCTACACAAATATATATAATATAAAATGGCGACCATCATATGTGGAAGATGAGTGCTGACAACAAAGAAGAGTTAAGTGTTTACCCTTTGCTACAGTCGAAACTTAAACGAACTCCGATTTAACCCAAACATAAGCCCTCTGTTTCGACGAATCGAATTGAGTACAATTACTAATTTTTATGGGTACTTAACCATTGTGAGGAAATCCAAATATGTTTTCATTAATTTTTAAAGTAGTTTAATAACATTTATAGCTTTAAAAATACGGTTTCAGTTAAAACAATATCTTTTTGTAATTGGACAAATTTAGGTGCAGAAAACCACCATAATTTTATTTTAGAAAATACACATATTTTTAAATTGCTACAAACGCAAACCTATAAATTTATTGATTTAGTAAAAAATGAACTTGGATCACTTTCAAAGTAGACGGTTCAAATATAAACCCGCGGTCGGTAAGGTTTCCCTATATTTTTTTAAAATATAAATGAAGGTTATACCAATGATTTTTTAAATTTAAAATTGGTTAATATTATTGCCGATGCCAATATTATGTTATAATATTTATGTTAAGTTACGTCTAAAACCTTACTGGATCTATAGAAAATTAAACTACTTAACGTTAAAAGATGTCATAAAAGCCAAAACATACAATTATTCAATACTGGCAAAGGTGAATGAAATTGTCAAATACAAAATTCAATTTATTAAAACTTTAAGTACACATTCGTTGCTTCCCTCATTTTCTTTCTTTGATGTGATTTACTTAATAGGGTCATAATTTTAATAATATATCTCTCTGAGAGCATAGAAACGATGCTTAAGTTCCAGAAAAAAACTCGTTATGTGTATATGTGGCATGTCTTTTTTTATTACAAATTCAATTCTGATTCATTCTTTCTGTCTGCATGTTCACACCTTTTTTATTTATGTAAGTTGTTGGCATTATTTCCGCCATTTCTGTGGCTTCTTCGACTATTATATATTATAAAAATATACATTATTTAACTGCAACTTATGACCACATAGGTGATATGATACGCCAGATGTGTTGCAGTTGTATATGTTACTGTAAAAACCCAAAATACAAAAATTCAGAGATCAGAAATAATTGTTAACCTTTATTTTCAATTGGTTTTTCTCAGAGAGTAACCATATTTCTTTAGAAAGAATTGGTTACTGTTTGAGATTTATTTAAAAAAAAATTTAGGTTATCGACTGACCTTTATTTTTATTTTCAAAAATATCTCTCAATGGTTGAGTTTTTTACGAAAAAATAAATCAAAAAGGTTAATGCAAAAACTAATTCGATTAATGAGATCGTGTTTATTTTTGAACATAATTACATTATGATACATTATGCACATCCGCATGAATCATAGCTTACAAAATACTAACGTTTATACTAACGGGCATTCTGATTAATAAAATTGCAGATGAGATTTATTATTTTCTCCCAAAAATAAAACTCAGTGGTTAACCGTAACCTAAAAAATAAAAAAAAAGGTTACTCTCAGATCTTGACCGATATTTATTTTGGTTGAAAATAAAGGTTATTGAGTGAGCATTTTTGAAAAGCTCATCAAATAACATTTATTAGAGAACCCTTCAAAAGGTTGAGATTTGTTTCTGATCTCTGCAAAAATTCTAAAATTAACCTAGACCTAGATTAAGACCTAGAACTTTTGAGCAACATTGGGAAAAGCAGTTTTTTTTTATAAAAAGTTCCTTGCTTAGTCCACGGCCGAGTTCAAAGATTGTATGCTTCCATTTTTGTTGTTTCAGATAGATGTATTTTTAAAATTAAATAATTATGAAAGCAAAACATTTCTAATTCATGCTGGTAAATTCGAATTTTCATAATTCGGTTTCTTACAGTAACACTTATGTAGATTTTATTCTTTAGTTGTTTTTTTTATGATCTTGTAGAAGTAGATACTCACTTGGATTGAATAATTTACCGTAGATTCTTTAAATGCGTCTATAAAAATATCTGAGCTATATCGATAAAGCAAAGAAGACACTGGATGCGTGAGTATTTGATATACACTATACAGGGTTTCCAATTAGAGGTTAGTTTGATATGCAAAGAAAAATGCCTTCTCTTGAGATCTAAGATTGGGTGCACGGGTTTTATTCTTAACATCGCTTACTTGTCCCGACAGCTTAAATTTTTCCACCACTTTCTGAATCGTGGTCCGACAAGATGCTTCACGACGACCAAAAAATGTTTTAGTTTTACGAACCGCCTCTGCCAAATTTTCACCATTTTTATAGTGAATTTTAATAATTTCAATGCGTTGTGGAAGCGTTTCGTCGTGTATCGTTCCATTTATATTAATGACGCAGTTTCTACTACTTGTCAAATATGAAGAAAATATAGCTTCAATAGTGACAACTACCGAAATAGCGGGCTTTTCACAATAAAACGTCTTATTGGAAAACCTTTTATTTAGTATAGCCAACAACGATAGAACATTTAAAAATACTCATTCTGTAGGTGAGCAAGCAACTACCTATAATACTTCTCAAGTGGATTGTCTAAGATCAAATAAAGAAAACTCTCCATAAATGTATTTAATTAATAAAAGTAACCTATGTATGTACATATCTATGATACAAAAATATTATGATAAGCACAAATAAATGTTAGGAACATCAGAAAGAAAGGTATCAGGCTGAAAAATTCACTCGGTTTAGTGATTCGAAAATAAATGTATGTATTAAAAAAGAACGAATTTTTTATACATATATTTTGCTTTTTTTTTTTACTTACTATCGAGATCTAGACTTTATAGCTCTGTAAACTCTAAGAATTTTTGATTAAAACTGCCGCTTGTGGGTCTATATTTAATATGTTTTCGCCTTTGACATTTGTCATACTCTCAACCTCATTAACATGTCTAATTAAATGCGCTATCATACATATGTCCGAAGCAAGATAAATATATATAATATATACATATGTATATACACAAAAAAAAAGAAATGTTTAGCCTTTTCATACTAATGACGCGACTTCACGTAGTAGAAAAAAATATATATATGTATAATATATTTTTGTTGTCTTGGTCAACATTAATTTTTCTTTTTAATTTTACGATTCTACAACAAAACAAAAAGTAGGTACATAAATTATTATTATTAATGTTACTTGGCCTTTTTGGTCAATCATTATTTAAAAAAGAAGAAAAAAATCCATGGGGTATGGGCGATGATGACAGTAAAATGCAAATGAAAAGATAAGTATAGAATCAAGAAAGCATGTGTGTCAGTCTAAATTGGAGCCAAAATGTCAACGGTCGTAATGTTTTGATGCACTTGAGTTTTATTGTTCGTTAATTGAAGTAATGTAGGCAGCTAGCTTATTTGGTTTGGGGTTTGACAGGTAGATATTTTCTGCGTCTTAGATTGATGTTTATAGTAAACATAAGAGTGCCAGCAACTGATTCAACTTGTATATTTGCATTTTACAATCAATTAATGTGTATAAAAGTTGTGTGATATCTCTTATACTCTGTTCAATTTATATTTTAAGAAGAAACCTGTTCTTTGGACAATTATTGAACAATATTTCCCTTAACAGTGGGATCTTCTATCATTCAGATACCTAAAACTATCAAAACAATTATTTTGAAAGGTTTTAAGCGTCTGGCATCACTGTAGTTACCTGTCTGCTGGGGAAATTTTGTAAAACAGTTGCTCGAAAAACTACATAAGGCTTTGATACTTTCTTAAATGTCAGAATGACCCAAATTTTTTTTTTGCAGCTTTAAGGTGTCTGGTTGAATTGAGACCGTACGAGTACGGTACGAGATATTGCTACCTTACTTAGGTACGTTTTACGTACCGCTACTTACTTATAGATAAACACGCCACCTGGTTTGGCATATTCCCAAACAACTTTGTGCTCTCTCATAGAGGTAGACTACATTTAGGAGACATCTTTTAAAGGGATCCAAGTGATCTTTCCAATTTAGGCTTCATCAAAAGCTGCAAATGGTTTTCCTAATGAGGGCATTTTCCTCATTCTTCAAGTGTGGTATCATGGACCTTAGTCTCGGGGTGAGAGTGTCAGCTGTTTTCTGACAGTCACGTCAACCTAACCTACTTACCGCTGCGGAAACTATTCTTCCATTAAATATATCAAAAAATCAACTTTGATAGAAAAAAGTAACTGTACATCGTTTTGATGCAATATTAATATTTATTTTTTCCAAAACGCCTCGGATTCAAGGTTTTCGTATGCCTGCATTGATATCTATGTATGTACAGATAAAAAAATCTTTTATAAAATAACGTATATCTGTCGCCTCTGCGATTTTAGCCTATGATGTTTTAATACATTTTTATATGAAATCAATTGAAGAAATATGTTTGCCACATAAGAAAAGAAGTGTGGAAACTTATTAAAAAATAAATGAGTGCATGAAATTTCAAAGCCTTGTTTTTAAAAAGTTGTTTTTATAGTTCTGTTCACTGTCTATAAAATAGCGTACATTTTATGTGTTTTTCTTTTCAATTAAAAAAAAAAAAAAACTTTTCAATGCTGTAGCAGTTTTGAGTTACTTGGTTTACAAACTTAAATGTCATTATTTAATAAACATTTTTGCTTTGTTTGGAGTATGTATTGTATGAACTTCAAATACAAAAAATTATATGAACTTATACCGAAATTTTATAACTAAACTAAGGAGCAAAACGCGGCATCCTGTACGGTTCCTGGTGATGTATTTCAGTTCTCCTCAACTCCTCCCCAGTTGTCCCGATTCCTCTTCGACAATTCTTCGCCATGTGCCTCGCTGCCTGCGTGAGAGGGTTCTTTTATGTCGTTTGACTCGCAATGCACTCGTTAGTCGTTACCCTTTCGAAGTGTATATGGGCAACCCACTGCCACTAACGTCTTCAAACGTCAATGGTTTCTGACCTGTTCTCGTATGAATCGATACGGTTGCGCCAGAAAATCCTGAAAATGTTTCGCAGATATCTATTAATTTGCAGCTTTTTTGTGACAGTGAATGTGACTTAGCTTGGGTTTTAAGCTTATAAGTTGTTTCTCCATATTTTTGGCATCATTCTACTATTTCGACTGTTTATTCAGAAATATCTACTTGAACAGATAGGAAGTTTTAAAGCTAATCCATTGTGTTTTTTTCGTATCCTTGGCGATTTCATATTCTCTCTCCGCTCTTGTTGCTCTTTAGATGAAGATCTATGATCCTTTGAAATAGTAAATACACGTCGTCTACGTAGTTCAGGTGTTTAAGGTATGATTGCATATTGCAGAATCAAAGCTCGCTATATATCAACGATTGTCTCACTGCGTACAAAAGGTCTCTTCTCCAGAAGGCAAAAGAATTCTGATCAGGAGGAAAGAAGGCGATAGTGTAATTAGAATTAAGAATTATGAGGATCTTATAAGGAATAATCTTTGCTCAATTTCTTAATTAAAATTTATTTTGATTATGCCAATAAATAATAATTCAGTTAATTCTTTATCAAATCCTCATGAACCTAATTTAAGTAGTTCTAGTTTCTCTTTTTTAAATAATGGTATAGTAAATTGTTTTTGTATTGATCATTCAAAAAATTAATTATGTTCAGGTTTATCAGTAATCCATCTAAATATTCGCAGCTTACGTAAAAAATTTGATACCTTTCTTGCTCATCTCGCATCTTTAGATCATTTACCGGATTTCATTTTCGTGTCTGAAATATGGATCTTTGAATTTGAGATTTAAAATTTTTCTATTACTGGGTTCACTTTTGCCGCTACTTGCAATGATTCTTATGCACCGGACGGGGTGGGTGTGTTTTATAGAGAAGATATTTGTGCGAAGTTTCAAAACCTAATCTAAATAGTGCTGATGTGATTTGTTTAAATTTGGTATTATCTGGTATTCATTACTTTTTTGTTGGAGTGTACAGATTACATCTTTGTACCGTTAATACTTTTGTAGGTGAATTTTCAGAGTTTTTGGACAATCTTAGTTGCAAAAATGTAGTTCTTTTAGGTGATTTTAACAATTTTAAATTATTTTCTCTCCGTTCTCTCATCTTTTGGTTTTATCTCTTTGATAAACAAACCTACCAGAGGGCAATCGTGTTTACACCAGAAAGCAGAAGGTTGACATTTCTTTACAAAATGAAGATTATCTAGTAAATAATCCTTCGGAGGTAGCTAATTTATTCAATGAGTATTTTTCTAATATAACTCAAAACTTTGATTTATCTCAAATTACAAGGGAATGTCAATGTGCCGACTTCATTGTCTAGGAACCCTTTTATGCCGAAAGTTTCTTCTTTGAGAATTTTTCTTCAATGGAAATTCACAAAATTATTATGTCTCTCAAAACTTCAAATTCA
The DNA here is from genome assembly GCA_958431115.1 of Syrphus vitripennis. NCBI lineage: Eukaryota > Metazoa > Arthropoda > Insecta > Diptera > Syrphidae > Syrphus > Syrphus vitripennis. The sequence goes on from OY288108.1 coordinate 66,988,043, forward strand.
ACATCAGATGATATGATTTCAGCTAAAATTTATTTCTGATGTCTGAAGTTACATATTTAATATCAGCATTACAAAAGGAATTTTTCCAGATTCTCTTAAGTTAGCAATTGTTATTCCGCTGCATAAAAAAGGCGAAGCAACAAATCGTTGTAATTATCGACCTCTTTCGCTGTTATCAGTATTCTCCAAAGTATTTGAAAAAGGAGTTAAATCTAGAATGATTTCTTTTTTAGAAAAGCACAATTTTTATAGTAATTCCCAATTTGGTTTTAGGAAAGGTAGATCAACTGAAGACGCAGTATTAAAACTTTGTGGTGGGTTTTATTCAAGTTTAAATGATTCTGAAATTCCAGCTTCCTTATTCATTGATATCACCAAGGCTTTTGACATAATAGATCATGGTCTGCTATTGAAAAAGCTTTATAGGACAGGATTCCGTGGTTTTGTGTTTGATTGGTTTGCCTCTTACGTTAATAATCGTATACAAAAAGTTAAGATTGGGAATACTTTAAGCACGGTTAGATATTTAAATCTAGGTGTCCCACAGGGTTCTGTTTTGGGGTCTTTACTATTTTTAATTTTTGCGAATTCGCTTTTTATTCAACGTTTCAATGGGAAAATTACAGCTTTTGCAGATGATACGGCTTTATCTTACTCCACGAAAAACTATTTTAATTTTAACGTTTGCATAAACAATGATCTTGAAATACTCCGACAATAGTTCTTTCACAATTAATTGATAATAAGTATTAAAACAAAGTTCATGATATTCAACCTTACAGGTAATATCTGTGAAGACATTGTGCTGAGGTATCATTCACCAAGTTGTTCCAAGTTTCATTTGGAAAATTTCTGTAATCATAATTTTGAGTCAAAAACATATAGTGCTGATGATGACTGCTCTGTTGGATGCTTTTACATTGGACGTGTTGACTCTTTTAAGTATTTAGGGATAATGCTAGATAATAGGTTAAACTGGAAGGATCACATTATGAAATTAAAACTCTACTTTAATACAGCCTTAAGACAAATCTACCACCTCAGTCTTTATTGCAGCCAGCATGTCCTTAAACTAGTTTATAATGGCCTATTCAAATCTAAGTTACAATATGGGCTGACTTGCTAGGGTGGTACTCATTCTAATAAAATTGAGCCATTGCTGACTAAGCAAAAGCATATTATCCGAATTATGTGTAGAGTTAACCGCGGAACTCATAGCTTCGAGTTGTTTAAAGACCTTGATATTCTGCTTCTTAAGTATTTATATTATTATAAAGTTCTGAAAACATTTTTTGAAAGTTTTGGTTATTCGTCTTCGAGACATTATGATTCTCATAATTTACATGTTAATTATCTAAATTGGTCATTATACCAATTGTTAAAAAAGCGCACTTTTCTCATTTCTATAAAGTTGCCGCACCCCGCTTATTTAATTATTTACCCTAAAATCTGAGATGCGAGTGGATAAAATCGGTGTTCTTAAAAGATGTTAAATTTTATCTATTTAATTTAAATTATAATGAAATTGATACTTTTATAAATATTTTAATATGAATAACATTTGTTCTGATCAATTTTTTCTGCTTTTATAATCTTTTTTAATGGCACAGACTTGTTAAATAAGTAGAAGTTGAATGTAATATAATTTTTTTATAATTTTATTTTTAAAGCATAATCCATATTGATCCCCATCAATATTATTTAAACATATTTTCTAACTTAATGGTGAATTCTCCTCTTACCTTTGGTAATTGAATGCTCCTAAACTATTTCATTTAACATAATAAGCTTTAAATTGTTGTATTATTTAACTCTTAGTTTTATTTTAAATTATATTGTTTGCTTAACATATTGTTCTATGAAATAAAGTTTAAAATATAATAATATAATAAATAAAAGAGGCTGGGTGCGACCCGTACTGATAACTTCCCATTTGTGATCTTGAAAACTTTATGTTTAGTTTTTTTCAAATAACTACATTTTCTGCGAAATTATTTTAAGATTGAAAAGCATTTTAATTATTTAAAGAGATTTACGAAGTGCACATATATTATAGAGATTAAATACCTAATGGCAAAGTCAATATCATTGCTCGTTCTCAAGATATTTGAGTCGAAAAACCAATTTTACAACTTTTTAGTTTATTTTTTTTTTATATTTTTTGTCAAAAACTGTCAGTTAGATACTTGTCAAAATTAAACCTTTCATAAAAAATTGTACTGCCTATGTATAAAATAAAATATTTTAGAAGGCACAATCGTTGTTCGTTCTCAGGATATTCGAGCTTAAATACAATTGTAACTACTTTTCTTTAGAATTTTTAACAGTTTTTGATTTTTTGTTAAAAACCTGCCCATTCAATATTTGTCAAAATTTTATCAGTTGCTAACAATTATGTTATGTAGAAAATAAAACAAACAAGAAGTCAATATCGTTACCCGTTTTTGAGAAATTTGAGTCGAAAGACAATTTATACCAATTTTTGGTAGAATTTTTTGTAGTTTTTAATTTTTTGTAAAAAAACTGTCCATTGAATTTTTTTGAAATTTTTACCAGTAGTCAAAGACCACATTTTTTATAAAATAAAATTATTTTAAATTTTATATCGTTTTTCCATCTAAGGATATTCGAGTTATAAAAATTTTTTTTTTAGTTTTTCAGATTTTAAAAAATAACGGTATACTGATTTTTTTCCAAATTCGTATCAAATTTGTATGACGCCATAATGTGTCGAATAAAATTTATTTCAAGTCAATGGCATTATTTGTTCGTGAGATATTTGAGCCCAATCAAAATTTTCACTTCTTTTTTAAACTGCTATAGTAAAAAAACAACTGATTGAATATTAATAAACGCCCTTTCAGCTTCTTTCGAAGTAATTATCTATAAAACAAAATTTATTTCAAGTCGATATCTCTACTCGTTATTGAGATATCGACGACGAAAAATGGTACCAGAACGTACGGACGTACGGACGTACAGACGTACGAACGTACGTGCACACGCACACACAGATATCTCTCTAAAAATGATTGATATAGGCTCTAGGGACCTTGAAACGTCGAGAAATGTCAAAAATTTCAATTTGACAAATCGGACCGATTACAATAACTCCCTATGGGAAGTTAATAATAATAGTCCACTGAATTCATCCGTTTAAAGTCGATAAAGCATTACTTGTTGGTACTAAAATATTTTTGCACGAAATGTTTAACATTTAATATATTAATGTCTATACAATAAATACAGGGAAAATTATTTATTAGAGTAATATGAAGTATTTTTGCTAAGTGTCCATTTTTTGGGCAGCAAATTAATGTTTTCAAATATTGACCAATATACTCATATATAGATAAAATTATGTTACATTAATCTAGTTCTAGTTCTAATTGAGAATTTTCAGAAAAAAATGTTAAACTGGGTCTGTTTTCTTTGAAGTACATATCCATCATCTTGGAAAAAATAATCTCGTCGCCATATGGCTCAATACATATACCTATATGGTGTACACCTACCCAAAACGTTTCTTCTAGAAAAAACTGAATTTCTTTTTGCCAACTGCCATTTAGGCTATGAAATCTGTCAAGGTAGACAGGCTGAAAAAAGAAAAAAAGAAACTTCCAAAAATAAAACCCCTTACAAGGCAACTTTAACTTATATTTTTCGATAATAAACTTGGTTTGATTTAAAATGCTGGTTGTCCTCTGGTATTGGTCACATTTACCTTTAGCTTATAGACCTGAAAAACAAAGTTCATTTCCACATTTGTTAAATTGAAAAAAAAAAAAAAATAAATAAAAAATAAACAACGCAACAAAAAACATGTTATGCAGGTTAATTGAACAATAAAAATACATTAAACTCGACTTGTTGCTGTTTAAAGTCAGTGCTGCCAGCTCAATGTAATGATGGGTAAGTTATTTACACAGTGTTTGCAGGCAATGTTAGTCCGTCCGTCTTACATGCAAGGCTTTGGCGAAGAAGCAGAGCAACAACTTATCAACTGTTTTGATTCCAATAACACCATGGCATAACCTAACCAACCTGTAATTTAAATTCAATACAGACCATAAATACAGACGAATTGCGGTGAGGTTGTTTTTGCATAAGCTTTGCTGCTGTACGGTTGAGATTATTCGCGATTTCATTTTAGGATTTTCACCATCTAGTCTAGTGACCGACGGATTTGTACCTTGTGCGTACAGGGTACATAACAACTTCGCATGCCAGCATGCATGATTGCCATAAAAGTTTACTTGCGGAATGCAAGCCAAATGGGAACACTTTATTTGTGTACTAAGTAACTCATAAAAGCTACCACAGAGAGATGTTTGTTGGCCAAAATATATAAAAGTTTAGCTTTTTTTCGAATGAAAATTAATACAGCTGTGTGCGGAGACAGCACTCGCTTTGAAGCTTCAATGGAAGCGTTGCGCTGTCAATCAGCTTAATATACGTGCGGCCAACGATATAATAGAGGAACGGCCAACTTAACGCTGGTATTTAGAATTCCAGTTCAATTTGGAAAACAAAATACTTACATACGTGAGAAAAATCTTTAAAAGTTTTCAAATCGGACGACCTAAGTGGCGACAACACGACAGCGGCCCGGTATAGTGGCATAGCAATGTCTATATATGGTAAAGCGGTGGCGCGGTTGCTCTATAAGATAACGACGACGGTAACCGTGGTCGTGTAAAGGCCTTAGATACGTCGTTATGTAGATAGGACGTTCACGCTGTTTTTCTTATTTTATATTTGCCTACCTATACTTACCGCTCAGTGCCTAAGTTAGACAATTAAAATTGATAGCCAAATCTGAAGGGCGCAAATTAAGAGAGGCGGAAAAGAAATTTTAGATACTCATAGTATTATGTTGCCAGTTTTTTATTCAATTCCTATCATTTCTATAGGAATTTTGACAGACTAAAATTGATAGAAACTACGAGTTTTGGTGAATTACACTAGTTTACAAAATTTTGGGTCACCGATGCTACCTAAAAAAAACAACTTTTTTTTACTAATTTGGCTTATGTATATTAAATAGTATTTATGTATATATATATATTTAAATTCATTAAAATTGAACGACATAATGTAGAAGCTATGAAACAATAAGGTCAAGTCTTAAACAGAAAATTTAGTAAATTTCACAAATGTCAAATGGTTATATTTTCTTATGGGCTGTTAAATTCAAAAGAACTTCATCCGTAATGCTAATAATACATAAACTCATATATTTTTCGATTTACCGTTGTACTTGGGAAGCAATATTATCCAAGAAATGTTTACTTTTGTAAAAATATCATAAACGGTGGAGATAAAAAAAAAATTTCAAAATGAAACAAAAAAAATATATCTCCAACTTTAAAATGTATGTAGACTTTTAGCAAACGATTGCAGAGTTAAAATTTAGATAAACTTGAACTTCATAAGGCTTAGTGGTGTTCCATGGTCTGACAACCTTATCACCGGATCAGAGTTATTATCCAGGGCGCCGCAAAACATAGATACGACCCTTCTTAATATTGTTTTGATTTCTGTTTTGTTTCCCATCAGGCTAAAATAAACTATATTTCCATTAGTAAAGCGAGCAAACCACACGAATAACTAATCGCAGCACTTTAATAGCGATGATATGAAAGTTAACAATATTTTGTAGTCCCACCATTAAATAAAAAATACACATACTAGCTCAGATACCTTTATAGTATGATTCAAAACTATGCCAAAGTTATTACCGACTGACAGATACCATAATTTAACGTCTGTCTCCAGTGTTGTTTTTGTTTTGTTTGTGTATATAGGCACATATTTACATTTGACAGAAGAGTGCTTCATTGGAATATTCAATGCACGAACTCGAATCGAAAGTCTAAAATAACGTATTGTTCTGTGATTTATAGTTATAGGATTCTTAAGACTTGAGACTATTGACTTTTTGCTGTGTTATTTTGTTTGAAGGAAAGCACTTCGTTAACATTTTTTCATCGTCAAGAAACGAAAAAAGAATTGCAAATATTCCACCTTATAGTGAAAAGATAATATTGAATATCGATGCGAAAGTAAATTGTTGGAGACATTTTTTCAATACATTTTTTTATTGTTTTCTATTTCTTTTTTTTTTATTTAAATTTTTTTTTATTTTATTTTTTTTTTATTTTTATTTTTTTTATTTTTATTTTTTTTTATTTTTTTTTATTTTTATTTTTTTTAATTGAAAAAATTTTTTTTTTGCTCAATTTTAATTATCATAGAGGGGTATGATAATTAAATTAAAATACATATTCTTAAATAAAAATTTTGACACAAAATATCTCAGATGCCAATTTTAACAATTTAAGACAGGTAGGTACTTAAAAACCTTTAGTCATTGTCAATTTTAAATTTTATCAGAATATTTAACAAGTCAAAATTAAGAAATTGCGTACATTGTTACAAGCCCAACCCAATACTGGAACAAGTTCAAACAAGCTAGGAAGGCCTGTAACGGTTATATCGAAAGAATAAAATTTTTGCATGACCAAAGGTATTAAACATTTTTGGTCATTTATGTCGATAAAACATCTGCTTTCAGCTCACTAGAGAAGGTCAATTTGCTTGCAGTACGTTTGCTGAAAATTCGACACTGCCAGATGGTGTTATGACTCCTCCTGCACTTGGGAGCTTAAATGATTTAAAAAAAAAACATAAACATATATTTATTTATAATTCGTTAAATACTAACGTTAACAATTCTTAATATATACTTAAAATCTAAAAAAAACTTAAACTAGACTGTTGAAAAATATCAATTTGCAATTTATACTTTTTAAATTATCATTTGGTGAATTAATACAAGAGTAAAATTTATTATAGATGTCAATTAATTGATTTAAGGGGCTATGTACACCATAGTTTGATCTGCTAAAATAAGTATTCAATGGTTTCTGGAGTCTTATACTTGAACGACTAAAACTAAAGTTTAAACTACCAAGAACTGATGGTGATGAAATTTGTCCGTTTATTATTCCAACAATAAAACAAAACTGCAAGTACATCCTATGATTTGTCAAAGAAGGAAGATTTATGAGAGAAAGTCTTTGTGAATAAGGTGGTAATGTATGAATATCATGAAACATCGGAAGGGATCGTAGACAAAAACGCAAAAATCTTTTCTGAATGGCCTCGAGTCTTGTGACGTGTACGGCGTAGTAAGGTGACCATACTGTACAAGCATATTCCAGGACTGGTCTTACAAATGAAACAAAAAGTAATTTTAAAACATATGGATCACGGAAATCACGGCCAAATCTCTTAATAAAACCCAGAACTCTATTTGCTTTTTTAACTATGAAGTTAATATGTTCATTAAATGTTAGTTTCGAATCTAAGACAACACCCAAGTCAGAAAATACATATACTCTACTTAAAGGACAAGAATCAAACATGTAACTAAAAACGATTGGAACTTTTTTGCGTGTAAAACTCATGGTTTTACATTTGTCAACATTTAAAACAAGACGATTATTATTGCACCATTCCCTGAATAATATTAAGTCTTCTTGCAAGAGAAGACAGTCAGATGTAGAGTTAATTTTTTTAAAAATTTTAATGTCATCAGCATATATTAGGACAGACGAATTTTGTATGATCGAAACCAAGTCATTTATAAATAAAACAAATAGAATAGGACCAAGGTGACTACCCTGGGGGACACCAGAATTCACAACAAATGAACTTGAACACTCATTACTAAATTTAACACTATAACGCCTATCTTGCAAATATGAGGAGATCCAGTTTATGAAACAGTCGTTAAAACCTTGTTGTGATAGTTTTAAAAGTAATGTTTTATGACACAATTTATCAAAGGCCTTGCTGAAATCAGTAAAGATACAATCAACTTGTTCACGTTTTTCAAAAACATCTAAACAAAAGGACGTAAAGTTAAACAGATTAGTAACAGTTGAACGCTTTTTAACAAAACCATGCTGGTTATCACAGATAATTGAACTACAGTGAAAAGAAAGGACGCTACATACGATTGACTCAAATAGTTTAGGTATCACAGATAGTTTAGCAATAGGTCGGTAGTTCATTATTTCGTTTTTAGGACCTTTTTTGTGTACTGGTATTATGAAGGAGCTCTTCCAGATAAAAGGAAACAGCGAGTTACTTAAAGACGTGTTGAAAAGAAGACATAACGGGTGTGCTAAATACGCAGCACATTTCTTTAAAATGGATGATGGTACACCGTCGGGACCAGGACTAAAACATTCGTCAAGTTGTAGGATACTATTAAGGACAGTATTTTCACTTATAACGAAATTGATAGAATTTAAGTGGGGGAAATTTATAACAGTGGTAGATGTGTTAGATAAACTACTAGTATTATAATCTACAAAAGCATCTTTGAAGTAGTTTGCAAACATGTTTGCAATTATTCTCGGCTCATTACTATTTGATGTCGAATCAGTCATTAAGTTAGGGTACCCATATGTTTTCTTCTTACGATTAACAAATTTCCAAAAACTATCAGGATTATTTTTAAGGTTTAATTCAATTTTCCGAATGTAGTCATCATATAGGATGTTAGAGTAGTCAGTGAAAAGTTGTTTTATTATAATGAACGTCCTATAATCATCATCAGCTCTTGTTTGATTATACCTTATCCAAGCTTTGTTCCTTTTGTTTTTTAAGTTTTTAACGTGAGAATCAAACCATGGTGGAACACTCAAGTTATTTCGAGTCTTTTTAAATGGAATCGTTTTGTAGAAACAGTCAAAAAGAGTTAAATAAAAAATGTTGCACATATCGTCAATATTTAAGTTACAAAATAAGTGATCCCAATTGATCGTACATAATAAGTTAAAAAGGTTTTCAAAATTACACCTACTAAAGTTGAATTCTAGTTTGTTGTTATTAGATAGCATATGAGGTGAAGCCATGTTTAAATTAAGTGCTATGTCTAATGCAGGATGATGGCGATCTTCATTCACAATTTTGACAGCAGAAGAAATCACAGCTGCTTCAGAGCATATAGTTTCGGAAAAAAATACCAGATCGAGTGTTTTTCCAAAACGGTTCTTGACACCGTTGAGTTGACTTAAGCCACATGAAGACATACCATCTGTTAATAAAAACTCGTTTGAAGACGACGCGTTTATTGGAACGTAGAAGTTATCGTCGTCAATTTGAATCCAATTGAGATTGGGTAGAAGGATATAAATACTTTCTATACAGTTGTTTAATTTTTCATAAACCTCGTTCTTGGAGCTTGGAGGTATATATGCTGGTATAATAAATAAATGTCCTCTTGCCATTTTAATTTTTAAGCATAGTATTTCAATGTCAGTTGATCGAAAATCGTCAATCAGGTAACCAGTGAGAGTATTGTTGATAGCGACAAGAATTCCGCCACCAACGGCGTTTGAATCGTCTGAGTTATTACGATCACGTCTAAAGACTTGATAAGAGGAGTCAAAAAGCTCCGAGTCCGAGATAGAGTTGTTGAGCCATGTTTCCGTCAATATTATGATATCGTGAGGAAGATTGTTAATGTTTCTGTAAACCATGTTGGTCTTTGTCCGAAGTCCATTTACGTTTTGGTAGTAGATTAATACCTTTTTAAGCTGCTTTGACGGTGGTTTAGCGTTGTCCGATACTGACGAAAAGGGTTATTCGACTTATTCATAAATTCATGTACTATTACTCCTTTAGGCCAAAACGATGGTGAATTTAAAACATGGAAAATTGAGTCAGGTGCACGTATTTTAAAAGACGAATACTTAGTATGGTTACGATGTAAAATTTTCTCAACATTTAACGTAAATGGGGAACCCAGCTTTTCGGACAAGTGATTTTTTATGTCAAGTGCATTTGTAGACGGTGCTAGTTTAGAAAGAAACAATATTTTTTGCCCTTCAACAGCCTTTAGTCCGGATACAATTGGAGATGTTAGTGAGGTAGTTTCGTTGGTGATTTTTGGCAAAAAAATGTTTTTCGACAAAGTAGAAGTCGAAGAATCCACATTCAGTTGGGTCGTTGAATTAGATGGTGAGAGATTAACAACATTAGGTGCTGATATCAGTGGTAATGTTAAAGAAGAAATAGATAACGAAGCAGGTACATTGTTGTTAGAGTTAAAATTGGCTATTGGGCGAGATATTGCAAAGTCTCTAAATACGGAGGTTGCAACTTTCTTTGGTAAATGGCATATATCAGAATTTTCGTCGTCAAGATCATCGTTTTTACGTTTGGTTAAGGTTTTTGTTTTGCTTCCTAAATCAGGAGTTTTGTCTTTATTAATTTTATTTACAATATTTCCGTTGGTGCAGGTCAGATTTTCAACTTCCTTTGAAAGAAAAGTAAATTGTTTCTCCAATTTTTCTAGGTCCTTAATATTTTTTATGACGTCTCGAACAATATTCTTTTCGGCGATCGGGTCGCATTTATCACAAAAGTAGAAAAAAGATTTTCTCTTAGCAAAAAGTTTTATGCAACTGAACGGGGCGTCAATGCAAAGTACATGAAAAACTCTCCGACAATTACCGCTACACATAATGGAGTCGATCATGTAATCAGAGATGGTATTACAAGCACCACAATTAGCCATAATAAGAAATCGATGTTAATGTTTTTAGTTTGTATGCCGTGTTATGTGTTTGTTTATAAATTAAGTTTTAAATAATTTTAAATATTGATTTAAAATTTTTGATTGTTAGTGTACTCAGAAAATATACAAATTTAATTTTAGTACATACACAAACCAAAAAGTGAGGATGTCGATAGTGTAGTTAATCAATGATAACGTCGGATGAGTAGTCATAAATAAATGACAGGTACTATGTAAAGATGTTTGTTGTATTTTTTTGCTATATGTATGTATATTGTATATGCCAGTAAGACCTAGGGTCTTATAAATTATTTGTTAGAAGAAACACATCCAGGGTAGCAGTCAAGCCACCTTCAATTTTATGGGACAAATCTTCTAGAAAATCCGCTGCGTGCGCTTTTTCATTTATTTTACTCTACTGGTCTCTTTTCGAGCAGATGAAAAACTGCATTTTTCCAGCCTGTCTCTAAAAAAGGCGAATCTTCCTCACCATCTAACTACCGACCAATTGCACCCATGCCCGTTCTTCTTTCGAAGAACATGGATACGCTGATAAACTTTTAGCTTAAGTAATATCTCGAGGAAGGAGAGCTTCTTAATAAGCGACAGTAACAGTATGGCTTTGGTAGCAATAGGTCCGCTGGTGATCTGAACACCATACAGTGTCACAGATCTTTACATCATTTTGGATAAAGTATGATTATTCCGATTGATATTTCAAAAGCGTTGATAGAGTTTGGCTTCAAGCTCTCTTATCGAAAATGCTGCATTTTGGTTCGATGATTTCCCCCTTTGCTGGATTACAAATAACCGTTCAGAACGTTCAATACAAGTTTTATTAAAAGGTTTTAAGTCTGATGTTTATAAAATAAATGCTGGTATGCCTCAGGGCTCCGTTTTGTCTCCGACTCTCATCCTTATTTTTATCAATGGTCTCTTGTCTGAAACTTCGCCAAAAATGCTGCAAAGTGTTTAGGCTTTCTCCGACGACGATGCAAGACATTTGTATCCCCACTTGATCTGGCTGTAACCCATTGTCCTTTATTCGTCCAAAACACGAGTACAATTACCATATTTGGTCAGATGCTATAACCTAATCGATTTTTTAAATATAGTTTTGTTTCAGTTTTTTAGTTTTATTGACTTCATAAATATATACATATTTACATTTCAGTGTTTTGATATAACTAAGTCTTTTATGGTTACCAGAGTGACATTTTCAAAAATAAAAAGCTTATAACATTAAATTATTATTTTTTTTTTTTAAATACATTTAGTATTATTATTTAAAAATTTTCTTGCATAATTTTGTTTCTGTAACGAAACGCTTTCGTAATATAACCAATAAACATCTGCAACGAATGGCTTGAAACCACTTTCAAGCCGTTCTATATTTTTTCAAATACACTATTCAATGCATTCACATCTTTCAAAACAAATCAAATGAATCATCAACTCAAACCAAAACAATAGAATCGTGTATTTACTTGAAACGAATACACCATTTGATTTTTTTCTCAAATGCATCGAATACAGCGAGTTTATATCGAACACATCGAATACACCGAATCAAATACAACAAATTAATTTAATTTGAATTTATATATTTGTAAATGTTTTCATTGATTTTTTCGTTGTTTTTTTATTTTTTTATTTTCTTAGCTATACGAAAAATTTGAAATTCTAACAGCTAATTTTTTGGTAAAAAATTCAAAACTCTATGTTACCGTTAAGCGAAGATATTAAGCTAAACGTTTTGAATTTTCTAATGTTTTTAAACTGTTTTCAAGTTTTTTTTTTAATATTTTCTAAACTTGTTGACATAAAAATCTGAAATTTCAACACAACATGTAATTTATTCTATAAAAAATAATAAAAAAATACTTAAAATTATAAAAAATTACCAAGTACCGTTATTTGCATAAAATCGATTAAAAACCACACAACTCTTTATTGCTTGAATGTAGTGTGTTAAATTTTTCATATATCGCATCTGTGTAAAAAATCCTATTTTTTGATATCTCATTTGTAATTTTACGTGCCATACAAGCGTCACAATCATAAAATAAATTTAAATTATGAATACACTAGAATTGAATTAGAAATTTTTTCCCGGTTCGTCGCTGAGACGAACTACCATTTAAGAAGTAAAGCTTAGAAGAGAAAAAAAACTAGTGTATTTGATTTTATACTCGGTACATTCGGTGTATTCGATGTGTTTATAATATGTTAGGCTTGTTCTGTTCTATTTGATTCAAGCATTCAAGCCTAGGATAGAAACCAAATACTGTATTCGTTCTGTTATAAAGGGATCGAATCGTGTGCAGTATTTGTTTTCAAGAATAGTGTATTCATTTTTAGTGTACACTACTTTCTATGAATGCAACGAACAGAATACACTGAAGTACTGTGCTTGGTCAGGGAAGGCAAATGAATGTATTCATGCAGACCTCTAATAACCAACTAGAGGGTCCCAACCTCTCTCCATTCAAAATTTTGATTACTTCTTCTAGACTGAGACTCCACTGCAAAGAAACGCCTTCGAAATTCCTTGAGTATTGGACAGATTCCCACAAAGTGAAAAACATCTTCGCGCACTTTCAAATTGCATAGATCGGTTAATATTGGTAGTTCTGGTCGATGCGGAATATAATTCAAACCAATGACTTCACCTCTTATTTTAAATAGCAAACTGATTTGTTCTGTTGTGTTTTGTGCCAAGAAATACGTGTTTGTATTTAAAAAATGATTCAGCTTGCTGTAGTAGGTTCTGCGTTGCGACGACTCTGCTTCCGTAGTGAACTTATCATAAATCATATTTCCTTAGCAAATCTTTAAATTTTAACATTATTGCTTCATTATTATCGGTGGTTGATACTATAAAATCTGCTGAAGATTCGTTGGCCAATTTGTTCCACTCAGTAACGCAAGTTCCCCCAGAATGTATCAGCTGCATGAGAACCAGTCTTGGAATCCTTTCTCCTCCCATCGCCATTACTCTTGTCACATAATCGAAATGTATTTTTAGCGTATCCAGAAATAGCTGTGTTATACCTGTTTCTAAGTATAACATATAATTTTTTAAAATATAAATTCCCCAGTTTAAGTTTCATGAGATTTAAAAAGTTTTTAGAATTTCACTACGATTGGTGTCAAAAAAAAAACATTCTTTTCAAGAAATATACAAACTGAGCAATCGTAAATTGGAGAACAGTTTAGAAACTTCAAAAAAGTCAGAGAATATAGCAGCTAATTGCGTCAACCTCTAGCCCTGTTTTCTCGTCTCATTTATTAATTATATATAAGTCATTCAAAATTAAAACCACAGAAGAAAACATGTAACTATTTAAAAAAAAATGTAATCTTTCGCTTTTAATCTCAGTTATTTGAGTGGTACATGCATACATTTTTCGAACAATTTTTGTTCATTCAGGAGCCAAACTGTGCCAGTGTGCACCATTTTTCCTGTTCACGCTCTAAAATATCATTAAATAAAATTGTCTTACTGTTATATGTGAATCGCAATCTTTTTTTTTATAACAAAAATGTTTCGGATATTTGCTTATATCTTTAAAAGTATGTATAAGCCATCCGGTTTTCAGTGTTTGATTTTAAATAAATAAGAGCATTAAATAGTAAAAACAAAAATGACACTTTGTTTAGTTTTACAAAGAACGCGACGCGTTGACGGTCAAAAATCGATAATTTCCATTCAAATTATCGATCGGGTCGGCTGATCGTGCTCTGTTTGACAAGGCCTTAAAACTTTGAAAAAAAAAATCGGTTCGAACAAAAAGTATTAACGCCAGTATTCACCGAGTAAGAACTTAAAAAATCGTCAATATTTATGATTTTTTTAAGTTATGAACGTTCTTCAAGTAATGAGTGCTCGGTGAGTTTTTTAAGTTTTTTTTCTCCAAAATTTTGAGCTTTGATGCATATTGGGGATAAAAAAAAAAATTGAAATGAGAAAATGAAGAGACTATAACTACTTCTAACAAATTTGTATATTTTGTAATCGGACAATGTTTTAAAAGGGTTTAATATAGCCAGTGAAATAATGAACAAAAAGAAAAAAATAATAAAGTTTTTAATGATTATTTTTTGTTAAAAAAATACATCACAAGGATTCAGTCTCCACTTTAGTATATAGTTTAATTAAAATTATAGAAGCAACTCTTTGTGTATGTAGGTACGTAAGCCAAAATAAATTAATATATTAATTTCTGTACCTTGGTTCTAAAAGGACCAATTTCCTTTTGGTTCCAAAATTGAACTAAGTACACCATTGCGTTCAGCGTAAGATGTTCTACGATGTTAATGGCTTTTCACGTCCATATTTGCTTAAATTGTATGGAAATAATCGAAATGAAAAAACTATAATTGCAATTTGCCAATAATGATCAATTGTGACATTGAATTTTTTCGAATAAGGCAATTCGTTCAATTAAATCGGTTTTTGTTTTAAATATTTTTTGAACTCTAAACAGGTCAATTCATAGTTAAATTGAGTAATTCAAATTGAAACATATCATACATAGTTTCGAATTTAAGTTTTCATCTGTCCAAGCAATATTTAAGACTGAAAAAACTTTTGCTGTTGAATTATTTGAAGTTTGAAGACACAATCGAAAATTATCTTCAAATAGGAAAAAGATTTGAAGAAGGGTGTGTTCCAAAATGAAAAATTTGCATTAAATTACCATTTTTCACATGCGGAAAGGCACGTTCAATTTATCATTTTTTTGAAAGAATTTTGATTTGGTCAGTTTTCGGTTTTTGAAATAATGAACGTTTTTATGTTGAAAAAAAAAAACATAATGAACATATTTTTTAAATAATAAACAGTTCATTATAATAATAAACGGATGGTTACCGTATACAGATTAGATTAGATTAGATATTTCTATGGATTCTTATGAGCCAAAATATATAATAATATTTTGGGAGCGGGTCATAATCCTGTATGTCAAAATACTGTATGACAAAATACTGTTTGGTCAAAATACTGTAAGATCATAATCCTGTATGTCATTATACTGTAAACACAAAATCCTGTACGTCAAAATACTGTATGAGCAAAATACTGACTTGCAAAATCCTGTTTTGTAAAATCCTGTACGGCAAAATACTGTATTTTCATACTGTATTTTTTTTTAAAGAAATTTCCGTTAAAAATACGCATAATACTATGTTTTGAATATTAATTGTGTTTCGTTTATTGACATTATTCAAATATAATTTATAACAGTTAGAAAGTAAATAATTCCTTTGAAAATTAACAAATAAAAAAATAATTCTACAAATAGGTTCATAAGGGTATGTCATAATGCATATTTCAGCCAAAATCACTTTTGAAGATTTAAACTTTAGGGGGTTTAGGACGCTTAGCTTAGCCGCAAATCACGTTTAAAGATAAAAATCGGTTTATATTATTATGACACATTTCTTATTTGCGCGGCTAAAATAATGTGCATTCAAATGTATGACAAGTAAGTTGGTATAATTCATTCATGAAATCAAATTATGTTTTCACAAAAAAAGAGAAGAAGAAAAATTGAAAAGAAAAAGTAAGAAAGAGTAAGCAAACAATTACTAATTGAGAGAACTCAAGAAATAATTTTAGAGGGAAAATGAAGTGAACGAAAAAGAAGTAAATAAGTGTAGAATTTTGTTTTCTCCCTTTTTCTCTTAGCTCCTAATTAGGTACCTACCCACATATATTTATCAACAATAAGCATGCTTTTTTTTTAAGTTTGATATTTTATTATCGATTATCAAAGTTCTGAAAAAAGACTGTAAAAGAAATATCGTTTTGATAATGTAAAAAAGTGCGCGCGCACTTTTTTACATTATCAAAACGATATTTCTTTTACAGTCTTTTTTACAGTATTTTGAAATACAGTATTTTGACCAACCAGGATTTTGGCATACAGGATTTTGAATACAGGATTTTGGCACATACAGGATTTCGACCCCAACCCTAATATTTTTGGCTCATAAGATATGCAAGAGGGGAACAAAATCATAAAGCAGATGAACCAGAATTAAAAATTAAAAAAAAACTGTTCTGAAAGAAATCCGGCCAAATATTATAAAAATCAAAACCTTAAAACACTATGAAGCTGAAGATTGCAGAAAGGAAAATTCAAAAAAAAAAAAAAAAAACTGGAATCTGGAGGTATTTTGAAATGATTTTTCAAAATTTTAAAGTGTTGATCATAAATTTTTCTAGACGTGATGTTTTTTATTTTGTTTTTTAATATTATTTTTTAATCAAAAAACGTGAAATTCAAATCAATTTTTTGTTTGTCCTGGAATCCTGCCCACAAGAATGGTGTAATTAAAAAAAACTATGTGTAAAAAAAGAATTTAGACTGCCATGTTGATGTTGAAAATTTAGTGTATCAATTGAGAGGCCAACAAAGGGAAATTGTAAAACAAAATCTAATATTAATGAAACCAGTAAATTTACGTGAAATTGTGCTTAATAAAACAGATGATGACCTAGGAAAAAGTGAAAAAAAATATCAATTTTCGCACAGCCTTCAGGTATTGCAAAAACGAAGTCGGAAAAAAAACTGAAAACGATAAACACCCCAATGATATTGCTGATATTATATTGCGGATGTCTCAGGCTCAATCATCCCTAAATACGAAAATGTATATCCTCATTTTCAGTATATTTGGCTATAACACACTGTCAAAATATTGAACATATGGCTTGCAGGGTGAAATACCTTTTTTTTATATTATTGTCTACAAGAGAAACTCCTAAAGTGATTGATGCTATAGTAAATCTTGCAAATTTACAAGAAACACTTAGCTCAGATCAAGAATATCAAAATAATGAAGAATTAAACGAGAAAGATGATAGTGAAAAGGACGAAAATGAATTTGAAGTTGAATTTTCAAATGACAGTGAAAATGGTGATGAAAACACAAAATAAGACAGCAAGAATTAAAAAGACAACAGAAAAGGAAGCTAGGTACAAAAATATCCTTTTTTTCGATTTGTTTAATGTGATTAATGATGATAACAAATTTCTTTGTGTTAATTTTTGCAAATACCTGCTGCTCCTCTCACCAATGAAAATAAGCACATTACAAATTAGCACGCTGACAAAAGCTATAATCTTGTGCAATCAGTAAGTAAGGAATTTCTGTTAGAGCAACCGAGAAACTGAAGATTCGCCAGCCCAAAAAAAAATAGTAAGTGAGCCAGACAATCTTGATTCTTTGGAAGTATGGTCACGTCGAGAGGAAAACCCAAAAAAACCCAGGGCCAGTTACCAGGATCGAAAATATTTAAAACATATGGCTGAAAAACATGACAAGATGAATCTTCAATTCAATTCAAACTGCACCGATAAAAATCCAGATTTGTATTTTGATCCTCAACCTCCAAGGCAGTTTCTCGTTTGTTACGCTAAGGAATTCCATGACAACAGAAGAAATATTTTTGCGATGTCAGAAGATTACATTTAAATGGAGATAGCGTCAACTGCGAATTTTCCTGATCCTTTTCTAGTTTATGGACACATACAAATTACATACTTCTTCCCTGTAATGTTAATTGCCATCACTAGGTGTTAGTCTATGTAAATCAACGAGAGTCCATAATTTTGCTTGTTCGACTCCGGCTCTAAGAAGAGTCAAAGAAAAAAGAAAAGAAGTTAGGATGTTATCAAAAACAAATATTTGGAAAATTTCATTAAATTTTCCAAGTCGGTACGTGGATACAAAAGTTATATGTATAATTTAACCATACTAACCCGTTTCTACTAAAATGGTGACTATAATCTATGTCTACCTATTTTTAAAGGTATTTCCTCAGTATGGATTTAAGTGGAAAACAGAAGAATACAATTACCCAACGTGATAGCTTCAACTGTAGGAAATTTGTAATTAATTATATAGAGAATATTCTTGATGGGAATGTTTCTTATATAAGCCCAATCAAACCAAACGCTAATCGAGTGACATTGAAACATGAAGTATTTTTGATTCGTTAGATGTTCCGAATTTTAGAATGTCTCGACTATTTGAAAGAGTCTGAGGAAAAGATAAAAGACAAATATTTTCTCTTCAATTGTGACTGTTGTTCGAGATGGCTGACATTACAACAAGAATATAATCTTGTTCCTAAAATCTTAAGGTGATTTTAATTTGTATTTTTTTAAATTTTATGTGCTAAATTTATCAAAATTCATAGAGAGCTTTGTATAAAACGTTTTTCAGATCGCTTTAGTTGAACTTTACTGTATGATTTCATTGATTCGAAGATAAAATCATATGTATAATAATATAAGCTGTAAAACTATGTAAATAAATGAAGATTTTGTACAAAATCCATGAACTTCCAAATCATTTTGTCTGTGATAGGTTTTTGCTAAAATGTTCTTGTTTTGTTAAAAATGTCGTTGAGATTTCCAAAATTCGGTTAAATAGTGTTTTCAATTTTAGCCTGCTGTCATTTCAAACCTCCGAGTTTTATTATAATAATAATAATATCATCGTACAAAAAATTAACGGTTAATATTTAAAAAAAAAACATATTTTTATGACATATTTTTTTTCCGTTGTTGTGGCAGGATTCCAGGACAAACAAAAAATTAATTTGAATTTTACGTTTTTTCATTAAAAAATAATATTACAAAACAAAATAAAAAACATCACGTCTAGAAAAATTTATGCTCAACACTTTAAAATTTTTAAAAATCATTTCAAAATACCCCCAGATTCCAGTTTAAATTTTTTTTTAATTTTCCTTTCTGCAATCTTCAGCTTCATAAAACGCTGCTTCTTTTTTGCAGAGATACATACATTAATTTGTAGGCGAATATTCTAAGATACATCGTTGTCGTTGCTGATAGACATTAATACTTCCCTTAATAGAAATCTCTATATTCAAAATCAACACTTGATTTTTCTTTGTTATTTGTGTTAAATGCGTGCAGCCTACAATTCATGCTGCAACCATAACAAACATTTCATGTGTTGATTTGCGCTTAATCGGAGAAATGATAAAATCTTACGTGACCA
This sequence comes from Syrphus vitripennis, assembly GCA_958431115.1. Lineage (NCBI taxonomy): Eukaryota > Metazoa > Arthropoda > Insecta > Diptera > Syrphidae > Syrphus > Syrphus vitripennis. The sequence continues at coordinate 67,007,685 of OY288108.1, forward strand.
AGCATGAACTCTGTTCCAACTTCCAAATGCACATAATTTTATACTTTTAGATCTTTTTTTTTATGAGTGAAATCTTCACGTTAAAATAAATTAGTAATTTTTAAGAATGCAGAGAAAAAGTAAATGCTTGTTATTTTGTACTTTTGGATTATTGTAGTATCTTGTTGGAAATTAGATGAGCTTAATAAGATTTCTCAAATGTATTTATATTTTTTAATACGAGTATTTGAAATTAAAATGAGCAGGGAACCTACGAAAATAGAACAAACAGATACACAAAATATTCCTTCGCAGTTATGTTCATTAACGAGTGCCAAAATATATAGTCTTATTTATTAACTCGTTTTATTGCCGGGGAAAAGTAACTCCCACTTTACAACGCCTGAGGAGTAAGCGCGGAGTAAGCTGAAACGATAAGTTTCGAGTCGATACGCTTGGAATGCTAAACCCGGGATTGTATCGGCAAACATGTACAGTTACACCAGGCTCATCTGGGTCATCTACTCGGGCTAGTACTGGCAAACTCCCTTCAAAATTCCCTCTGGCGAAAATGACGGACTGCAAGGCATGACACCGTTGAGCTATCCAAATCCTTTTTTTAGTATCCCAAGTATTCATTTTGATAAATCTAAATAGTAGCCAAAAAAGTTAATACGTTTTGTTTTTGTAGCACAAATCGTGCGCCACCCTGTATAGTAATTTATTTTCTTATATGTTTGTATGTATGTACTAAGTTGGTTCATTAAGAACACACGCGTACAATTGTACATATGAATATATACATATATTATTTTTTAAGTAGGTATTTAATTTTTATTATAAAAGTGATTCTGTTATTTTAATAAAACGCGTTGCCTAGATTGTTCATCATCATCGGCTCGACAACCGGTGCCTAGATTGTTAGTTAATTATAATTAATTATATCTACATTTTACATATTATAGTTTTTGCTTGGCATTTAAATGAATTTTCTTCGGGTTTTGCGGTAGCATTCAAAGTATGTATTTGTTATAAAACAATTATCCTGCTAAAAACAGAATGACAAAACGCAAATACATAGTTTAATAACATGCGATTACTTCTCCTGTCAATTACCAATCAACGTACTTAAAACGCTGTATAATTTCATACCATAACAAAGGGTAAATTTTAGAGACGTGGATTATTTTTTTTTTAGTTTCAAAAAAAAAAAAAAAAAAATGTTAATCGTGTGGACATGCGACTGAAGTTACAGCGAATTAAATTTAAATTTAAAATAAAATCTCAACGTTATTATTATTTGATCAGTATTTCACGATGTTATGAATTTCCTAAAGTAGGCACCTAAATGGGTATTTTTTAAATTATAATTTATGAGACTACGCAATGCTTATTTAATAATAGTGCTTGTGTGAGTTGATAAATATCCATACCTTTATAACAATAAGTGGAATTTAGCGAAAATTATTTTATTGAAACTTACTTGTCTTCTTGAAACCCCACTCGAACATGTCTATCAATAAATTAAATGTTTGTTATTTTTTTGTTTATTTTTTAAGAAGGTTATTTGACAGAGAAATTAATAGCGTTTCAAAATTGTTCAATACAAAGTTTTTAATCGTTAATTCGTCATTAGTTTAATATAAGTGAGTATATCCTAACTCTATCAAAATTTTTGTGGCAAAGAAAGTAAATATAATAAAGAGTTAATAATAATCTCAATAAATAAATTGCAGCCGAGTTCGTATTGTTTATACAAATTAGAAACATTCTTTTTTTTTGTACTGGGTTTTCTTGTTCGCTAGGTTGACCTCCGATTTTGCATTGTTCAATCTCTAAGGCCAACTACATGCTGATGTATTTACATTTGTTTGATCCTGGGCCAAATCAACTAAAATTATTTGTGATAAGTGGCAGCCATTACTAAAGACTACATAAACAAATTGCGTTGAAAATGACTGTCACTTATCAAAAATCACCATAGCCAATATGACCCCTGGAATTTTGACAACTGCCTTTCTTCGGTGATTGCCTTTTGAACTGAATTCTTTTAACAAGACATTGCCAGGTAAGTTGGTCAAGCTGTATTTTGTTCTTGGTTCTTTTGACGAGAAGGTTTTCTCGGATTTCCTTACTGTAGGAAAGACTCAAAGCCGTTACCAGATCATTATTGATGTCATTTAAATTTCTATTTATTTTTAGTTTTTAATTGATTTAATTATTTAGTTTAATTGACATTTATATTGCACTAATGTGTTTAAATATATAATAAAAAATATAATAAATTAAAAACAAGACAAAACAAAAATTATCAAGTAATACGAGTATCACAGACCATTTTTCATTTTTCTCTAGAACTCAGATTGTATTTCTTCTGACCCACTCGTTTTTTTTTTTTTTTCAATGATGGAGTTTTTACCTCAGCACAAACTTCTTAGAATGTGACGTCAGCGGAAACTTTTCATTTCAAATTTCAATAGCCCTTTTGTAACAAAACATGCTTTTAATAGATTTGAAACAGTTTACTGGTTGAATTCCATTCCCTTGTAATAAAATAATCCATTCTCTCGTTGTCATCAGTTAAACTAAATCATATTGATTCACATCTGTGATTAATTTTAATTCTACATTTTTGGATGTATGTTCATTTATGTAGATGATTAATTCCAGTGAACTATTGGCTCTGATAAACCAAGTTATTTTTTTAAATTCTATTATGGTATTTCAACTACAGCCAATTAAGAATTTTAATTTCGTTTGCCCTTACATAATGCTTTGATCTTTTGAATCAAAACACATTGAACTTAATTAACTTCGTCTATTAAAAATTAAGATGTATTTTCTTAAGAACTCAACGTATGCTGAACCATTGTTAATTCGAGTGTTAGGGTAAGGCCAAAGCTATATCAAATAAATAAACCTCTTAAAATAATTACACACTAAATTCAATTTAATAAAATTTTTTAATTGCATTATGTATTAATTTCTAAGTGATATTTTATTTTCATGAATTCAAGAACTGTAGGAATTATACGTAACAATTAAAATGCAAGTTTCGAACCTGAACCTTATTAATATGTTTACATTTTGGAACATAAATATTGTTTTGCGTGTTTTTTTTTGTTGCTATAATTAGGGTTGCCGCTTACACACACCCTTTTAAGACATGCGATTTATATGATTTTTTTTTTTTGTAGAAATACTAAACATCGATTTACTCAAAATTTGCATGTCCATATGCATTAAGATAGAGCTTAAATTCTTATACGACAGTAAAAAGAAGTTCGTGGTATGAACTAAGGTGCCAGATATCTAAATGTTCTCTTAAGGGTCAGTATTCTCCAAAGTTTCTGTATTGAAATAACTACCTCGCGTTCTTATCATTTATAATCTCTAAACAAATGTGTGGTATGCGCAGTGCTTTTGTTTAAAGTGACATTAAATGTCCTATCACTTTTATTGATTAAATTATGACAATTCAATATAACGAAAAATAAATTAAATATATTTGCACTCAAAAATGTTTAAATTAAAATTGATTGGTATCAGCTAAAATCTAGTCAAAACGTACACAGGTACTCGTATACGTGACGCAATTCAAGAATTACTTCGGAGTTTTTGTTTGTGCGGATAAGTATGTAAGTAATAGCTTATCGTTGATAAGTGTCAAGCTGACCAGTTTGCTTAAAACAAATGTCTCTGTTTTGTGGATGAATTTGTATATTTCGATAAACTCTTATTCAGTATACACACAGAAAAAATATAACAACTAAATTTCGTGATGGAAATAAGGCCATGATTGAAAAATGAAATCATACCACGCAGTATTCTTTCATTTTGAAAATGAAATAAGACCGCGATCGAAAAAATGAAAGTACGTCGAGATTAAATGAAACTTATTTCAATAAAATTTTGAAAAACAAAGCCGCGATCGAAAAAGGAAATTAGGCACTTTTAATTTTTTCAATCGCATCTTTATTTTTATTTTCAAATTGAATTTAGAACGTGATTATGCCTCATACAAAATCAATCGCGGTCTAATTTCACTCAGCCATTTTGAATTTCTTTGCCATAAAATCTTATTTAAATGGGAAATCGGACTGATTTCATAAAAAAACTTATTGAAATTTAATTAAATGCTTTTAGATATTATTTTAAGAAGGATCAGTTATAAGAAAAAACTTTTTGTTCTTAAAAGTTTATTTAGTTAAAATTCAGACCTTACAAATTGTGGTTCTTTTTTCTCTGAAGCATTAAAATTTCTTATGCTTGTTTTGAGCTGGTGAAATTTCGGAACGGGTCGTTCTTCTGTATTCCAAAACTCTGTATGATCATAATTCTGTATATGGAATAATTTTTAATTTATGGAATAAAGAAGTATTACAAAGAAAACATTTCTTCTTCATTTAACGGCGGTGGCGATTGGCATGATCTCGAGTGAACCACATTTCTCCCACACTGCTGAACTCAGAAAACGTCAATATGCTTCCCGGTTTTAGATAGTTTCATGTCCGAGGCCTACTTAATGCAGGTGTCGTTTCATCTAGATAAGCCCAGCCCGAACCCTATTTTGAATTTAAGAAAAGGTTTACTGGTCATAAACCGACCAAAATTAATTTTGTTTTTATTTCCATACAAATTTTTTTAAACGATGCTGACATTTTTGAACCGACCAAATTCAGGTTTTTTTAGTCTGTATTTCAAAATTCTTTATTTTAAGATTCAGTAAATTATAAAAGAAAAATAGTTTTGTGGCTTACACATTACACAACGAAGCATCATCGTATACGGTTCCTGGATATGTACATAGTTCAGCTCTCTCTTACTCTTATGCTTATTGTTCTTCGACCGTTGTTATATGGCAATCAGTGCAGCTGTGTTTCGGGTAATCGAACACAACCACCGAAAAATACCTAATCACAGTCGGTATACACCAATTCAAGTTGACGAAATTTTATTCCCAAAGTGACGATAGAGCCATCATATCCTAAGTAAATAAGTGAATGTTTTGAAGAGCATGAAAAAGTAATATTAATATTTTAATTATTCCTACAAGCAGCTTCCTATTCTACTTCCATCGCTTATATAATTATCACTATATTTCGAAAATTTACAAAAATATCTCTGACTGCGCTCAACACGAAACCTATATTATGTTATATTCTTCTCAAACCTAGAGTAGCGATTTTCAAATTCAGAATTTTTATTTCACAATTTTTAAAAATGTACCCATTTGAAAATCTATCTTTCTGTAATATTAAATTAAATTAAATTAATTTTTTTAAATTCTATAAAAAGCAATATTCATCATCATCGGCTCGACAACCGGGGTCCGGTCCTGGCCTCCTTCAACAAGTCTCTCCACCTATCCCGGTCTTGAGCCAACGCCCGCCATCCAGTTGCGCACCCCAAGGCTTCGGGCGTCCTGGTCTACGCCATCTTTCCAGCGCAAGCATGGTCAACCACGCTGCCGTCTACCATAGAATGTACCACAAAAGACTTTCCGAGCAGGTTCCTCTTCACTCATGCGAGCTAGGTGCCCTGCCCACCGGAGTCTACCGAGCTTAATTTTTGTCACTATGTCTGCTTCAAGGTAGATTGCGTACAATTCATGATTGTACCGTCTCCGGAATCGTCCTTCCTCACATGTGGGGCCAACAATTCTCCTTAAGACTTTTCTCTCGAACGCGGCTAAGAGGTCGGAGTGTCTTTTGCTAAGCACCCAAGTCTCGGATCCATACGTGAGTACTGGCAGGACCATGGTCCTGTACAGCAGCAGTTTTGAAGTTATGGTGAGATTTCTGGATTTGAAGAGCTTTGACAGACTATAGTAGGCTCTGTTGGAATTGAGCAGCCGCCCGCGTATTTCTTCTTCTATATTATTATCGGCTGCTACTATTGACCCAAGGTATTTAAAGGATTGCACCACTTCAAATTCGTGCTCCGCTACCTTGATTGTTTGACCAACTGTTCTTCTCGCATTCGACGCCACCATGTATGTACTTTGTTTTACCTTCACTAATGTGCAGCCCCAGATTTTGTGCCGCCTGCTCGATCTGGATGAAGGAATCGTGTTCGGTTCTTCCGATGATGTCAATGTCGTCTGCGTAAGCCAGTATCTGGCTGGACCTGTTGACGATGGTCCCTCTTGTTGCCGTGCCAGAGTCACGGATTGCTTTCTCCAACGCCAGGTTGAAGAGGAGGCAGGCCAAACCATCCCCTTGTCGGAGTCCATTAAAGATGTTGATTGGTCTGGATAGCAATCCGGCTATTTTTACTTGGCTTTTTACGTTGGTCATGGTCAACCTACAAAGTCGTGTCAATTTATTTGGGATGCCGAATTCTCTCATGGCTTTATAAAGTTCTACACTGGCTATGCTATCATAGGCGGCCTTAAAGTCTATAAACAGATGGTATGTTGGGATGTTAAATTCTAGACATTTTTCCATCGCCTGCCTAAGGGTAAAGATCTGATCAGTTGTTGATTTGCTGGAATGAAACCACAGTAATATTGTCCGATTATGGTTTTAGCGTATGGGGATATCCGTTCTTGTAGGATAGAGGAGAGTATCTTATAGGCGGTACTCAACAACGTGATACCTCTATAATTGCTGCACGTTGTGACATCTCCTTTCTTATGTATGGGGCAAATTATACCTTTTCGCCAGTCTTCTGGCATTTCTTCCTGCTCCCATACGTGCACTAGAATATCATGAATTGCTTGGCGTAAGGCTGGCCCGCCGTGGTGGAATAGTTCGGCTGGTATGCCATCGGCTCCCGGGGCTTTGTTTTTCTTAAGCCGGGTTATAGCCGTCTAAACCTCTTCTATGCTTGGTGGCGGTAACATAGGGTATTCTTCTTGAAGTAGTGGAGCCTCTACTTCTGCAGTGAGCTGACCATTTAGCAATTCATTAAAGTACACTTCCCATCGCTCCAGTATGCTTTGGGGAACGGTGATCAGATTTCCCTCTCCGTCCTTGCAGTAAGTGCAGCGTGGTGTGTGCTGCGTCATGTTTCGGACGGATTGGTAGAACTTCCGCGCCTGGTGCGGACCTCGCTCTCGGCTTCTTTCTAATTCACAGATGATGTTCTTCTCCCAGGCTGATTTTTTCTGTCTGTGAAGCCGTTTTTCTATTCTTCTGAGCTCTTTATATTCATCTTCGCGTGCCCGCGTTCTATGAGATTGTTGCATTGCTCGGTACGCAACATTCCTACGTTCAGTCGCTAGCTTGCATTCATCATCAAACCAGTCGTTCCGACTTCTACGACTGCTGCCTAAGATGGAGTTGGCAGTACTAATGACAGTGTTTTTAAGGCGTGTCCACTTCTCATCTACGCCCAGCATACTGGCTCCAGGACTTACTCTCCCTGGATCGAGTGGTTCCAGGGCGAGTCCTAACGCATGTCCAAAGGTGTTACTGGTATTTTCATTGCGTAGTGCAGCCGTGTTGATTCGAACCTGATCGGCGGATGCAATACGTCTTCGCAAGGCAATCCGCCCTCGGAAAACCATACCAACAAGATAGTGATCCGAGTCGATATTGGCACCTCGGTACGTTCGTACCGTCATCAAGTTCGAATAGTGGCGACGGTCTATCAACACGTGGTCAATTTGGTTACGAGTGACTCCATCAGGTGATACCCATGTGGCTTTGTAGATATCATTACGCGGGTACCTGGTACTCGCAACGACCATGTTTTTCGATGCTGCCAATTCTAGGACTCGAAGTCCATTGTCATTAGTGTTCTCATGCAAACTATGGGTGCCTGCGTAATACCTGAATACCGGCTCCCGACCTATTTTAGCGTTCAAATCCCCAAGGATGATTTTGACATCATACCTTGGACAGGCATGGAGGGCCCTCTCGACTTGTTCATAATAAGTCTCTTTTTCTTCGTCTGAGGACTCCTCCGTAGGTCCGTGAACGTTAATGAGGCTGATGTTCTTGAATTTGCCTCGCACGCGAAGGGTGCATAGCCTTTCGCTTATAGCGTTAAAGCCGATGACGGTAGACTTCATTTTTTCGCTGACCAAGAAGCTTACCCCGAGCACATGGTGTTTTGTATGACAACTGTAATATAGGTCATAATCTCTTTTCTGTAAAACACCATTCCCTGTCCATCTAATTTCTTGTAATGCTGTTATGTCAGCTTTATATTCTGACAGGGTATCGGCTAGCTGCTGAGCAGCTCGAGCTCTATAGAGCGATCATACGTTCCATAAGAAAATTCGTAAATCGTTTTTCCGTTTTCGTAGCGTGGGTTGTCGTCGTGGGATCAGTCCGTTTCCGAGGCTTGTTGTTGGTCTCGTAATTCTCTTATTTTTACGGAACAGGGAATCAACCTGTTGCCAACCTGTGGAAATAGCCTGATCATATTAGCCAAACCTTTTAAGGGTTTGTTTCTAGCGGCCGCCGCAAAGAGGCTATGATCACACTTCCACCAGTCCCGAATAGTTACGGCACGTGCATGTTTTCGTATGCTACATGTTATTCCCCCTATTCGGCTGATGCCTGACCACCTAAAAAAAAAAAAAAAAAAAAAAACAATATTATAAAAGTTTATTATGTCTAAAAATCTAAAAGAATCATTTAAATTTTCTCAACCTTCTCAATGCACGATGTCAAACTAAATGAAAAAAAATTTAAATATGCAAATTGCTTACACCAACAATGGAATATTTTATTTTATATCAAAGTTAAAAAACTAAATAAATAATCAGAAAGATCAAAGTTTTTACATAGCCTTATGTCACTGGTAATGAAATCACACCCACTTATGATAATATACACTTCGCTTCAAAAGTAAATGCAAATATTAAAAAAAATTATCATAGTACAGTTTTGGTTTTAAATAAGTTTACGGTTTAAGTATGTAGAATACCAGACACCTTGTGCAGAAAAACCACCTCCAACGATTGAAAAAAAAACCTAAATCAAGAGACACAGAGTGTAAGTTAAGTATTTATTTTCAAAATTATAATATGCAATTTGTAAGCTCTAAATGTTGCAGCCTTCAAATATTTTAGATTTATTTTTATTTGTGTTCTTTGACATGATCACCTATTTTAACCAAATGCTGCAGGCAGCCTACTAATTATAAAGTAAATAGCCCTTGCGGAAAATAACCCAATTAAATTGAAATTCTTAAAATATCTTCCCTTCGTCCGTTGTCGTTATCGTGATAATTAACAAAGTTTGGATTATTGCCACTTAACACATCCCACAATCCGTGTCGAGCGCTTTTATTTGTTCTCTCTATTCCGAACATTTGTTTTCTTTTTTAAATATTTAATCTGGCAAGCGATGTTAGACTACAAAGACTGTCATTAGACACACTTTTGCTCACCAAAACGCAAATTATATTAATTTTTAATTTTTTTTTTCATTACAGATAAACCTGCTTAAACGTGACACACGCTTATAAATGAGATGTGAATTCTTCGCAAAATGATGTTGAGTACAATTAATTCCACTACAAATAATAGTTGCATAATAAACAATATTATGACAAATCACACCGGACCTCAATCCAAAGATGAAGTTGATTTTGTGCTTCGACCAAGAGCGACATTGGTTTTAAACCAGGATTGGAAGAAGGAAGATGTTGCACAATTACCGTCGTTAGTTGATCAACAACAAAATCAAAACACAAAGATTGAAATTCAGAATGTCTTAAAGAAAACAATGCTACCAAATAGAACAAATTACAACACTGTTAATAATAATGACGCAAAAGGCAACATAAAGGCATCTTTATCTAGTCTGGACAGGCTATCCTTGTTCGCGTTTAGCAAAAAAATCAGTAGTAAATCAAATCCTGGTGTTGTCACAAATGATGCGACACAAACGAATGATACCAAATTGCAAATGTCACTTATTGGTACTATACCCCAAGATGCACAAAATTGTAATAGTGGGAACCATCATAAATTCGTAAAAGCGGCTTCGATAGCCAGACTTCTCGGAAACACCTATAATACGAAGAAATTTGAAAAGGAATTGGCGGCATCGACTACAGGCGGTGGTGATGTGAAGACAAAGTTCAACACGTTTTCCGGAGGACGACGAAGAAACAATGCACCTTATATGGAAAGATTTAAAAAGTATTGCAAGGAAGATGAAGACCTGCCTGACATTGGTAGTGGCTGTCATGGTAGTGGTGGATTGAGTGCAATGACAAGTTTAAGTGTCAGCAATAAAGATGTGGCGGCTCTTAATTTGGAGAATTTCCATGACAGCAATAAGGACTTAAGTGCGAAAGCTTTTCGAACAATTTCCCGCGGATTGGGCAAATTGTGGTGGAAAAGAACGCACAGCGTAGACATAAGTAATCCAGATCCGGAGTTTAAGGTTTCCTACTTGGGAAACGTGCTCACTGGCTGGGCTAAAGGTGAGTTTATTTAAATTATTATATTTCTAAATAATAAGGTTAAAGGCCAGTTTGTTCACAGCTGGTTAGATTTCTGATACAACTATCAGAAATTCATTATTTAACATGAATAATCATAAAACGCAATAATAAATTGAAATCGGCTGGTTAGTTAATTCCATGATTAACAACTCAAACTTTAGTTTCTGAAAAAAATTGGCCTTTGAACAATCTGTCCCACTCCTAGGGCCATATTGTTCATGAAAGCAAATTTTTTCAGAAAGGCTATTTTCAAATAAAATTGTGAAAGATGTAAAATTGTATTTGTCTGATCGGTTAAAGCATCAAAATAGAAAAAAAAATGCCTACTAATTCATCTAATCCATTGAACAAAAATATCAGACTCCTTTATGAAACATTAACTAACTTCTGCGAGTTAAACGCTTGCTGAGCATTGTGCACTGCTACAATAAACAGATACCATGCAAACAATTTTGTCCTTCGAAAGATGCGTTTTGATTTCCCAATTCCTTCTATTTTGAGAAGATTTTTTCTTTCGAAATTCGGGATTTTGAAATAGGGATCTAGATTTTTTTAAATTTAATTTTAGGTGTATATTATTAAATTCTTACTTGCTTTATAAGCGTTAGGTGTTATCGCCCAAAACCATAAGGCCCAAATCAAAAAATGTCATATCGCCCAAAAACGGGCGCAACGCCCAAAAACCTGAAATAAAATCGGTAAAAAACCCAAAACGAATGTCGATAAGAACCAAAGGTTTTTTTTTTTTTTTTTATTTTGCAACTATGACCAAAGGTTTGGGCGTTATGACCTGGATTTGGGCATTCTGACGTTTTCAGTTTAAAAAATTTCGTCGAAGCCCAAATCAAAAAAATGTCATAACGCCCAAAAACTGACAAACCGCCCAAAACTTCTTAAAAAATGCGTTATGAAGCCCAAAAAAAAATTAAGCTTTTTATATAAAAACAATGCTAGCACCCAGCATTACGTCGTATAAACGGTTGAGGTATGGATGGGGGGGGGGCGGGGCATGCTGTCCCCTTTTTTTTTTTTTTTTTTTTTTTTTTTTTACAAAAACTTGGAACTTTCACCCAAATCAAGTTTATCGAGAGAACTACATGGAACTATTTAGAAATAACAAATGACGTGAAGAAAATCTTCGTTTTCCAATTTGTTCCTCATCGTTTAAATGAAAGCTTTCACTACACCTAAAACAATTCTCATCATTTTTATGCAATTGATCCAAGCAAAAATGTTTATTATTATGTACGTAAATACAATATTTAAACTTATAAGACAAATAACAGCAAACTATCTACTGACTCCGCGTTCTTTTGGTACCACTCCTGTCCCTGCACGCTCATGACAGCCCCATACAATTATGCGTCATCTTCTAAATTTGTAATGCTTGGCCCCGACATAATATGTAAGCTGTGTGGGCCACGTTATTTAATTTTGAATATGGCTAATTGTCTGTATAAATGTACATATGTATGTATGCAAACGGTTTACAAAGAGACTAGATAATGTAAACTAGGTGAAAGCAAAAAAAAAATATATGATAAGGAAGCTATTTTCCAACAAACAAAATATAATGCTTTAGCTTTTTAAAAGCTACAAAACTAATCAAAAAGTTAAAAAACAAAAAATAATTTTGTATACTATCATTTTGGCTCTAACTTTGTTCATGGCTTGTTTTATGTACCAATTCAATATAATTATATTCCTATTAATGTTTTCCGTTTTTTTTTTTTTTTAATTAAAAAAAAAATGTAAATGTAGGTAATTTATGTCTGTTTTTTGTTTTAATTTTTATTCAGATTGTTTAATCTAAGTTTTGGTCTTAAATTCCTATTGTAAGCTCCAACTTAGTTTATTGCTTATACAATTCGTGCATTATAATTATTATTCCTTTGGTCTTTTGAAGTTATCTTTTGTACTTCATACGACTGATGAGAACACATTGTATTGATCATTTTAGTTCATAAAAATAATACTAATTTATATTCCACAAACAGAAAAAAACAACAATCAGCATTAAATTCTTAACTCACAATACAAAAAAAAAATATGAAAATAAGTTTATATTTATAAGATTAAAAAAATCATGGGTTATAATTTTATTTTACAATTCAAATTTTTAATAAAATTATAAATTCAAAAAAAAAAAAAAAATTGAATACCGATTTGGTCATAAAGTTATCTCCTAATAGATTATAGCAAAGAGTGTGGTCAGGTCAACAAATAAAAACTCAATCAACACATTAAAACCTAGAATCTATTTCGTTCAAATTTTAATCTATTCATTCTTTGATTTGTAACATTTTTTATTTCATTATATTGTTAAATCTCACAGAAACCTGATGCTCAGGTTTAAACTTTAAAAACAATTAAAAATAACGAAAGAGTAAAATACATTTGTATTAGGGTGGGGCTTATTTTGTTACTGTCGGAATTTCTTTCATGCCCGAGTCTGAAAATGTTAAGGATAATAAATAAAAATTCTGTGCAAAATTTCATTGAAATCGGTTAACGTTAACACGTGCCACCGAGCACTTGAAATTTTCCATACAAAATGTATGGATTTTTTTAGTGTTTTACTAAAAAAAATCGTAAGGCGTAAATTTGATGGATACAATTTAAACTTGGCACAGGTCTTAAGTATAAAGTAAGGTATAAAAAAATATTTTAAATTTTATTAAAAAAATTACCCAATTAAAACCAACAATAAATATGATTTTTTTTGATCATTTCAAGCTTTTTGTACAAAAAAAATTAAATTGAAGGTATTAACGGTATTTTTTGCGATTTTTAAATTACTGAATATTTTGCAATCATCTTTGAATTATGCTTTACATTTTTGTCTTGTATGCATTAATTAAAATTCCATTTTGTTTTTTTTTTCCTAAAATTTATAAATAACTTTTGAAAAGCCCCACCCTAATTTGTATAGACACTTTATGTGTTAATGCGACCGATGCTTGATATCAGCTGCTATGTTTATAATAAACTAGATATAATAATTCAGAACTATTTAACAAATATAAAAAAAATACACTAATGTAAATTATATATGTGTATATATGTATCCATGTGTATTTGTCTCTTTTAAATGTTGGCGCACGTGTAAAATGTTTGGTTCTAATTATTTTTTCTTTCAAAAAAAAAAAAAATAAAAATATAATTTATGATAATGTTACGGTATGCATAATTTAATTGGAGAAAAATTACAATATAATTCTACATCTCCTCTTGTATGAGGACAAGCTGTTATTATTGTTATTTATTATTATTTTTGTCATTTGGCTGAACTGTCAGGTTGTCACACAAAGTGAACGAGCAAATATTGTTTAAACAGGGGTCAAACTTAAGGTTCAACTTCGTGTTCCCTTGCAATGTCATTGACAATTAATGAATTCTACACGAAAGGAAACCTACGAAAATTTAATGCGTCTTACAACAGGTTGAATACATTTAATATAATAGATTTCCATTTTTTTTAAAATCATATTTTCAAGTTTAAGACGGCTAAAATAACCGCCTAATTTATTTGTTTTCAGGAGAAGGTTGTGTTGAAAAGCAACTAAATACCCTTTGGCGCAACTACCAACAGAATAACAAACCCGATGTGATAATGCGAATAAAAGTTTGCGCTTCGGGACTGAAAGCAACAACACGACAACATGGATTAACCGAATACTGGGCGAATCGGATAACCCATTGCTGTGCTCCAAAGAACTTTCCACGAGTATTTTGCTGGATTTATAGACACGAAGGAAGAAAACTCAAACATGAGCTGCGTTGTCATGCAATATTGTGCAGCAAAGAAAAAGTTGTTCAAGAAATCTGTAGTACCTTAAAGGTTAGTTGTCATCATATATGTACATCACTCTACAATTTTAACTTTAACTTTTCATCTATTTTTTTAGGAAAATCTTGATCGTGCTCTTAGAGATTTTAAACGAGAGAAAATCCTCAAACAGAACGCAAGATTAAGTTTGGCAAATTCGGCTTATGACAATCCAAGTCTACCTAGAAGAAAAATACTCCTTTCGGTAGGTGGAAATAACTATAGACCGCCTTTAGAGCGATCGAAGTCAGCACCAAAGCTAATGGCTATCGAAGAAGCAATTGGCGAGGAAGACGGTGAAGATGTTGAAGAAACCAATGAACCAGAAATGAAAGCCTGCTGTCAGAAAGATTCCCTTTATCCAGCTATGACTTTGGGAAGACGAAGATGCAGGCGTGGCCATTCCATAAGGCGTACTGGGAAGACAAGACAAAATTTTTGTGAAGCGTTTGATAATATTAATGGCAGTAATGGTTGCTGCAATACCAAAGAATACAACAAAGAAAAGACGAATCAGATCGAAGAAATCAAAAATGACGAAAGTAAAAAGACAGCAGATTTGGTCTACGACGAAGACGACTATGAAAAATTGTTGATCTTCAATAATTATGACACAGATTCACCTCTAGCTGGTGAACTTCTTCCGTATTTTGACCTCCAAATGATAAAGAACACAAATAGTACGAGTTTAACAGACCTTACAAATGCCGTAGATGATCATGATCATGTAGAAGATGCATTGGTGGAGGAGCATCCAAATTACCAACCTTCTGCTGGTCACATCGAGAATGAATCGGAGAGATCGTGTCAAAATAAAACTGGAGGACTTTGCAGTGATGACGATGATGAGGAGGAGCTATCAACGGATGAACTGTTTTACCGGCAGGCTAGCATATTGAATATATATCGTCGGAACTCAATGCGAAAAATAGAGCATCTTTCTATGAGCAGCGAAGAGAGCTCATTAGAGAATCAAGTAACAAGTGGTGTTCTCCCACCGATAGTGAATCGTAAACAACTATTCATGGATAGTGATGAAGGATCTATATCGAGTGGGTGCGAAACTGCTAGCACAGTGACTGCAAATGCTGACGATGTATCCCTTAAGTTTCGTCACATTCAACAACATCAAAGAACACAAACAACAAGCTTTTCATCCACTGAAGGACCTTTAACAACAGAAGTATCATCTCTTGAAGAGGAGAATTGCCAAAGAAACTCAAATGACGAGACTTATCGCTCAAAAATTTCTCGAAAGCTTCAACATCTTAATTCGCCATTCAAAGAAAGCTCCCGACTTAAACCAAAAAACGACTGCGATGGCTCCGATTCTGAATGCAGTGATGAATCCGGTTATGTAGAATATCAGGATTTAAAAAAGATAAATAGTAACTGCTCCAGTAGTCAGCGGGCGAATACAAATTCCGCAATTTAAACAAACAAAAAAAAACATTTTATTTATGCCTGTTATAGTGACGATTTTTTTCTATTCAAATATTTATTTCAGCACAAATTTTGTTTCGACCAATATTGATTGTTTAGGTAAAATGTGTTGTAATTTTTAAATTTTTAAGTTTATTATAAATCAAAATATTTTTTTAATGAACGCCCTTCCGCTCTTTTATTGTTTTAAGTTATAATAGACAATGTTATAGGTTTATTTATTATTAAGAAGAAGATATGTAATAATTTTATTGCGAAACTGATTGTTTGTTGCATTGTTTTTATATTTTATTTAATATTAGATTATTTGTGAAATTTATATTATATATATTTAAATTAAACTGTTTGTATTTGTTTTTTCTTTAATTTTAAAGTGATAAAAAGACTTCACAATAATAGTTGTATATTTTCTTTAAAAAAATGCAAAGAATATATTTTTAACTGCAGTCTAGTTAGGAGTAGCAACAAAAATCTACGCCACCCTTTAAATATGTTGACTAAAAATATTGGTTGTCTTTGAATTTCCTCGAAGACAGTTCTGACTGAACTTAGTTCATCCGGGAGAGAAGAAGTAAGGCAGGGCTTCGCGATGAGCCCAATACTTTTTAACTTATTGAAGGCGTATATAGGACGGGAACAGGAGTTGGGTAGGGAAAAAGTGAGAGGAAGAAGAATTTGCTCACTGGCGTATTTTAATGTAAAATGGTAAAAATGAAGAAGAGATACAAAGAAGGTTATACATAGAAGTCTTCTACAGGAAAAGTCTGGAAGTAAACATGGGAGAGTGATGACGTTAAGGAAGGGATGAGTAAAGAATACAGTGTTCAAAAAGAATTAAGGACAAGAGCATATATTGGGATAGAATAAAAAAGAAATGAACTTCCGTATGAAGCAGAGAAAGAGGAAAGAAATGGAAAAGATGCATGTGAGGAACCCAAACTTTAAATTTGTACCATAATAAAATATATTGAATCGTTTCGTCTAATATGAGATTGAAAAAAAAAGAACCTATAAAAATATTTAGCATGGAATTATAAATAATTTGGGTTTTCTAAAAAAATTCAAAATGTTTGTATGCCAGGCCCTCCTTTAAGCTGCTTGTAAAATTTTCTGCAGTTTTTAATCTGGAATCTGAATTTGTAAATACATATTTTTGATGTTGTCATTTTCCAGGAATAAAACAATCTCAAAAAAAAACTCTTCGAAATTAACAATGACGATGTCGTGGAAAAGCTGAAATGAATAACCTCGAATCCATGAGAATTAGAACGAGATGAACACATAATATTGTTCAACCTATGTACGTACGTGTGTCTAAAGTTAACACACAGGTTAGAAACAGCTGCTATTCACAAATAATTTTGCAGCTCTGTTTAGTAAAAAAACAGAATTCTACTACAATTTTAGTGCTATTGCCTTTCAATCCATTGAAATCCAATCCATTTTTTGACAGATAGAAAAAAACAACTTAGTCAAAGAGTCAACCGTTTTTAAGGATTGAGCTCCCGTTTATCTTTTGGACCCGGGTCTCAATTGTCTATGAATAACATAAACTCCAGGTTAGCTTAGAAGAGACAAAGAAACAACTTGTCAGACGACTATGAATATGCCCCATTGTTGAACCATTTGGAGCTTCTTATGTAGCGTGAGAGATTGTTAACGTCTTTGTTAGCAAGATCGCTGGGGTCGTTGAAAAAGTATTCTCCCAAATGAACCCTACGTCTTTGGGATAGAGCGGGCATGTACTGTACAGAGAAGATGAGTAGTTGTTTCTTCCTCCTCCTCATCCATGCAGCTTCTGCAAAAGTCATTGGAGAAAACACCCAGCCTTGCTGCGTGCTTCCCAATTAGACAGTGTCCTGTGATGACACCAATTACGGAGCCAATATGCGATCTACTTAGGGACAATAAGCATTTAGATCGACTCGGATTTAACAATGGCCAGATCTGCTTTGTCACCACACAAGATTCACCTCAAATGTGGTTTTAGATAGTTTTTTTTTTCTTACATGCACATGTTTTTTTAAGTTGTTCTATGTATTTATATGTTAATAAATAGTATAAACTTATGTTTTTTTTTCTACAAATAAAATTGTTTATAATAGTTTTTATTAAAATTAGCATACTGCCTCACTGTGCACCCTACGCAGTCTTACTCTTTGTTAGTTAGTTAGTTATACCTTCTTCAACAATTCTCAATTCTCATGGTGATGCTATTTTTTAATTATTCAGTAATTTTAAAGATACATACATGCAGGGCTCTTAAACTTAAAAGCGTTCTGTGAATACCGTCCTTAGTTTTCAATTTAAAATTTTATCATTTAGGTCAAGAAATAAGTAACCGGAAGAAAGTGAAGAGGTAAAATAATATAATTTTGACGAAAGAAATAGGTTAAAGATTTGTAAGCAAATATGTCCCGATTTATACTAAAAATATCTCGAGATATAAAATGAATATTATTACTTGGGGTATCAATAAAAATATGTTTTTTTTATTAACTTCCCATAGGGAGTTATTGTAATCGTTCCGATTTGTCAAATTGAAATTTTTGACATTTCTCGACGTTTCAAGGTCCCTAGAGCCTATATCAATCATTTTTAGAGAGATGTCTGTGTGTGCGTGTGTACGTACGTTCGTACGTCCGTACGTTCTGGTACTATTTTTCGTCGTCGATAACTCAAGAACGAGTAGAGATATCGACTTGAAACAAATTTTGTTTTACAGATAATAACTTCGAAAGAAGCTGAAAGGGCGTTTATTAATATTCAATCAGTTGCTTTTTTACTATAGCAGTTTAAAAAAGAAGTGAAAATTTTGGTTGGGCTCAAATATCTCACGAACAAATAATGCTATTGACTTGAAATAAATTTTATTCGACACATTATGACGTCATACAAATTCGATATGAATTTGGAAAAAAATCAATATACCGTTATTTTTTAAAATCAAAAAAACTAAAAAAAAAAATTTATAACTCGAATATCCTTAGATGGAAAAACGATATTGACTTTAAAATAATTTTATTTTACGAAAAATGTTGTTTTTGACTACTGGTGAAAATTTCAAAAAAATTCAATGGACAGTTTTTTTTACAAAAAATTAAAAACTACAAAAAATTCTACCAAATATTGGTATAAATTGTCTTTCGACTCAAATTTCTCAAAATCGGGTAACGATATTGACTTCTTGTTTATTTTATTTTCTACATAACATAATTGTTAGCAATTGACAAATATTAAATAGGCAGTTTTATAACAAAAAATCAAAAACTGTTAAAAATTATAAAGAAAAGTAGTTACAATTGTATTTCAGCTCGAATATCCTGAGAACGAACAACGATTATGTCTTTTAAAATATTTTATTTTATACATAGTACAATTTTTTATGAAAGATTAAATTTTGACAAATATCTAATTGACAGTTTTTGACAAAAAATATAAAAAAAATAAACTAAAAGTGATAAAATTGGTTTTTCTACTCGAATATCTTGAGAACTAGCAATGATATTGACTTTGCCATTAGGTTTTTAATTTTATTCATAATAAATTTTTTTACAGCGGGTATATATTTGACATATACTTAACTGACATTTTAAACAAAAATTTAAACAGAACTAAGAAAATTCCACATTCGTTAAAAAAACGCGTGGAAGTTTACCTCCTGGGTCAAGTGAATACAACTTATACATCAACAATCTCTCTAATTTATGTATATGCATTTCGTAAATCTCTTTAAATAATTAAAATGCTTTTCAATCTTAAAAAATGATTGTTTGAATTTAACAGCTAAAGTTTGTTTCGCAGAAAATTTGGTTATTTGAAAAAAAAACTAAATATAAAGTTTTCAAGATTACAAATGGGAAGTTATCAGTGTGGGTCGCACCCAGCCTCTTTTTTTAATCTATTTTTAAAAAGTGTTAACAAAAGTAAATAAACATTATTAGCTTGTTCTCACCACATACATTTTTTTTTTCAGTTGAAAAATAATAATTTTTATCGTTGAGAAATTCTGATTCCTATACTCTGGATAGCATCTGTGTTTCATTTATAACTGGTTGTCAGCTGCGTGGCACCAAAAAAAAAATGTCAGGTCATCGCACAGTAATTCCACTCCCGAGCAAAGTCGGCCATAACTACCTACATACTTGATAAAAACGATTGGTTTTAAAATGTTTTGGGCTCTCTGATTTCGAACCTGCAATCATTTTTTAACTACCTCGTTACATTTTTGAGATACATTCGATAAAACGGTTCAAGATCAGTTTATTTTAGTTTTACTATTATTACTAAGAAAGTGTTTTTATTATTATTTTTATTTAAATCTGTTTTTTCTCTATCATGTCGATTACAGAATCCGCAAAACTCGATCCGCAATGATTCACAGTGTAGTGTTCTCTTTTCTTCTCACGATAAATGAATAGGTTGGAAACAGAACTCTAACTGCGGATCGAGTTTTGCGGATTCTATAATCGACATGTGTATGTTTACCTACTTGATATTCGATTCATGTGCTATATTGTACGAGAATGGCATGAAATATTCATTAAACTGTTAACTAAAACGCAGAAATCAGTATCAGTATTAAAATTAAGATTTTTTTTCTTAAATAAGGTTTATATAAACAAAATAATAATACAAAAACTTAATATTTTCAAAAATTGGTTAAAAAATTTGGAACATTCCAACAATTTAGTTTTATTGTTAGGAAGTTAGTTTTTAAGTTAGAAAGTTTTCTGAAACGGAACATTTGTCTTAAATTTTAAACAAATAAAATTTAAACTTAGTTTTTTTTGGTAATTTTCGCAAACTTGTGGTAAAAGGATAGGAATTTAAAAGAAGTTGAAGATGGCAAATTATTGCTGTGTCCAAAAATAATTCATACCTCCTTTGTATTTAACTATCTTGAATAATTTTTAACAAGAAGGCATATCCTTCGGCAAGTTTTTTTTCCAGAAATACGTTACTTTTTTTTTACAAAAATATGCAAATCAAATTTACAAATCTACAATTAGTATTTGAAATGCCATCTAAAGGTTTGGAAATGATCTGTTAT
This sequence comes from Syrphus vitripennis, assembly GCA_958431115.1. NCBI lineage: Eukaryota > Metazoa > Arthropoda > Insecta > Diptera > Syrphidae > Syrphus > Syrphus vitripennis. Next base: position 67,028,402 of record OY288108.1, read on the forward strand.
ATTGAATGGTACTTATTTGTTTCACTTCCACCAGCATTTAACCAATGCAGAAACATTCTCGTAAATGAAACTTTAGGGCGCTTGAACAATAATTACTAATTTAACTTGCACTAAAAACTACATAAAATTACCATTCTGTTAATATATAACTTTTTTGGAGCGTACGGGGCGTAACAGTTGAAAGTTTAAAACAAACAACATAAAGCTATTTTTCCCCAATGCGTACTTTGGAAACAAATTTTATGATAAAACAATAAAGCTTAAATTAAAGCAAAAAGTTTTCGAACTAAAAAAAGAAAGATTCAAAATTTCCAGTTGTCGTTGCCAAAACTTGTCAAAAATATAAAATAAGCATGAATGTACTATGTATGTACATAATCTAGATAAATTTTGTTCCAACATCCCTATCAATTAAAGTGGCGAGCGTAAGGTTGGGTAAAATTCACCCAGGCTTTCATAAATCGTCTGATATTTTCTATTTCGAACGTCAAAATAAGTTGTGCATCTGAGGAGCTGCGGGGTGTTTAGACGGTGTCTGGGTGAAAGTTGCGTCTGAGTGAGTTTCACCCACCTTACACTTCGTGTTACAAATTCAAGTTAACACGTTTTTCTTTTATAATCGTTCTATCTTAGTTTTTTTTTTTTATATTTTTTATAGTATAAAAAAGATTTAATTTGTTATCTAATTTTTTTTTTTATAAAAATATATTAACTAAGTTTTATTCTATTTTTAAGTAAAATGAATTTATTTTGTTAATTTCCTAAAATATGATTTAAATAAATGTTTGTGCTTTATTTTTTCTTCTTAATAAGTTCTTGATTTATTGAATAATAAAATAAGTAAATAAAAACATAAATAAAATATTATGAACTGATTAAAATGTCTAGTTCACTGCGTGGGCTTGCTGCACCCACCTTACGCCGGGTTAAATAAACTTGCAAACAACTTTTACTGTGGGAAGAATTATATAAAAAAATTGACATTTATTTCCTTGGAAGTCGAAACACTTTCTCTTTCGGTAAAGAACCGATCGAGGAGGATTTGTAAACATTTTAATATTTCAATTTTTGCTTGATTCTTTTACTTAACTCGAGTGGCCAGTGTTGCCATTCGTAACACATTAATTTTTTTCTGTATTCAATGAAGTTTCTATTATTTTACTGTGATAAAATGAAATTTTCTTTAAAAAAGTGAAGTTAAATAAAACTGTGTTTGTTAAGTTTTAAGAATGCATATTATTTATATTTATAAGAATACTGTTTCTTATACATAGAGCTTCTTCTGCATCAGGTTCAATGTTTTAGAGTGCAGTTTCATCACCTTCGTGGTTATAATTCTGAACTTCTTCCTGCAAAGGAATGTTATGTAAAGCTACACAAACATTTATAATCTGCGTAGCTTTTTTTAGGCTGTAATGCAGCTCACGTGCTCTGAGTTTGCATCTCCATCTGCTTTTTAAAACTCCAATCGTACATATAGTACGGGAGGTAGCGTTAATTTGAAAAAGTGATAAGTACCCGGGTTGAAATTAATAGTATAGATAGTTTTCCACTAATACATAATATATCTGGCCGTCAGCCGCCTGAGTAGCGGTGGACCTAGGTGTGAGGGCGGGTCAAAGTGGTAATTTTTTTTTTTCAAAAAGTCATTTTACCCGGCTCCAAAATTTGAGGAATGGTTATTGATGTTCTACTGAATCCAAAAATTGCCGTCAGCCGCATGGATGGCGGTGGAAAGACCGTCAGCCAGGCACCTGAACTTGTAAAAAATTTTGAAAAAAAAGTCATTTTACTCGGGTTGATTTTTTTACAGATGAATCTTCAACCTTTCAAGATAATAAAACAAACCGTTAATTGTTTCTTAGCTAAAATACACGTTCTGGGATTACGTTGGTCTTGATCAGCGGTTTTATAAAAGAGGTGGTATTGGTTGTCTTGGAGACCTCGCACCATGAGGCCATTTATCCACGGCTCTTGGATAACTCCAATGTCTTAGTTTTCTTCTCTTAGGAAAACTCTCAGATTATCTGAAGCAAATTTAGAATGCTTCAGATTAATGTGGATGACCTTCATCATCATCATCGGCTCGACAACCGGGGTCCGGTCCTGGCCTCCTTCAACAAGTCTCTCCACCTATCCCGGTCTTGAGCCGACGCCATCCAGTTGCGCATCCTAAGGCTTCGGGCGTCCTGGTCTACGCCATCTCTCCAGCGCAAGCATGGTCTACCACGCTGCCGTCTACCATAGAATGTACCACAAAGGACTTTCCGAGCAGGTTCCTCTTCACTCATGCTAGCTAGGTGCCCTGCCCACCGGAGTCTACCGAGCTTAATTTTTGTCACTATGTCTGCTTCAAGGTAGATTGCGTACAATTCATGATTGTACCGTCTACGGAATCGCCCTTCCTCACATATGGGGCCAACAATTCTCCTTAAGACTTTTCTCTCGAACGCGGCTAAGAGGTCGGAGTGTCTTTTGCTAAGCACCCAAGTCTCGGATCCATACGTGAGTACTGGCAGGACCATGGTCCTGTACAGCAGCAGTTTTGAAGTTATGGTGAGATTTCTGGATTTGAAGAGCTTTGACAGACTATAGTAGGCTCTGTTGGAATTGAGCAGCCGCCCGCGTATTTCTTCTTCTATATTATTATCGACTGCTACTATTGACCCAAGGTATTTAAAGGATTGCACCACTTCAAATTCGTGCTCCGCTACCTTGATTGTTTGACCAACTGTTCTTCTCGCATTCGACGCCACCATGTACTTTGTTTTACCTTCACTAATGTGCAGCCCCAGATTTTGTGCCGCCTGCTCGATCTGGATGAAGGAATCGTGTACAGCTTGTTCGGTTCTTCCAATGATGTCAATGTCGTCTGCGTAAGCCAGTATCTGGCTGGACCTGTTGACGATGGTCCCTCTTGTTGCCGTGCCAGAGTCACGGATTGCTTTCTCCAACGCCAGGTTGAAGAGGAGGCAGGCCAAACCATCCCCTTGTCGGAGTCCATTAAAGATGTTGATTGGTCTGGATAGCAATCCGGCTATTTTTACTTGGCTTTTTACGTTGGTCATGGTCAACCTACAAAGTCGTGTCAATTCATTTGGGATGCCGAATTCTCTCATGGCTTTATAAAGTTCTACACTGGCTATGCTATCATAGGCGGCTTTAAAGTCTATAAACAGATGGTATGTTAAATTCTAGACATTTTTCCATCGCCTGCCTAAGGGTAAAGATCTGATCAGTTGTTGATTTGCCTGGAATGAAACCACACTGATATTGGCCGATTATGGTTTTAGCGTATGGGGCTATCCGTTCTTGTAGGATAGAGGAGAGTATCTTATAGGCGGTACTCAACAACGTGATACCTCTATAATTGCTGCACGTTGTGACATCTCCTTTCTTATGTATGGGGCAAATTATACCTTTTCGCCAGTCTTCTGGCATTTCTTCCTGCTCCCATACGTGCACTAGAATATCATGAATTGCTTGGCGTAAGGCTGGCCCGACGTGGTGGAATAGTTCGGCTGGTATGCCATCGGCTCCCGGGGCTTTGTTTTTCTTAAGCCGGGGTATAGCCTTCTCAACCTCTTCTATGCTTGGTGGCGGTATCATAGGGTAATCTTCTTGAAGTAGTGGAACCTCTACTTCTGCAGTGAGCTGACCATTTAGCAATTCATTAAAGTACACTTCCCATCGCTCCAGTATGCTTTGGGGATCGGTGATCAGATTTCCCTCTCCGTCCTTGCATTAAGTGCAGCGTGGTGTGTACTGCGTCATGTTTCGGACGGATTGGTAGAACTTCCGCGCCTGGTGCGGACCTCGCTCTCGGCTTCTTTCTAAATCACAGATGATGTTCTTCTCCCAGGCTGATTTTTTCTGTCTGTCAAGCCGTTTTTCTATTCTTCTGAGCTCTTTATATTCATCTTCGCGTGCCCGCGTTCTATGAGATTGTTGCATTGCTCGGTACGCAACATTCCTACGTTCAGTCGCTAGCTTGCATTCATCATCAAACCAGTCGTTCCGACTTCTACGACTGCTGCCTAAGATGGAGTTGGCAGTACTAATGACAGTGTTTTTAAGGCGTGTCCACTTCTACGCCCAAGGACTTACTCTCCCTGGATCGAGTGGTTCTAGGGCGAGTCCTAACGCAAGTCCAAAGGTGTTACTGGTGTTTTCATTGCGTAGTGCAGCCGTGTTGATTCGAACCTGATCGGCGGATGCAATACGTCTTCGCAAGGCAATCCGCCCTCGGAAAACCATACCAACAAGATAGTGATCCGAGTCGATATTGGCACCTCGGTACGTTCGTACCGTCATCAAGTTCGAGTAGTGGCGACGGTCTATCAACACGTGGTCAATTTGGTTACGAGTGGCTCCATCAGGTGATACCCAGGTGGCTTTGTAGATATCTTTACGCGGGTACCTGGTACTCGCAACGACCATGTTTTTCGATGCTGCCAATTCTAGGACTCGAAGTCCATTGTCATTAGTGTTCTCATGCAAACTATGGGTGCCTGCGTAATGCCTGAATACCGGCTCCCGACCTATTTTTTTTTTTTTACCCCAAGGATGATTTTAACATCATACCTTGGACAGGCATGGAGGGCCCTCTCGACTTGTTCATAGTAAGTCTCTTTATCTTCGTCTGAGGACTCCTCCGTAGGTCCGTGAACGTTAATGAGGCTGATGTTCTTGAATTTGCCTCGCACGCGAAGGGTGCATAGCCTTTCGCTTATAGCGTTAAAGCCGATGACGGTTTGATGACCTTCAGCGCGTTTTAATTTTCTTTTGCTCTCAACCTCAACGTTGTCATCAGCTTTGTCGGTGTCTGCTCCCTGACTCTGCAGAATTTTAATTTTGGCATTCCTTATGCCAAAACTAAGCGTATAGTCGGCCTTTTCGAGAGCCGCCCCACTGATCCTCAGAAGATATGAGGCGCTGGTCTTCTGCGGTTCTTCTGCCTTTACTACAGCCCAATCGTGCATGGGAACCAACGGATTTAGCCTATGGAGACCGCGGATTAGCTCCTGTTCCTTGGTTTTATGCTCATGTGCGGCAACCAAATGCGAGTCCTTGGTTGTCTAGAGATGTCCTTAGCTGGGATGAACTTCAGCTTCAAGCCCTCCTGGTCATTGCTTATGTTGCAAATATGCGGATTTTAAGGCCTTCAATGAAATGATGACTTAATAAATTAAGGATAAGAAAAATTAAAAACGAGGTTAACTTGAAGAAGGAATTTATTAGACTGAATTCAATGTCATGTATTGACAACTCATTCTCTCGCTTACTATCGTTGATGAGTTCTCATGGCAAACGTTAGTGGCTACTTCCGTGGTGAGTTCAGGTATGCGTGGATGTGTCCGTAAATGCGTAACACTAACCTTTTTCACTTAGGAAATCCCTAGAAAACCTGTCCGCACACTTGATCACCCTGAACCCCCTGAGCATCTCGCCAGAGTCAAAACTGGGGTAGGGGCCCATCACTGTTTGATATAATATATGAAAACATCATCTCAGAGAGCTTGCCCTCGATAGAGTTCCACACACTCAGCAAACCTTTGCTGTTTGTGGAGAGCTCATCCACAACTGCTACTTGGAGGTCATCCCAGACAACTTCACTAAGAGTACGCAGTTCTGCTGCTCCAGAAGATGGCGTTTTTCCCGACTTTACCCGACCCTCAAGCTTACTCTTTTTCTGAGCAGGAAAGGTCTCTTCCTGAGACCTATTTCGCTTGACGGCCTTTTCTCGGTTGGCCAGAAGGTACTTTATTTTATCTTGAGCGTCCCTCTCATGAATCACTCCGGTCTCTTCATTCTTGGCAATCTTGGCAAGAATGTAAGAAGCCGTTTTGAAGCAATTCTTGAGAAGAACTCCTTCCGATGGCTTTTTGGTTCCCTGAGTTGCACTGCTACTCGAGGGTTTCGGATTTTTATTCGGTTTAGGAAGTACAGGAGTGCTATGACTAGCACTGCCTATACTTACTGTGATTTTAGGTTGCTCACAAGTGCTGGAGCTATCAGTGCTGTATGAGCTCCCTTTTAAAGTCTCCTGGCTGGAAGCCAAGAATCCATCCTCCATGTCAGTGGATGGTTTTACGTTCGTCTTGCCTAAATCATCCATTTTATGTGTTTTATGTATGCTGGTCCCACGAGTAGGTCGGAAAGTAAGGTCAGCCTCGGCAGAGCCGATATACCTGGGTAAGGCAGAAAATAAGACGGGCCCTGCCAAGGCATCTGAATGAGCTCGTTCGCGACTGGTTTACGCCCCATCCTTTCATTCTTCGGCACGGATTATGTAAAAACGCTCACACCACCACTGAAATAAGGGAACCCGTATCTATGGTCAAATTGCATTGCTAAGAATTGCTACTATTGAGAAGTAGGAAACTTCAGCAATTCAACCTGACCTTAGCTGATCCACATCTTGACAACATACAAGATAACTGTGGTGATCATTACCGCCCGTCACCAACTAAGAGGGTTTGAAACGAGGATTTCTGCCGGGCTGTATGCATACATACAGCACATTTTTACCTAAGAGCCAAGTATTCGTTGTTCCGTTTTGAGGCCATTCTTTCAAAATTTGCTTTAAACTTGACATATTGAAGACAAATGTATCGAGTGCTGATCCAGGATATCGTGCGTTAATAAAACAAATTCTCATTGTACTGTCACAAACCTGAAGATAAACATCTAGACACTAAATAAGATAATTTGTGCACCAATTGAATTACAACCATCGCATTTATGCTTTAAAATCCTTTACGATTATAATATAGGCATGCTGTAGTTCCTTTTTTAAGACGCTATTTTGATATATGTACCGTGACACCTTCTATTCCACTTTTTTCGTAAAAATGCATTTTAACCCGACATTTTTTTGCTTAAGAATAATGTAATCCACTTGGGACAAATATGCGTTTTAAGAACTGAGAGCACTTCCTTCAGTACTAAAGACACTGTGGATTGAGCAAGCCCAATACAAAATTCGTTAAATCGTTACCAACACTAACTTAATACATAAAACCATATACATAAAACGTAGTAAATGCTTTTACTGTTAAATTTTAAGTATTTACCAAAAGTTATATGCATATAATCATAGTATATACTTGAAAACTAGTAACTAGTTACTGGAAGAAATAGTATTTACTTGCCTCGGATGAATAGTATTTACTAGGATGAATCCAATATTAACTACAAGTTTACTACTAGTACTATAATAAACTTCTTTTTTTTTTTTTGCATGCGAAAAGGAGTAAATACTACAAATTTAACCTTTTATTAGAAGTTAAAGTATTTACTAGAAACTATCACGTCTTCCTTTTTATGCATATGGGCCTCAAAGTAGTAGCAAGCTTCATTATCGAAGAACTTCTTTCTGAAAGCTATTTAACAACGTTTTGATTAAAATGCATCTGTATTTACTCAATAATTAAATTTTGAAGTTATTATATTTTAACCAAACATATATATGTAAATTGGATAAAAGGTAAATTTTCCTACACTGATGAGGGATTTTTTTACCGCGAATTTGTAACAAATGTAAAGATAAATTTAAAAATATATTCAATAATAAAAAAGGACATTAAAAGGCAATAATGTTGTTTGTTGATCGCAATGGACGAAAAAATCATCATTTTTGATTTGTAGACAAAAAGCGGCAAGAGTACGATAACTCAGGCGTTTAATGACGGATTTGTATAGAACAGTTAAAAATAAGCATTTTTTACTATTCTATGAATGAATAACATTCTATTCTATTAGCCAGTTTTTAAATCAAGTTAAAACCATGCATAAAAACCATGATTTAAAAAACGTATAATACTTAATTATAAGTAGGTATTACCGTTATTTTTTAATTATTTATTATCGTACCCTCCCCCGTACTCTCCCCCAAAAAGCAAAATGAAAGATTACTGCACCCCTAATATTATTGTAGGTATTGACATTTTTCGATTGTGTATACACATTGTTTAAAGATACTATTCACTTTGTAATAAAAAAAATGGTATCATTTTTCTGTAAAACACACATTTTTCAAAGCTTTATAAAAATTAAAAGTTTTTAACAAACTGTATTGAATGCAATGGAACCATGTTTCTGAAGAAGACTGCACACAACACCCTTAAAGTTTGTAAGAGAGCTATCCTGCAATTGCTGATCAAATTTCTGAAAAAAATTATGAGTAATGTATTTGAACAATTTCTTATTGAATTGTATCTTTTGAATCAAACTTACGCCATCATAGACAATAGTTGGAACGAAAGAAGGAGCGTAGATTTGAGTTATTTTTTCGGCTTCCAATTGTAAACGAGTGCCTACTTCAGTGTTCATACATTCATTAATAACTCCTGACAGACCAGCTGATTGAGCACAATATTGGCTCGAGGAATCGTATTGACCGCTCATTTGGCACACGACAAATTTCACTTGGGTCTCCTGATTAGTTGTTTGGTGTAAAACACACGATTGCATACGATTACCTTCACATTCCGATGGACCATGTTGACAGAAAAATTGAGCTCCATCATTTACACTCTTAAAAAATCACCGAAAATATAAGTTTTTTTTTTAAATAAGCAAAATGTATATATTGTACTATACCTCAGATTTTCCAAATGGTACCAAAGTTATATCGATGACATCTTTTAAGGAATCATAATTTGGTCCCAATTGGTTTGTCATAAAACGAATACTATCAGGGCAAAGTGACTCATATAGGACTAAAACGTTAATCTGAAACACAAATGAGATACATGAAACATGACGTAAGGTGTTTTAAATAAAAGAAAAAACTAACGTCAACAATGATAGCAAATTGTTAAATCATATTTTTTTTACTTTATACGTTTTTTTTTTTAATATTTATTTTGCGTACATTTTGTTGAACTTTGCTTTACATTTTCTAAATACACAAGTCAAAAAAAAAATGATGTCGTTAATTCTCCGTCAATGAGCCGATATTAATTAAGAAGTTTCATAAAAAAAAGTTTGAAAAAATGAGTTTCAAACACAAAATTCAAGATAATAAAAAAACACACAAAAAATATTAAAAGTTAAATTTCTCAAAATTGTAAGATTTGATACAATTTTTTCTTATAGAATTCGGTGATCTTATTAATTCCTAATCAAAAACTAAAAATTAGATTATTTTATGTCTTCTAGTTATTGAGAAAATTGAAAATTACTAATTACTTTTTTATGAGATTTTTATTCTTGTTGGTATTTATATAAGATTTCTTATTTATGCAAGCTTTTTTACATAAAAACAATGCTAGCACCCAGCATTACGACGTATAATCAGTTGAGGTACGTATGGGGGGCATGTTGCCCCCCATTGAGAAATTACACTTTTGACTTTTTTTGTGTTTTGTTCTCTTGAATTTTGTTTGAAACTAATTTTTTACAAATTGTGCATAAATTTTACTTGATTTTAAAAGTGGATTATAGTTCAAAGTATTGGCTGTAAAAAAAAGTATTAAACTTAATTGTAAGTATTGCCTTTATTTTTCAATGATTTTTTTTCAACTTTAGTACTTTTTTCATAAATTTGCCCCTCCCGCCCAAACGGGGCAAGATATAAGCCCCACCCCAATCCCATAGTAAAAAATGCTTGTTTTCGACGCCTCTACAAAACACCCTTATCAATTTTTGGCGCCAAAGTTATCGTACTCTCCCGAAACAAGGTATCTTTCATTTTTATAAAATATTTTTTTCGACAGTATTTTTTTCTTAGAAAACAGCGCCTGATATCAATTTTTTTTAACGGTATAAGTACTGCTTAGTGTAAGTATTTGATTGTTTTTTCTTCAAGTTTCCACCTTTAGATACTAGGAAACATAAACTTGTAACATTTATGTAACATGGTGTTAGTTTTTTGGTAAAAATATACATAAATAAAGCCTTACACGCAACTAATATATGTATATGGCAAGCAAAAACTAAACAAATATCAATCTAATAACTTATATGGCAACATAAAAAATTACAATTAAAATAAAGGGTGGCGCACGAATAGTGCTACAAAAATAGAAACGTAATAACTTTTTTTGTGAATTACTCACTCGGCTTACTTTTTTTATGAGTAGGTTACCATTTAGATTTATCAAACACTGAAAAAAGTGTTTGGATAGTGCAACGGTACCATGCTATGCATCCGTCATTTTTGTCCAAGAGGAATTCAGATGGAACTTTGGCAGTACTCTCCGAAGTATATTAAACAGCAATTATTTATTTAAAGTTACATATTTGAATTTCTTATTGTAGCACAATTCGTGTGCCACCCTGTATAGTTTTCAAAACGAGCCTTTTGACACTTTTCGAAAACGGTTCGAACAAACACCAGCGGGCATTTGAACGAAATTGGCGACAACGAGACGTTGGGTTCCGAAAAAAAAATGAATTCTTTATTAAAGCTGACCAAACATGACCGAGCCAAATGGGTCGGAACCGATTTGGTTCTTAGATTTCTCATTTTCTGAAAATCCAAATGGTTCGGTGAAGCCCATATGACAATTAATAATGCTCGACGAACCATTCGCTTTCCTAATGCATGTCACGATGACACGATGCAATTAAAAAAGTTAGAAGAAAAATATATGTACATATGTACCTACCTACAAGCAGATGATATGATTATCAAAAAATAACAGGTTATATATAATAAAATTTTTATTTTATCTTGCAGTAAATCTAAAACAAACACAATTAATGTGATAAACTACAAGTAATCAATAATAATAATCATTCTTTCAACGAAATGGACTACTTGTTTTTTTATTTATGGCTTATAAGTTATAACCTATTGAAACACACATACATATATATGTACAATGTACATATTGATTGTTGTTTCTTTCTACAGCTTAAACCAATAATTTTATTTATTTCATAGTTAAAATCTTTGCCACCTTTACAATAATTATCATCCGAGTAAATCGAAATGAAATATGTACGTATATTTGTATGTGTCTACCTCATTATCATTATGCATATCCTACCATTTTAAGTATGAAAATAGGATACTAGTTCCAAAATTTTTTGAGCTCCAATTCGAGTTTTATTAAATAACGTACTTATGTACATACATACATATGTACAATTTGAATGAAAAGTACACGAGGCCCAAGTTCATAATAAGATTTAAGCAGGTATGTGATAACTGACTGATTTTTATTTAAATGGGAAACATTCACATTCAAGCATTCTCTCTTCAAACAAAGAATATTTTAATAGAAAAAGCTCCAGCAAACTTATAATTATTTTAAAAATGAAATTTCATTTAAAAAAATTTTGGCAAAATTTAAATATCACATTTCTTTGACATAAAATTTTTGTTGACTATAAAAAAAATATTGAAAAGCATCAAACTTTTTACCTTGCCTAGATATTTTTTTTATCATATGCACAATTTAAGACGAAGAATTAGGTCAAGTATTGCAAAGAGAAGAAATAAAAGATTTCTTAATTCTTAACAACGCATCTGAACGAATTCTTTATACCAATTTAAATAAATAAAGTTCTGGTACTTATTTGTTTTTGGCGCCAACTCATGGACTTGATTGGTAGTTGTTGGTTTCACAACTTAAATCGATTAACGATCAACGTTGATGGTTGTTTTCATATAGTGTATATTTATTGCTACCTTTTCTTCAACAGCACTGGTGATTGAAATAGTTGCACTGGCAAAAGCAATCAAGATAGGAATTATTTTAACTGAAAACATTTTTATTATAGTTAAAAAAATTTAAACTGGGTTATAATTTTTTTTTTGTGAACGAAACAAAAAACAAACGAACTCTCCTCGAATCAGTTTTTGCTTCCTCCAAACGTTAAATGATACTGGCTCCTACTAGCGACTAAATTAATTTTTCCATTAATTTCGACGAAATGTCGATACTGCCACAAAAAGTCTCCATCAGCACCGCCCCTCGAAGACCTATCAACGAATTTTAGTGTTACAACTTTTTGTTGGTCTTTTTTGCCTCTTAGCTGGTAACTTGTTTGATAGTAACATATGTATGTATGTAATTCAGGTGCGGATCTAAAATTTCATTCGGAAAGGGGTCAGACTTATGTGAGCAGTTTTTGCTGGCGATTATAGGTATAAGTATAATAGACGAGTCAAATAAAGTATGAACCTAGAACTAATTGCAATATTTGAAATTTGGACCATGAACCTCCGCTTTAACATGTACCTATTGTTGATTTTGTTGCCTTGGAAGTGAAGCCTTATATCATGTAGTGTGTTGTGTCCAATTTTTCCTCCAAACAACGTTATATACGTAATGGCATTAAGACCAGCAATTTAAATTTCTTCTATTGATTTCTCTGATGTTTGGAATACTGCAGCACTTTTTTTGACGCTGCTTTATTTTTTAGGCAATTTTATGGAATCACTTTTGCTTTTTCCAAATGGTTTAAAGGTAGTAACGCACCCTAATACAGCATGAGCAATTAGGATGTTAGAACAGACGTCATCACCCAGATTATTTGCTATTTTTTTTATAACATAATTATACAGAAATGCTTTTGGAAGATTTTTTAGGTTGTGGGCAAAGGGAAATATCACAAAAGTTTTTTTGAAAAGGAGTATAAGATAAGAAGGTCAGTGTTCTCACCAACAATGGCTGTTGGATGATTTTTTGACAACTCTATAGCCACCATAACGATCGCTATGAGATGGTTTTGTTTTATATCCCGCTTCTTGTAACTTTTCCGATAACAGAACAATGAAGGCTTATTTGTTTTCATTATTACTTAAAAATAATTCTTTCTGGACGGCAATACGAGTAGAAGCTGAGAAATTTACTTTAGATCCTACAATACTTCGGTCTCTTTAGGTGGGCCTCTGATTTTGTGGAGAATGTATATCCACATCCATCAAATACTATATTGGCTTGCCATAATTATATGTATATGTGTATGAGCAAAGCTCTTAACAAAACACCTCCTTTAAGTTCACGCCATTAGTCTGTGCACAAAGCAACAGCCGCTGAAACAAAAGTTCAGGTTCAATCAAAAATGTTTAGTCTATTGTCGTTTTCAATTGGCAATCTGGAAGCAGAAAAAAGCATTCTGAATGCGTTCAATTTTGCAAAAGTGACAGTTCTGTTTCTAAAAAAAAGAGAATTTCTCTTCTGGATTTGAAATCAGAAGCAAAAACAGAATCACTCAGACATTCAAAGATTTAAATGGTACACTTGATACATGACATATTTTTTTTTAATTTACAAACTGTGTGAACTGTGAAGTGATTGTTGGGATACTAATACAGTTACACCAAACTTCAAATTTTTCAGAATCGAAAGAAACTGTTCAATTGGGATTCCGAATCTAAAACCAATTCCGGATTGCCAATTGAAAACGACATATGTCTTTTTCAAAAACGTTGAGTTGTTCTACATAAGGCAGAACTTTTTTGGTATCGTCTTTATCGCGTGCAATTTTTGGGCGTGTCATTGTTTCATGTTGGATTGGGTTGGCAACTCTGGCTGATAAGTAAAAGTTTGTGAAAATTAAAGCTCCGTAAAAAGAATATTTTATTTAAATAAAAAAGAAAGAAATATTAGTTTAAAAAAACAGTTCTTATAGCAAATAAAAACAACATTTCACCACAAAATAAAAAAAATTATAAAAACTACTGGTGAGTTTTGTTAAAATTAAAAATTAGAAACAAAAGAAAAATGCCTCTATCGCGATCTCCAACTGTGAAAGACCAAAATCCAGCAAAAAGAATTTATATGGAAATGACACCACCTAAAGCATCTAATTCCAAGGTAAACATAAACCCAGTTGGCAATATGGCGATCAGCGAATTAGACAAAATGCTGCAAAATTCTTTGGGTAATTTGTTGGATATAAAGCTGAAAGATGTAGCGACTAAATCCGACATTGAAGGAATAAGTGCTGAAATTTCCATATTGAAACAAAGCAACGTTGAACTAAAGACTCAACTGAACAAAATGGAGTCCCGATGTGTTTTGTTAGAGAAACAAGTGGAATTGCTTGAAAAAAAATCAAATGAAAAGAATGTTGTCGTTCATTTGCACCCTACTAACAGCCAAAACGCAGTCGAGAAAGCGAAAGAAATCTGTCTTGATTTATTGCAAACAAACAACTCGGATAAAATAACTACAGCAAAACAAATAGGAAGATCAGCGACAAATGTAATAGTTGAAATGGCGAACAGAGAAGATGTTTTTCGGATTCTTCGAGCAAAGAATAAGCTACAAAACACCGGCACATCAATTCACAAGGACTATCCAGCAGCGGCGAGAGAACGAAGAAAAAGATTAAACAATCTGAGAAGAAACATCACTTCAAATAATAGAGGCATTAAGTGTCAAATTAAAGGAGAAACCCTTTTGATTGATGGAACAACAATTTTTTTCGATAAAAGTGGCAAGATAATTTCGGACGCAGAAGATGGTTTGTTTACAGTTTTACACTTAAACAGCTGGTTGGTGACACATTTGATCTGACAGCGCTGGAATAATGAGAAGTCAATGGCCACGTTCACAAAGTTATCTAAAGCAATCCAGATTGGTTTGTGTTGTTGTAATCTCTTGAGAAAAAACAGCTGATTATAAAACATCTGTTCTCAAAATAAAAATCTCACCGATCTAAAAAATTCTCGTATATTCAGCTATCTGAAGAGAAATGTCAGAAACAGCTGACTTGAATTCAAATCAAACAGCTAAATTAACCTATCCGGTTTTAGTCGTTCACAAAGTGCCTGGCTACACGGTGATTTTTCAATCGCCTAACCAGCCAGTTTGTAGTCAAGAGGGATGAGGAGTGAAGGGAGAAGATGCTCACGAAGGGAACTGAATTTTCCGAGTGCGCAATACAAATTGTTCCTCTTTTTGACGTTTGTTTATTTTTTTCTGGCTTCTTCTCAATGAGAATGTCAATTTGTCATTCATTGTAAGTAATTTCAAAGGTGTAGATTAATGTTTTCAAAAGTTTTTTATGTTTATTACTTTTCATTTATTTACGAAATGGAAAAGTCGAAGGTGATTGGGCACAACACTGTGTAGTCACCGCACGTGATTTTTAAATCGATTGAAAAATCACCGTGTAGCCAGGCACAAACATATACGGATACTCGAGTATCTGAGATAGCATATCTCAGCGCAATGTGAACGCGGCCAATAGAAGGCGACATCAGAGCTTCTCAAACTTCAAGTGGTGTTCACACGAGACATGTTTGATTGTAATGTCGTCTGCCATAAAAATAGTTTACTTAAAATTAGAAAAAATGAAAGTGCTTTAGAATCTTTTAATTATACAATTCTTTCTTATAATGTTGCAGGATTAACCAATAAGACTTTGTTTGTAGATTTTTATGAATTTGTTAATCAATTTAATTTTGTTTTTTTATATGAGACATTTATTATGGAAAATAATTTTACGAATTTTGAAAGTAAATTTAGGAAATTTGAATTTAAATTAGTACCAGCTGTTAGAACACAATCAAGGGGAAGAGCTAGTGGAGGTTGCTTCTTTGGATTTAAAAAAAATCTCAAAAATATGTGCTGCGAATTTAAAGTATATGAAGGCGTTATTTGTGTTGAACTGTTTTACAAAGAAAAATGTTTCCGAATCCTGCCGGCTTACATCAACTGCAATCAATGGAATAACGATTTTGAAAAACTAGAAGGTGTAATAACTCGAGGTAAAACATCTAACTTGCTGGTGGTGGGTGATATGAATGCGAGGACAGGAAGACAAGGGGGAAATGAAAATGAGATCCTGGGAATTGAACGAAATTCAAAGGACATTATTGTTAATGCAAGAGGACTGAAGCTTATTGATCTATGCGATACATACGGTTTAAGAATTCAAAATGGAACTAGCTTATCGGATACGAACGGAGAATTTACTTTTGTTGGAGGACAAGGTAGCTCGGTGATTGATTATAGTTTGGTAGGTAGTGAATGGAATGAACTCATTGTTGATTTAGAAATCCATAACGTACCTTACTCTGACCACTTTCCAATCGCCGTAAACTTCAAACTTAATACCAGAGAAGCACAGGAAACGAGAATTATGAATACTTTACCGAAAATAAAATGGAAATCGAAACACAAGTCAGAGTATCAATTGAGGTTAGATAATGCACTGATATGCCAAAGAACTTGCGATTTACCTCAGATAGAAGAGATAATCAAAGCCTCTTACTACACAGTTAACACCAACACTCAGCGGAACTCTTCGGCACCGTGGTATGATGCCGACTGTAGAAAATACAGAAAATTATCGTTTGGCTGGTTAAGAGCATATAGAACCTCAAATGAGGACTATTTCAGACACCAATATTTGATGGCTAATAAGGTGTACAAAGGAATACGTAAACAAAAAAAGGCTGTTTTCTACGAAGCTGAATCAAGACGATTAGCGCTATGCAAAAACTCAAAAGATTTTTGGAACTTGGCAAGGCAGCTGAATGGCAAACGGTTTTCAATCCACACGAACTTGAGTCCAAACCTTCTGGCAGCTCACTTTGAGAAACTGCTGAATCCAGTACATGAGACACCTTCGGTGGAATACGCTATACCAGCCTATGAATGTGGTGTTCTTGATGCTACAATTAGTTACCAAGAAGTAATATCAGCTGTAACGAAGCTTAAAGATGGAAAAGCTGCAGGTTCGAATGGCATATCAGCTGAATTTTATAAGTATGGGACACCGGAACTACTCACAAGGCTAACTTTCATATATAACAATATCATGGAAAGCGGGACTATACCACATGAATTTAAGGAATCGATTATTTTTCCGATTCACAAGAAAGGAAACATGGCCGAACCAGCTAATTACAGGGGTATATCGTTCCTAAATGCTTCATATAAAATATTTACACTAATACTACACAAACGATTCAACGAATGGATTGATAGCAACAAACTACTGAAGGAGTACCAGGCAGGATTTAGAAGTGGATATTCAACGATCGATCATATTTTTACCCTTAGATGTATGGCTGAAACATTCCTTCGCAAGGAAAAGAAGTTATATGCCTTTTTCGTGGATTTTAGAGCTGCTTTCGATATGATCGATAGAAAGGCTCTATTTTATAAGCTATATAGTAAAGGTATGTCATGGAAGTTTGGAAGAGTCATACAGAATCTCTACGACGACACAAAAAGTAAAGTATGGAATGGTGAAGCGCTTTCGGAAGAATTTAAAACTCAATCGGGAGTCAGGCAAGGTTGTACATTGAGCCCAAGCATGTTCGCCATGTTCATTGATGATCTGGTAGACATTCTGCCATGTGGAGTAGAGTACGCGGGGATGATAATAAAACTATTGATGTTTGCGGACGATATTGTTCTGTTGGCAGCCTCTTCTGAATCCTTGCAGTTGATGATTAACCGATTATTCGAATACTGTCGGGTTTGGAATCTGATAGTTAACCTTGACAAATCCAAGGTTTTAATATTCAAAAGTGGAAGAGGCCGCAAATGTGCAAACGAAAAATGGCATTATAATTGAGAAAATATAGTAGAGGTTGTAACGGAATTCAAATATCTAGGAGTTATTTTCACGCAAAATCTGGGTATGGAAAAACATCTGAAGGAAAAATTAATGAAGGCAAAATGCGCAATCAGCGCAACATGGAATAGATGCTTTCATAACAAAAGTATAGCACACAGCAGTAAATTCAAATTATTTGAAGCGATATCAGCGTCAATCCTTTTCTACGCAGCTCAGACATGGGGTACAAAGCAGTACGATACGGTGGAAAAACTTCTACGATACTTCTGCAAAAGAATCTTCCAGCTTCCGCGTAGCACACCTAACTACGTTATCATGTTAGAAACAGGAATCTCGCCATTGTTCATTCGAACATTAAAAATGCAAGTGGATTATGTCACGAAAGTCTTAAAGATGGATGATAATCGACTGCCTAAAATAGTAGCTCTTGAAGTCATAAGGACAAAGACAAGTTGGTGCGCTGATTGGTTGGAACTTGCTTCAGAATGTAGGATAGTCTTAAACCTGAGCAGTGAAGAATTAGAAACTTCGCTTTATCAACTCATTGCTGTAGTGGACTTAAGACATCGTGATAAATATTTGAATGATGCAACAGGATCTATCTACAGACAACTATATAGCCAATTGAATCATAACCTGGAGGAGAAAAAGTATTTTAGGGATGACAATAGTACAGCCGAGATTTCAATGATGGTAAAACTGCGGAGCGAACTTATGCCATTGAACTTAGACAAAACGGCAATGGTTACGAATTAGACGCTTTACGCTTGAGCTCTGCAAAAATTTAATCGTAAACAAGTCTTTGTTAAAAGTTCAATATCAAAATAATATCAAATATCAAAACTTAATATAATAAATTGTGCGCCACACGAACTGAATTTGTTTAATATCCTTTAAATAAACCAAAAAATAAGTCTTCATTATTTGCCTTAATAATTAATAATCTATCGAATATGTCAAGTGCAAATACTCAAGAGCGCCAGAGAAAGTTGAGATCAGAGAAAGGTTTTTCCTCCTCCCCACCTCTCTCCAATTCTCCCATGACCCCACTGTCAACAACCAAATTATGGGATCGAATAGAAAAGCGACTTGATGTTTTAACTAATAATATAAGTGATTCGATTGTAAAGCAAATAAAAGATGCAATAGATTTATTAAACAAAAGCCTTCTGGAACGCATAGTGTCTCTTGAAAGTGAATTTCATGCAAAAATCAAAGATGTGGAACAAAAATGCAATGAACGGTATAGTTTAATTGATAATACTCTTCTTGCATTCAGTCATAGACTCACTCAGTTTGAATCTAAGTGCAATATTATCAGTGCTCTTGAGGAAAAAATCTCTACAATGCAAACACAACAACAACAAGCAAATGACAACGATCTCTTAAGAGAAAAACTTGATGCACTAGCCAGACGTCACATTGCTGCGGATTTGGTTCTTCATGGAATCCCATTTAGAAAAAATGAAAACCTTAACAATATCTTTGAAAACATCTGTACAACTCTCAAACAGACAATATCAGCACCATTACATATTTTCCACTCCTTCAAATAAATCGGCAAATAGTCCCATAATTGTGAGACTACCTCATACGTTAGTCAAAAAACAATTAATAATTGCTGCAGCTGAATTTTTCAAAACAAACGGAAGATGTGTCTCTCTTGCTGATCTTGGCTATGACAGCAATAAATTTGTGAGAATCTATGAAAGTTTGACAAAACAAAATCACGTTCTATTTAAAAAAGCAAACGAACTCAGGAGAAACAAACAATTACATTCGGTGTTCACAAGAGAAGGTAGAGTTTTTGTTAAAGTCACCACCACAAGCCCATCACTCTACATAGATAACACACTCTCATTGGATCAAAGTTGTAGCAATAAAATTGAAGTGCCAACTCCACCACCTGATGCTGCCGCTCCCGATGCTACTCTATAGAAAGCTGATTTAAGTACATACATACATACATTATTTATTATTTTGCATTTCCTATCAATCAAAAGACTATTGTTTTCTCTTTCCTAATTCTCTCATGTTTTTCTTAATAATTCTCAAACTCATTACATCTTACCTTCTGTTTAGCATTTGTAAATTAGTGTTGCCAATTTATTTTTTTGATTTGATTATTTTATTTTGTGTATTTAATGGTAAATTTTAATTTTTTAAATATCTTGCGTTGCTCATAAAAAAATGACTTTAACTAAAATGAGTATAATTATATTATTTTGCATGCTTCTTTTTCCTTTCTCATTTTTAATTTTATTTGATTTGACATGTTGTATGGGTCGGATTTCTTTCGGGGGTCTTACGGCGAGGACCTTTTTAACTATATATAATAATGGTTGCTGGAGTAGATCCTGACACAATAAGATGCGTTCTCAATGTTATGTGTGATTTTTATAACGGTTTTAATATTTGTCATTTGAACGCTGCAAGCATCAGGTCAAAGTACACTATGCTGTATCAAATGCTCAGTACATCGAAAATGGATGTTGTTATGGTTTCGGAATCTTGGCTGAATACTGATATTTCATCCCACCTCGTTTCACTTCCCGGGTTCTCACTGCATCGCAACGATCGAATAGATAGAGTTGGTGGGGGTGTCTGTATGTTTATTAGAGAAACTTTGTTAACAAAGCATGTATTTTCATCTTCACTCTCCGCTATCGAATTTATTTGTGTTGAAGTTAGAAATGAATCTGAAAAGTGTCTGTTGGTCACTGTATATTGTCCACCATGTAAATTCAAAGAAGAAAATTTAAAAGAGTTCGAGGATACATTAATGAGACTTAGTGCAACATACAATAATATACTAATAGGGGGTGACTTTAATGTAAACTTTTTAGAGAAAAATGGAACGACTCAACTGTTTCAATATATTTGTGACAAAATCGGTCTTTTTGTTGTTAACACACAATGGCCAACTTGTTTTCAATCAGTAAGGAATCCATCATTAATTGATATGTTTCTAACAAATTCAATGGACAAAATAATCGGAAATGATCAGCTAAGATTAACTTCAGACTTTATTCACGATCTTATTTATTGTTCATTTAAGTTTAACATCAGAAGAAACTGTGTAAAAACATTTAGTTTTAGATCATTTCGTCATTTTGATTCATTAAATATTCAACAAAACATAGGGAGATTTGGTTTAGGAAATATCTGCAATATTACAGATATTGACATGAAAGTCTCTGTTTTAACTGACATAACCAATGTACTTTATGAATCCTATGTTCCTAAAGTAACAAAAGTTATAAAGCCTCAAAGTTGTCCGTGGTTTACTCAAGAAATAAAAGCATTGATTGTAGAAAGAGAACGTTTTTTCAGAAAATTTAAAAGAAACTCAACCGATTATAATAGATGTCAATACATATATGCCCGAAATAAAGTTACCTCCTTGATTCGTTACACTAAACGCACATACTATCTCAAACTTCTTGACCCAAAGTTAAATGCAAAAGTCCTCTGGAAGAATTTGAAAAACGTAGGTGTTATTGAAAATGAAAGACCAAAATGTCCATTCAGTCCTTTTGAAATGGGCACAGTTCTTATTCCAAACTCAACCAACGCGGTGCCGTTTGACATTGGAGGTGATTACCCATCGGAACGCTTTGAATTTAGGTGTGTTAGCAACTTGGATATTGAATTGGGGATTCGCTCGGTTAAATCCTAAAAGCTTTTAAGAGAAACTAATTTTTTTTTTTATTTTTTATAATTATATATTGCAAAAATACATACGAATTATTGCTCAATCAAATTTTCATATTATGTGAAATTTTCATGTTGTTGTTGCTGCTGTTCTGTTATGCCTTTCCCATGTGTCATTCCGCCAAGTCCTTTTATGTTTTTCATTAAAACTTGTTCGATTATCAGATCGGTGGAAAGGTTTAAAAAAGTATATAAAAATACAAAAAAAATATAAAACGGCTTCACCCACAATGATGTGCGACACCTTTTTAAAAAGGTTTATTTAAAATAATTTTGAAAAATTAATTTTCAAAGTCAAAATTTTGAAAAAAAAATTCCGAACTAATTTTTTTCAAAATTGTACGTAATTAAGTACTAATACAATAACCTAAAAACAAAAATAAAAGGTTTTTCTTAGAAAAAAGTAGTTACTATCATTTTTGATTTTTGAAAAAACTGCAAACTGTTTTGACATCCAGTTTTTTGTGTTCGATCGAAAATTAATAAAAAAAATAATACTTAATTTCGTGAAACATGAACAATTCGGAAAGATGAACGCTTTGACGAGACTTCTTTGTTCCGGGCGACAGGCTACTATGGAGCAGTTTTTTAAGAAAAAAGTCTAAATGAGTGTATATTTTGTTTAACTCTTTGAACAACTTTGTTATTTTCGTTATTTTTTATGTTTTTTTAAATAAAATGAATTGATATTTTGTTAGATGCAATATTTTTATGTATGGTTACATGTTTTTTTTAAACTAACTCTCGATGCTTGGAAAGATAAACAGTTCGAAAAGATGAACGGGGCCTGTTTTATATCTGTTCATCTTTTCGAGATTCTACTGTATTAGCGTTATTTTTAATATTTTTTTATGTTTTAAGTGATTTTTTTTAAATTACCCTACGATTTTTTCTTGTCTAAGTTCAACCTACACTTATGCAAATCACCCTGAAGAATTATAATGGAATTTAAAAAAATTTACCATTTTCCCCAACCTTATTGAAATAACGTAATTAATCCATTATTTTCTTGACCTTCATCACTGTCTGCCACCATCTTCTTCCCATCCAAATTGTCTGCCTTTTTGATATATAACATTAAATAGTATTTTGCATCATTAAACCAAAAATCGGCTTATATGAAATGACGTAATTCATTTAATATTTTTTTAACCTATTAACCCCCTACCGACAATACCCTCTCCACCTTAGTGAGATGACGTAACTTTTTTTGTCGCTGGCTCATAGGTTATTAGTTCTAGGTTAGGCCGTTTTTTGAGTTAGATTGACTCGTCTATAAGATTGTTGCATTCGTAAACAAAGTTGAAAAATTTGCTTGTTTGGCTGTTGATCTTTTGATCTGTCTATCGCTGTCGGTCAGTACCCCGGGCAACAGCCTAATAAAACCGATTGTAAATGGGGTTAAAGGTCGTCAGTTTTTCATTTAAAGTGATTGAGTAACATTCTGGCAACTGGGTGCGCGTCATGTTGATGACGTCGGCTGACGGTCTTTCCACCGCTATCCGGGTGGCTGACGGTTTGTTTTATTATCTTAAAAGATTGAGATTGATCTGTAAACAAATCTGGACGAGTAAGATTACTTTTTTTTTATTTTTAACAAGTTCAGGTGCCTGGCTGACGGTTTTTCCACCGCTACCAAAGCGGCTGACGGCCAGATTTATTGTGTATTAGTGGAAAACTGTCTGTGCTATTAATTTCAGCCCGGGTACTTATCACTTTTTCAAATTAAAGGAAAAATGTGTATTGTTATTGTTAGGATTGTGCAATGTGGCGAGTCGTTCGTTCCGTTCCATAGTAGTACTATGCAAATGTATATACAATGTGTTTTGTGTGTCTTGTTTTCGATTCATGTTGTCAAAGTGCAATGTTTCTAATGTGTATCGTTTTGAAACATGTTTCTCAGTCTGTAGAATTTCAATATTGTGACTGCCCAGGGCTGTCTTTTCGGTAGAACATTTTTTTCGGAACACTTGAAACCTTCAAGCAAACTAGTCCGTTTTGACCCACAAACGTATGAACTATACGTTTTCGGATCCAACAGTGGATCCTCAAAACTGCGTTGTACGGCTCTGATTAGTATGGAAATTAGAATCACCGCGGACCCACTTGTGCATATGTAGTGATATAAATAAATTCAGCATACCCATTTTGCGCATGTATTGTGAGAGAGAGTTCACAGACTCAGCGAGAAACGAAACCAAAACGCATCGGGAAAGCATCCAAAAATATAATAAACGATAATCGAAGCAGGCTTTTAAATTAGCTGCCTCATTCGTAATGTTATGTCCGACTGTCCATTCCATTATATCTTTTCCTAGATTATTTACTGAATCATCTGGAAACAAAATATTTCTTGAGCAATTTGAACTGCTTTCACTTTCTCAGTAAAAAAAATACTGTTCTACCCTGTGAGTTCATAAAAAGAAGAGAAGGAGGGAAAAAACTACAAAGTACCTAGCAGGCAAAAAAAGTGTGGTAGGCTTGAGTGAGAAACTCATTTTTGCAAGGATCCAAGCGAGTCGAGAAAATTGAGTCCGTGATTTTGTTTGAAGGGAATGCTCTAATAAATGTCATTACTAGTCGTCTAACAAATCATAAGTTCTTCGCCACCTCAAAAACGTCTAAGCATGGCTACACGGTGATTTTTCAATCGCCTAATCAGTCAGTTTGTAGTCAAGAGGAATGAGGAGTGAAGGAGGAAGATGCTCACGAAAGGAACTGAATTTTCCGAGTGCGCAACACAGTTCCATTGCTAAATTGTTCTTCTTTTTGACGTTTGTTTATTTTTTCCGGCTTTTTGTCAATAACAATCTCAATTCGGTCATTCATTGGAATTTTAAAGGTGTAGATTAATGTGTTCAAAAAATATAATTAGGAGATGAGTTGATGTATAAATAATTGCTACGCTTTATAGCTCTTCGCTATTTTCATGCATTTTTATTTTAAAAAAATTAATAATTTTTTTCGTGTGGTCAAACAAAAATGATTTATTTTCACGTTCCCCTAAACGAAATTGAAAAGTGGACCGTGATTGGGCACAACACTGTGTAGCCACCGCACTTGATTTTTCAATCCATTGAAAAATCACCGTGTAGCCAAGCACTAATAAAGCAATAATAAACTAACTTATCATCGTTCGATTTCACGTTATGTGAAAGACTCGAAATGTGAAAGGGTCGAAATTAAAATTTGTTTTAATAGAAATGATAATTCAGTCTATTATTTTTAAATTTTAGTTTTGCATTAAAATTTGTATTGATTTTGCATTGCAAGAATCTCGAAATATACATTGAAAATTTCAATGATTAAGAAAACGGAAACCTGTAATCGACATTTAATATGCCACAAATTTTCAGTCGTTTTCTTTTGAAGGTGGTGAAGTATTTATGAGTAGAAGAAAACTAAAATCTAGAACTGTCATCTACTCATGATATCCTCCATAGAGAAAATACTTACGTAAGTATTTCCTCTATGAACTAGATATTGTGCAGAGTAGGTACATACCTTAAATGCACCAAAAGGCATCTGTTAAATTAGTTTTTTTTTCAGGCAAATGATGTGGCCTGATGTCTAGTAAGACAAAAAAAAATAAAAAAAAAGTTGAAAAGAAAAATTGTATACACTTAAACAGTATTGAATATTTTTTTGTAGTTTATTCTTTATATGTACCTACCATGGTGCCTGGCTACACGATGATTTTTCAATCGCCTAACCAGCCAGTTTGTAGTCAAGAGGGATGAGGAGTGAAGGGGGAAGATGCTCACGAAGAGAACTGAATTTTCCGAGTGCGAAATACAGTTCCATTGCTAAATTGTTCACCTTTTTGACGTTTGTTTATTTTTTTCCGGGCTTTTGTCAATGACAATGTCAATTTTGTCATTCATTGGAATTTTAAAGGTGTAGATTAATGTGTTAAAAAAATATAATCAGAAGAATTCAATCGATTGAAAAATCACCGTGTAGCCAGGCACATGGAAGCTCTTCAAATTTCCATCGGAATTGGCAAATTGCACTTGCAATAAGTAAAGTAAATCTAAACGTTCTGTATTAAGGCCAAATTATATGCAGTGACCCTATAATCAAACTGCCTTACCATTAAAACTTCCTTCGTTCGTCTCTGAATCTGTTCATTCATAATTTGTGCTCAGATTCTGACAGTTTTTTTATATGGTTCGAGAACAGAGTGATAAAAAAGATAAAGAAAAATTGAGAGAAAACAAGCAAGGCCCTTGTATATGAATTTAGATTTTATCATTTTTCTCAAATAAATAAAACTATATTCCATATCCGAATATGAAGAAAAAGGTTAGTGTCGTGTTAAATAAAATCTTAAGATCCTAAATATATTAAAACTTTTTAATTTAAGGTCCTTTTGATGGGCAAAAGTGGATCTGGTAAAACCAGTATGAGGTCCATAATATTTGCCAACTACATTGCCAGAGACACCACCCGACTTGGAGCCACAAGTGATTTTTTTAAAATTATATTCTTACTCTTAGTGTTACTAATGTATATTTTCTAGTCGATGTTGAACATTCGCATGTCAGATTTCTGGGCAATCTTGTGCTAAATCTTTGGGATTGCGGAGGGCAGGAGTCATTTATGCAGCAGTATTTTGCGTCGCAAAAAGATAACATTTTCCGAAATGTTGAAGTCTTAATTTATGTATTCGATGTAGAGAGCAGGGAATTGGAGCGTGATGTTCACTATTATCAATCTTGTTTGGAGGCTCTGTTGCAAGTGAGTATAATTGTTGGTTGGACCGTATTTTATTTATTATTATTATTATAATTTATTAACAGATACTTAAAAGTAACCTGGTAATTACAATTTTATAGAGCCTAGCTGCCAGGACTATTAGCTCTGAAATTTAAAGTAAAATCAAATTTTATACTTAAGATTGCATATGAGTTTATTTACTAATTCGATTTTTTTTGAATTTGGAATTTTGAGAATTTCGTCGATATTTAAATCTTTGGAAATAGCTTTTAGTTGTTTTTTTGTTTCGGTACAGTTTTTTAATAAGTGGAGGGTTTAGTTTGTTGGAAGATGTTCATGAGTGATTGAAGTGTGCCCAAGTCTTAGCCGAACAAAATTTGTTATATTTGTTTTTGGGACGTTGGGGTATCGAGGATAAGATCTGTCGACATTGATTTCCTTATAGTGGTGATGATATTGGCTCCAATCGTTTAACTGTTTGGTTTTCAAAGAGTTTCGTATGAAGTTGGTCAGGTCAGGTTTAGAAAAGATGTTAAAATTGTATACGGGTGCATCCTTACTTGATCTGGCAGCACGGCCTGCTTCTTCGTTGCCGCGTATACCAGTATGACCGGGAACCCACATTAATTTGATGCTTGGGATTTTAATAAGATGATTCCTTATTTCACTTATTAAGTAATCGTTGTTGGATTGGCTATAGTTTGTAACACGGATATACTGTCGGAGTAGATAATGGAATTTCCGCGAATATTTATTGCTGTTGTAATGGCCTGAAGGATACCAAAGGCTTCAGCTGTAAAAACTGATGTGAAATTTGGTAGGATCACAATGTTGAGTATATATCCATCCTCTCGTGTTACTGCGAATGAAGTGTTTTCTTGATTCTTTGAGCAGTCAGTAAAATAGAACTACCATTTTCATCTAAAAGTTTTGATTTGATATCTGAGAACAGGGCTCGGTAAACAGAGTAATTGGTGTTGTTTATTCTGTACTGAGACAGTGTTATATCAATCGATTTGGGTTTAATTTACCAAGGAGGGAATGAGGGTTTAAAATTATATCCCCGTTTTGTTGGAAGTTGAAGTTGGTTGGTTTTGATCAATACTAGTTTAAGAGTGGATGGAATTCGTTTTACACATTTTTGGTTTATTGCCTGTGCAATATCGGCATCAATTAGAGAGTTTCTCTAGAAGACTAGTTTTGGGGCTAACTTCAATGTTAGCTCATCAATTCGATGTTCTACAGTTGGAAGCAAAGCTTCGGCAAGCAAATTTTGTATCGCTGTAGTTGGGAAGGCGTTAAGGGATCTTCTTACTGGTTGATGGTATGGTGGTTTAATAATGTCAAGTGTTGATTTAGGCCATTTACCGTAAATATATAATCCAAAATCAATTTTGCTTAATATTAACATTTTTGTTATGTGAGAAAGAGTATTTATGTAGATGTTACCATTGAATAAATATAAATAGAAGGTGTCACTCAGAAAATGGCCACTATGGTTGGTCGGTGCCGCCACCATCGCTTGAAAAAATATAATAGGTCTGGATATTCAATAAGAAAATTTATCCTTAGTTATAAATGAGTTGTGTATTCAAAAGGGATTTTTTCTCAATTTGAAAATTTGTTGTTTATCTACGTTTCTACGGCAACGATTGTTCTATTTGTTTTCTATTATTCAAATTATTTGTTTCTTTCAAAATAATTTGTTTTCAAATATGTATAAATGTAGGTATGTATGTACATATGTATGTATTTGAATATGTGCCTATGAAAATTTTCGTTATTTTTAATTCTAAATTAAAAATCAAAAAAGTTGCATTTGTATTTTGATTTTTTTTTTGATACGAAAGTTACATTAATCAGGTAGGGACATAATGGGCTCTACCAATAATCAAATTTAGCAACGACTTAAATATTTCGAAAAAATTAACCATTATGTTATGGATCCTAAATACTTAACCAAACACTGCATGTTATTTCTTTGAAAGCCATTTCATAGATATATGGTTCATTATTTATTGTCCACTTAAATATTAAGGTCATACAATGTACGGTTTATTATTTAGAACTCTTTTCAATATGGTCCATTTCACAGAAATATTAAAGTGGTCACTAAATGTGATTATTGGTAGGGCCCAATGTGCCTATACCTATTACTTGATCTGAGTGAAGGTCTTTAAATACAAGAGAGATTATATAGTAGTAGTACATTATATAGTAGACGGAGGGAAGGCAGAGATGGTTTTTCCATGGAAGTGGGTTCCGTGCTACTGATTGTTCTCAATTCTTGTGAAAGTTGGCGTACAACGGGATTGTCTATCGGTATCAAACTTATAGGGATTCTAGTGTTTGTATTGCAGAAGTCAACAAACCAATTGCTGCACCTTCGTTTATATTTAAAACAACCACCAACCAATGCGAGTTCATACGATAAATTGATTTGGATTCGATCTCAAATAATACATACTTATTTACAAGTAATGAAGATTGATTAAAAATAGCTTTTAATGCACCTAAGTATATGCTTGCTTCATCTCAGAAGGGTTTGTTAGCTGCAGAAATAATTGGAAAGTATAAGAAAAAACGCTATAATCATTTCGGGTTTTTTTTTGTATCCGCACCATTTGCTTGAAAACTAGGTAATATATTTTCAACAACGATATTAGCGAAAGTTAAATTGTCGGTGCTTGAAGCAACGAAACTATTTAATAATTGTTAAAAAATGCTTTAGCCCAAAGCACCGTACTGGTTATCGTATATACGATTGACCAACAAAAAAATGTCGACTGTTCAAAATTTCTACTTTTATCGACTTTTTGGAAAGTTAAAATAACGATTTTCTTAATTGACTGCCAAAAAACCTCGATAGTTGTAAATCTCGACTTGACAAAATATCGACAGGTATTAAGAAAAAGTCGAGAAAAATGTCGACTGCTTGTTTTGTCTTATATTAAGAAAATCTTATCAACCACGCCAACGCCGCGCCGCTTGCTGTTATCCTTTAAGCTTCTATAGAAGCTATCTGGATCTATATTTCCAGACTCTCTATGCTCGTTATGCAATTTTTTACTTAAAATACAAATAATTAAATATACTTTCTTCTGATACCTAATAAAAGTTAACTTCTCATAAGTTAAGGTCAAATGAAGAACTTATTTTTACATACCTACGTATGTAGTTACATTTATAACGTTTAAGCCTTGCACCCTGCACAGTCAAGTGACTTCCATCTAAGGCATCTTTCTTAAAGTATATTTACATTATTTTCTTGTTCATATCTTCGTATCTAGCAAATACTTTACATGAATCAAATTTTTTTTTTTTAAGTTAGCAATTCAGCAATTATTTAACTATACCTACATTTTAACCAAAGCTTTTTCTAGGTATGATCCAACTATGTATATTATGTTACATCACCTCGTTGTATATGTATGTAAGTGTTTCCTAAAGCCGTAAAATACCGTATTGAGTTCATTGTTTTAACAATTTAGTTTCAATTTTGAGTTATAGCTATTTCCAACAAGTATCTGAATATAATGCGTTATTTTAACGTTATTTTAACATTAGGTATTTTTCTGAGTAAAAAATGTATTCGATTTGCTTTTAATTTAAAATAATCTATACCAAAAACTAGGTGTTTAAAAACATATTTACAAATCAAATAAACAA
The DNA here is from genome assembly GCA_958431115.1 of Syrphus vitripennis. NCBI lineage: Eukaryota > Metazoa > Arthropoda > Insecta > Diptera > Syrphidae > Syrphus > Syrphus vitripennis. The sequence continues at coordinate 67,058,006 of OY288108.1, forward strand.
ACAATCTTCAATTAATTTCTTATGTTTACATTTCAATAGGCAAAAATGTACATTCATTTTCCGACAAAGAAATATCGACACATGAAACAAAATAATAAAAAACAACCCATACCCCTAAAGAAAACTACCTATACACATTTATAATCCATGAATCTATATTGAAATTTGAAAAAAAATCAAAAAAAAAGTAAATCTCTATGGATACGGAAAGGCACAAATATAAAAATACAATAAATAAATATCCCGTTGAAAATTGGTTTGTGTTCATGAAAACCCCACATCTTTTTTTTTGTTTCTCAAATTGGCCACAGGTAGCCGGTGCCGCTTTGAGCTCTGAGGTGTCACTTCTATTTATATTTATTCAATGATGTTACTTTTACAATTGCTTAAATATTTAATGATATTAATTCTCGCAGCTAGGTTTTTTCTTAATGATAAAAAATGTTCTTTCCAATAATATTTATTATTAAAAATTAAACCTAGGATACTTAAATTATTTACATTAGGAATAGGTGTATTATTTATATTAAGACAGTTAAGTTTTCGGCGAATGTGAAGTAGTTTAAGTCTGAGATTTTAGTTAAGATGTAGACATCGTCAGCGTAAAGAGAGTGGTCTAATAGGTTATGCCTTTCAAGTATATTGCTTATGTCGTCGAATGCTATAGTGAACAACATTACCGATAGGGGAGACCCCTGCGGTATACCGTTTTCTAATGGGTATGTTTTGGAAAAGCATTTATTAATTCTTGAAGAGAATTTTCTGTTTGATAAAAATGATTCGACGAATTTGAAAATTTTTAAACCAACATTCCATTTTTTTAATTTGTTTAAAATCACATGTTTCCCGATTCGATCAAAAGCCTTCTCGAAGCCTAATGACAGTACGGAAAAATGGTTCTTTGATGATATGGCTTTTGAAATGTAGTGATCTAAATAAAGATGAGCGTCTACACAGCCTTTAATGCAACCTGTTTCGGAGATATACAATTTTTAGATTCAGCAAACCATAATAAGCGCTTCGCCACAATTTTTTCTAAGATTTTTGATAAACATGAAATTAGTGATATGGGACGATAGCTTTCAATCAGGATTTTGTCCTTGTTTGGTTTAGGAATAGGCAGTAAAATGGCAGCTTTCCAGTTCTGGGGTATGGTTGAGATGTCTAGAATGTTGTTATAGAGTTGGATTATTCTGAATTTCACGACTAGAGGCAAATTTTTAACCATTGGGTATGAGATTTTATTCCTTCCTGGAGTTTTTCCCTTAGTTTTGCTGAGACACGATTCGAATTCGACGAGCGAAATATGTTTTTCGATTAAACGAGCGAAGTGATTGTTATTTTGTTCTGGGGTGTAATTGATGACTTCATTATTTTTTAACCTGAAGTTTCAATGAAAATTTGTATCGCTTGAATATTGGGACCATGTTTTAGCAAAGCAATCGGCCATTTGTTTTGTGTCTGAGATAATTTCATTTTGTGATTGAATACTAAAAATTTTAGAAGGTGAAGGGTTGCCTGTAAGGTGTTTTACATTTTGCCATATTTTTGAAGGCGTGGAGTTAGGGTTTATTTCTGCTGTGAATTCGCCAAAGTTATGAGTTTTTCTAAACTTTGCGTTCGTTTTTTTTATAATAAATTAAATGAGTTTGTGTAGGTCTTTTTAGGAATGTAATATCTACATATATGTGAAAAGGTACCATGGGTTGATAGATGGGTAGGTGATCCATCGTTCAAAAGTATTTTTTGTTAGTTACAGGTGACGCCCAAAGCGTACTCCACGTGTTGACATCACCACCGGTTATAATAGGAGATAATAATAATATTGTCTAGGTAATTTTTTGAAATGTTTTGTTGTGGATGAATGTAAATTATTCCAATATATGTATGTAATTTTGGTTTGAAGATGAAGGCAAATGGTGAGCAAATTCGAATTGATGGGTCGAATTTTATGCGGCATATATTTTTTAATTAGTAGACCCTTTGTATATGAAAACTATAGTACTCTCATGATGGAAGTCGAATGGAGCGACATCTAATGTATGCCGGCAACCCTTACTCTTTTTTTTTTTGCGGAGAGCTTATGGAGGTTTTAAATGATATTTATTGATATTTTTTGGATGCAATTATACAAAAAATAGTCTCCTCTTGCTGTTACCACCAATTTTCGACGCTTAAAGACTCACCAAATCGAATTTTACATCTCACATTTTGCAGCGCCACCACCAGGATCCGGGGAACCCTAAAAAAAATTCGCCATGAGAGTACTATAGTTTTCATATACAAAGGTAGACCTATTCCTTGTTTACAAGTGGTGTTACTATCTAGATTTATAAAATAGCCATTGTAGCTCTTTGGTACGGTTGGAGATGAACCGTAAGGTAAATGTGTTTCTTGTAGCGATACAAGACATGGGTTGGGTTCTTTAAGTAAAACATTTAACTCGTCAAGGTTATTAAAGAAACCTTTCATATTCCATTGCAGAATATTGAGAGTTATGTTTTTGGATTGGTAGAGCTCGCCATTTTTTGCGTGAAGCAAAGAATGCGTGTTCACTAGTGCCCGGGTTATTTGTTTTTTCTTTGGATTTGTTTTTCGATTGTGAGGATATATTTGGTGGTGCTGTGTTGTTAAGTTGATCGGGCGAGTAAGGCCGCGGTGCCCTCCGATCGCCGGAAGCGCCCGTCAATCCGTTATCGGATAGACAAGCGCGCCCGACAAGCGGTGGAGATCGCGGCCTTTATTTGAGCTATAAAAATTTGAATTATTCTGTTTCATCATCAGATACATTCATAAATTAATTATTTTTATGAATTAAATTATTAGTTAAAGAGGAGATTGGAGATTTTGATTTATTTTGATTATTTAGGTTTTCTGAACTTGAAACGTTTTGGTTAAAATTAGAATCTATGTTTAGATTTTCTGTTGGGATGCTATTGTTATTGTTTGTATTGTTGTTGCTTGGGAGTATTGCTGGTGGACGGGAGATAGAAATTTGATTTAAATTTGAGCTACTTTGAGCTAGTGAAAGTTGTTTTTCAGTGTTTTTTGTTTGTTCGGTTTGTTTTGTTGGTTCGGTTTGTTTTGTTGGTTCGGTTGAAGGGTTAGTTTTACGGGATACTTGAGAATATGTATTTTTATTGGATTGGTTTGATAATAAAGGATTTCGCTGGATAAATATTTCTCGGGCTTCAGCCATGGAGCATTTTTTTCTAGTTTTGATAGTAAGAATTTCTTTATTTTGTATGTATTTGGGGCAGTCTATGGAGGAGGACGGATGGGGCTCAAGGAAATTGGCGCACATAATACGTGTGCTGGTGGTGGCTTGGTGTGTTGGTAAATTGCATGCACAACGTTTCTTTGTGTGACCAAGCAATTGACAGTTCTTACATCTCATAGGGTTGGAAATATATTTGTTGACCTGGGCCTTGTACCAACCAATTTCAACTGTGGAAGGAGGTTGATACTCGTAGAAGTCAAATGTAAACAACATAAGACCAGAGGGAGTGCGATTAGTACTGCCTTCAATTTGTTTGGTAAATTTATAAACGTTGGTTACGTTTTGTGTTTGCATTTCAGCAACAATTTCTAATTCTGGGACATTTTTGAGCATATACTACGCCTTTTGAAGAGTTTAGTAGATTGTGATATTTAACCTGCACTGAGCACATGTTTGTAATGTTTGTTATTTTCATAAGCTTTTCGGCAATTTGTTTATTTTTTGCTAGAATTAGGATACTACCATCGCGCAGTTGGGTTATGTTTTCCTATTCAGTACTTACTCACGAACACACTGATGGACGATTTAGGATTTTTGGAGATGGTTTTCTCTGGGAGAGGTAGAAATTCTTCAAGATTTATATTTTTTTTGCTGGTGGGTTCGATAGAAGAATATCAGGGGATAGCCCTGCATATCGGTTCCCTCTTGATTTAGACCCAATAATGGGGAAGTCTACAGAAGGAGACCACGTGCAAAAAAAAAAATAGTTTTTTTTATTATTAGGCTATGTATCCAAAATTTCTTTGAAAAAGTGCTAAACCTCTCTATTACCCAGTCTACCTCTTGTACTGTAATCACTAGTACTTAAATGCCATATTAAGTCCCAAGAATGAAAAGTTTTTTTTTTTTATAAGTAAGTTGTTGTTTTGTTGTTTATCGTAGCCAGCGATAGTTTTATTTAATTTTATTTTTAAATTAAAAGAGGAATTTTACCGAAACACAAATTTATAAGCCAAAAGATGCATCATCAAAGACCTCGGAATAGATTTCAACAATATTAGCTTCTTCATTAAAGATCTAGACTATAGACACAGATAATGCTCATAGAAATTGAAAAATTTGCAGTAGTTGTATTTTTAACTGAAGATCAAAAACAAGCGAAATAGCCGGCTCCGAAAAGAGAGCTCCAAATATCAAAAAAGACGAACTTTACAAACTGATTCTAGATTATTTTGTGAACTCATCAGAAGTTATTAAACTGTAGCAAAACACCATATTTACTAAGATAGTGACTACCTCCCAACAACGGAAAGTGGCAACAGCATACTACGTTCCAACGCTCCCGGAAGAAAGGTAGTTACAAAAACTCCAGAATCAAACAAGTGCAAATGCATCTGCATTTAGGGCTAAAAAAACTCTATTTCTCCCAGATTTTTGAATTCTTATATGTATGTACGTAGATATTTATCAATTGGGCTTTATTTATATAGTCTATCCCAAATGATATATATTATGAAAATGATTGCTTCGGATTAAAAAGGTGTGCTAACTGCGGACGGAAATTAAAAGTGCAAGAGAATGAATTTTTTAAAATTATTTATATACTTTGGAAATACACCATATAGGATAAAAATATGGTATTTAATTTATTTAAAAAAATTAAAAAAAACGTTGTTCTTAAGCACTCAACTAAAGGCGAAGAAATATTAAATGTGGCTTAGAGTATTACAAAGCATTACTCCGAAACCCGTTAAAACAGAAATTGTTTGCTTTAATGTTTAGTCAAAGTAATAATAATTTTTATATATAATAATTTTCATAATAATAATAGAGTTTCGGCAAACATCTCGTTCAACATTTTATTTCTGGGGATGTTAAAAAAATAAAATCCCAAACACATTAATGAATTCTGATTAGTATCCCGGCGTTACTTCTCCAATATTCACAATAATTAATCGTAGGTCAAGGTTCATTTAAGGCCTTTTCACAAGAAAATGGCCAAGGACCGACGAATTATTGAATAAATGGGATTTTAAACAATTTATAAATTTACATTCTTCACAAATTTCAATAAAATAGAAGTATATTTTGTTTTAACTTTTTGATACTAAATTAAGATTTTTGTTTGATAAAACAAGATAAATTTGAGAAAACAAATTATTCGTCGCGAATCGCAAGACGATTGTTACGAATTGTCAAACTCTACACGCGTTCACTTCGATGAACAAATTGTTCGCGCGGCTAACCTCAAAATCAATCTTGTTTCTGTTTTCTTCGTGGTTGGTCATGGCTGAATTTGTCAAAGTTTCTGTCAAACGTCATTCGCGACGAATAAAAAAGCCATATGAAAGAAATGTCAAAATGTACGAATATTCGCTCATTCGTCGGTGGTTGGTCGTTGGTCGTCCTCGTGTGATTTAGTATATAAAAAAAGGCACTGAATTTGAGTCTTTGTTTCCTTGAATCCTCACACTGAAATCGTTATTACGGGTGATTTGAATGTACACAATTCATCTTGGCTTCAACATTCGGGCCAGACAACACCCGAAGGTATGTGTGCTGAGATCTTCACTGAGTTTAATCACCTTATTCAGCTTGTCAACGAGCCTACCCGAATATCGGACGTTAATGGCCGAGCCGAAAATACTCTTGACTTGTTTTTAACCTCTGACCCCGATAAATACACAATCAGAGTATTACCGCCTCTAGGCACATCAGACCATAGTATCATTTCCGCAAATTTTTGGTGCCAAAAAATCCAGTTAGAGAAAGAGCTCCTGTGAGAACCGTTTGGCAATACGAGAAAGCCAACTGGGACAGTCTCAGTAATTTTTCAGGATCTTTAACTGGTCACTATGCTTCCTTAAAAAGAAACCATCAAAAACTACTCTTTCCTAACTCCATTTCTTCTTCATCCATCACAGCTTATAACGAATCTCTGACAGAAAAATAGAAGAAGCTATAAACTTAACCATCATTGATGACGATCTCCAGAACATGTACAACCAATTAGAGAATATTATAAAAACTACAGCGAAAAACGAAATGATGACACCAAAATCCAAACAAATTGACAAGCTATCACTTGAGACCAAAGCACTTATAAACCAGAGAAAATTCTGAAACAAAAGATAAATCCGATAGAAAATGACAAAGAAGAATTAAGTAAGAAACATCCGGAAAACTATAAAAAATAAAACTAAAGACGATATTCAAAAATATAACGAATCAAAAATAAAAGAGATCTTAAAGAACACAAAATCGACAAAAAAAGACAAAAATCTTTATAAGTAGTGAAAAAGAGTGGATAGTTTCACTAAAACAAAGGAATAATACTATGACGAAAAGAAAAGATATTATCGAAACAGCAACAAGTTTCTATGAATCACTGTTCAAATCAACAAATGACATAGCTTTTGACACATATCCCGACATTCCATTTGACAGCTCTGACAATGACTCTATATTTCTCCTTGATGAATCTGACATATCATCAGCTATAGACAGTTTGAAAGCTGAAAAAAGTGCAGGGTGTGACGAAATTGAAGCCGAAATGCTGAAGTATGGGAAGACTCTCTAACACCGATCCTAACAAATACCCAGACAATGGCAACAAAGCACAATAATACTGCTACATAAGAAAGGAGGCAAGGCAAGCATAAATAATTATAGACCGATAAGCCTAATTTCTACAATATACAAACTTTTCTCAAAGACAATATATAATTTTGGTGATTACTGCTTATACACCAAGATGGGAAAAGAACAAAATGAAATCTTAATACTCGTACTGTATGTTGATGATACATATTTAAATTGCCGGAAAAAGCTTACAACAGAAAGAGAATTTAAAGAAGAGATTACAAAAGGCTTTCAAGATGTCAGACTGTGGAAGTCTCAAATACTTTCTTGGAATTAAGATTGAAGCTTATGAGAATACAAATTATCTCAAGTGTCTAGTTTTGAAAAATTACTTACTAAGTTTGGGATGGAAGAGTGCAATCCCACAAGAAGCCCAATGGAAAAAGAATTACAACTTCAGAAGCGATATTACTGATAAAAAATCAGTTACCGGATATACATTCAAAGTTTACGGATGCACCGTATCATGGTCTAGCAAGAAGCAAACTACTGTGGCCACTTCTTCAAGCAGAGTGCAGCTACATCTGAAGCCATTTGGATTAGAGGACCTTAAGCAAATAGACAACGAACCCGCTATAATTTTTGAAGGATGCTTTGGTATGGCAACCAATTTTGAAACCAAACGGTCTAAACATATTGACACAAAGCATCGCTTTATTCGAGATCACATTCAAAATGGGCTAATTAAAATCGAACCTATTGGAACTAATGATCAACTTGCTGCATTTTTACAAAATCTCTTGGTTCAACACGTTTTCAAGAATTGTGTATACAACTTGGATTAGACGATTGAGAAGGGGTATTGAAAAACTGTAGCAATCGTTTGTTAATATTAATTATAAATATTTATTATAATTTTATATGTTTTGAACACATCATCGCTTTAAATAAATATTAATGAAATCTTCAAATCGTTGCAAGACTCTAATATTCTACGACCCTCTTTCTCATTTTCATTAATGATCTCCTGTCTGTAACACTGTAACTACTAATCCATTAAACTGTTTCGCTGACGATAGCACCCTTAGCTTTTCATTTTCGTTTCCAGATTCACATCCCTCCTCCTCGAACGTGGAACTGAAACGGCTAAATATGATAAGTACATTAAATTCTGATTAAGACAGCATTTTACAATGGGAATAAGAATTCGAGTAGAATTTAATGCTTCGAAAACTCAAAGCTGCCTTCTGTCGTTAAAGTGAGACGTACCCCCGCTGCCATTTTCTATGCACATACTTAACGTCGCCAAAAATGCCGCAAGATGTTTAGGTTTCCTTTGCAGATGCAAGAAATTCTTTCCCCTTCTGATCTGGCTATTATCTATAAAAGTTATATACATACGTCCAAAGCTTGAGTATAATTCCCATCTCTGGGCTGGTGCTCCAGCAACTTACTTAAGCCGTTTGGACAGTATACAAAGACGTGCCTTCAAAATGGTCGGAGACAGGAACATCATCGTTACCTTTACGTCACTTGAACACCGGCGGCGGCGTAACGTTTTCCGTCTCTCACTCTCACTCTCAATGCCAGTTGCATTCCTCCCCTTAAACAATTCAACCGTAATACTCACGCTTCTAGGTATGCCCATAAGTTTACTCTTGAACCCAACTTCGGTCGTACTGTTAAGTACAGGGATTCGTTTTTTAGCCGTACTACGCGAATGTGGAATACCCTTCCACGCTCTGTCCTTCCCCCTCATTGTGATGTGACGAAGACTAATGTTCACCGGCATCTCCTTTCAAATCCCCTCCTATTACCTGAAGATCGCACTGTGTCTCTGACATAAAAAGGGTACATAAAATCCCCTTTAGTGCGCGCTAAATATCAAAGAAAAAAAAATTCATCCAACTCAAAGCACTCAACATTAACTTTATTGATGTGTAAATATTCATTCTCAAAATACAAGTCAATGGCCTCGTTCACAAAGTTATCCTAAAACAATCCAGATTGGTTTGTGTTGTTGTAATCTCTTGAGAAAAAACAGCCGCTGTTTATAATCAGCTGTTTTTTCTCAAGACTTACAACAACACAAACCAATCTGGATTGCTTTAGGATAACTTTGTGAACGAGGCCATTGCTTTGGTTGAAGCTTCTTCATTATTTCTCTTTGACTAGCATAAAACAACGTTGAACAATGTTTAAAATGAGATAACATGGTGATTTATATAAAAATAAGGAACTTTTCAATGTTAAACTACTTCTGATTCTTAAAAAAAAACAATATTTTTAGCAAATTTTGCACATACATAATTTCCATGTTCTTTAAAATTCAAGTTTGGATCCAATATCACATGAAGATATTTCAAACTATCAACGCATTCAATATGGCTTTCATTTACACTTTGTCTTTTTCACATTCTTCATTTATACATTCTAACAACATTTTTAAATTCTTTTCACTAATATAAAGGCAAACAACGTGATTTGACAAAATTGCAATTCATTTTTTATATCATTTACCTATGTATAGAAGGAAAACCAACACTGCCAAAAATGAGGCAAGAGTATGATAACAGGGGCGCCGAGAAATGATAACGGATTTTTGTAGAACACGACAATACAAGCATTTTTTACTATGGAAGGGGGGGTCTATCTTCCCCCGTTTAGGCGGTAGGGGCAATTTAAAAAATATGTACGTTAAATGGAAAAAAATTAATTAAAAAATAACGGTAATACTTAAAATTAAGTATTATACGTTATTTTAAAGCCAACATTCTATTCTACTAGCCAGTTTTTAAATCAAGTCTAAACTATGCATAGTTTTTGAAAAATTTAATTTTAAATAATAAATATGATTGAAAATCATGAAAAATTATGAAAAAACCAGCTATGAAGTGTTCATATATGCGTTTCGCCCCGATGTAATGGCTGGGCTGATCAGAAGATGACCATTACACCTTGTCTTGACGCATATTTACCCGAATAAATCGAGATTCCATATAATTTGCGTTGCGTAGAGCAACTGCGAATTATATAGTTGCTACAAGTCTTCAAAGAAGATAAATTGTAGCTATTTTTTTTTTGCCTGCTAGGGACTTGGTCGAAGTAAATATTTTAAACTCAAAATTTGAGTAAAAAAAAGTTAAAAAACAATTTTTAATTTCAATTATTCAAAACCGTAAGTTTATAAATAATTTTTTTGTTTAATAATTTGTTGCTCTTATTAATTTTCAATCAAAAACTGAAAACTAGATGATTTTATGCCTTTTAGTTTTTGAGAAAATTGAAAATAACCACAACTACTATTTTAATTTAATTATGTTTTTTTTTGCTTGAGTGGTCTTATTATGATAGTAATAATGGTAGGTGCGAGTTTGAGTATATGCAACAGTGAGGTGTGTGCGAGTTTATATGTATGCAACAGTGGGCTGTGTAGGGGGGGGCATGTTGCCCCCCTGCAACCCCCCTGCTTGGGCCCACTGTAGGATTTGGGGTAGGTGCGAGGTTGGGTGTATGACACACTGAGGTGTGAATGGGTGGTGCAACCCCCCTGCTTGGCCTCACTATAGGATTTGGGGTGCGTGCAACATAGGGTGGGTGCTAAGTGGGGTGCATGCAAACTTTCTTTTGCATTTAAATAAACTGGATTTAAGAAAAATTTATTTATCCTAGGTATTTCTTTATCCATATTCGATTATAACTATCAAAATAAGACTACGTAAATACTCAAGCAAGGAAAAAATAATTTAATTAAAATATTTTTTTTGGTAATTTTCAATTTTCTCAAGAACTAGAAGACATAAAATCATCTAGTTTTCAGATTTTGATCAAAATTAAATTAAAGCAATGAATGAAAAAATAACAGTAGGTAATGTTAAAGTTTTGAAAAATTACACTTTAAACCTTATTTTTAACTATTTTTTGCCCAAATTTTGAGTTTAAAACAATTTTTTTCAAAAACTATGCATAGTTTTGACTTGATTCAAAAACTGGCTAATAGACAAAAGAGTTGGCTTTAAAAAAATGTATAAAACTTAGTTGTATGTAAGTATTACCGTTATTTTTTAATTATTTGTTTTCCATTTAACACACATATATTTTAAATTGCCCCTACCGCCTAAACGGGGGGAGATAGACCCACCCCGCCTTCCATAGTAAAAAATGCTTGTATTGCCGTGTTCTACAAAAATCCGTTATCATTTCTCGGCGCCCCGGTTATCATACTCTCCCCAAAAATGACACCAAGGTCAATGCTCTGTGGAAAAAGTATTGTCATTAAATAAATACAAATAGAATTGACATCTCAGACCTTGTATATAAATGTCTAGCGAATAGCAGAGGAATAAAATTTGATGGGAGTTCGAGGGAGTTAGAAAAAAAAGACATGATTTTTTTTTTCATTGTCTTTCTTGCAAAGGGGAATTATTTGACTTTTTTTCTAGGTAGGTAGGGAATGGGCAATGAAAATTCAAGAACAAAAAACGGGTTTGTTTTGAAATTTTTCAAGCTAAAGGCCAGTATGCACTTTGTCACTTTGCACAAAGAAAAATATTTTTAAGATTATTTTAATATTCTTTTTTCTTTTACAATTGAAGTAAGTATGAAAGGAATTTCTTAATATTTTATTAATTTTTTTTTTAATTTCACGTAGATTTCTTAAATTTATTTTTTTTTTATTGTTCATAATTACGTGATATTTTAAAATTATTGAAAATCGACATAAAATTTAAAGTTTACTCAAAACTAAAATTATGTTATTGCTATGGAAAGTTTAAGTAAAGTTAGATTTTCTTGAGTTTTTTGAAAATTCAAGTTACATTCAAATTACGTAAAATTTTTTAAATTACTTATAAAAATTCACTTAAAATTTTTAATTTTTCTTTAAACGCTTGAATGTTTTAATTTAATAAAATTGAGTTAATAGTTTAAAATTATAAACGAAGAAGTATGAAAAGTGTTATAGAAATCTTGAAACGTTAGTTATCGGAGTTGTTTAAAATTATTCAATTGTGTTGAAAATTAAAGTGAAATTTCGATTTTACTTAAGAATTTTAAAAATTCACGTGAAAGTTTTAACTAACTTAAAAACCATGAAAATCGCCGTGAAAATTTAAAATTATTTAACTCTTTTGAAAATTCACGTGGTATTTAAAATTTGTTTAAAACTTGAAAATTCAAGTGAAATTTCCTTCAGAATTTTTAAAACTCCCGTAAAATATGAAAATAGTGAGTAATAAAATTCTGTGTTTCTTTGAAAATTCACATGAAATTTATAAAATGATATAATTCTTTGGAGATACACCAGAATAGTAAAATTAGGTAATTTTTTTAAAAGTTACGTGTTTTTTTTTTAAATTGACGTGAAACTTATAAAACGATTTAATTTCTTGAGAATTATCCTGGAATATTAAAATAACGTGTTTTTTGAAAGTTAAGTGTTTTTTTTTGAAAACTCACGTGAAATTTATAATACCATGTAATTTCTTGAAAATTCACATGAAATTGTAAATTTCTTTGAGAACTACGAAAAATCCACTTGAAAATTAAAAAAAAAAGTTTAAAACTATTAACTATGAAAATCCACATGAAATTTTTAACTACATTTGAGTTTTGCTTAAAATACTAAAATTGACGTGATATTTTGAATTTACTGAAGTATGAATATAAAAATACGTTTATTTTTAAAAATATTGATTTTGTTCAAGAAATTTTCTTTGAAGCATATTTTTTTTTCTAAAAAGACTTAATTTTACTGATGAAAATGTATACGGAAATCTTTTTTTAGCAGTAAAGTTAAAACCAAAAAAATTATTGCATGAAGATATTTTACTTCAATTTTGTTATCCTTTTAATTCTTCTTCAAAATGTTCATTTCTTAAGATTTGAGAAATTGAAAGTATATCATGAAATTATAAAAAAAAAGATATCACAAAAATAGGACTGTAACCAAATACGTATTGTGCAATTCTTTCACTTGCAAGAAAAAAATATAAATGTTTCTGTAAAATATGAAAATTCGCAACGTACATAGTTCACAAAAACCAAATACGTATAGTACAATTCTATCGCTAGCATGAAAAAAAAGTTTAAATGTATCTGTAAAACATGAAAATTTACAACATACATAACATAGCTCTCATCATATCTCAAATCTCACAAATTCAAATCAGAAATACAAGATTATTTGAAAATTGAAAATAATATATGTTCAGTTGCATAATATACCCAACATGCTGACCAGCATTTGGCATAAATATTTTTTAATTAACTTATTTGCTGACATACCTACTTTATGCAGTTCATGAAGTAGGTATGCAATTACTAATATTATATGTAAGTAATTTTGAATTCATAGCTTTAAGTATAAAAGAGGCATTCGGCTCAAGAATGAATATCAATATTAACAAAACAGTTGTTTTTATTTGTTCATACATTTTGGTGACTACGACGTTTCTTATTGTTTGTACCGTAAGAAATTTATTTGCATTACGCGCAATTTCTCATTGTTTGTACAATAAGAAACTTATTATACCTCTCGTACTGTTTGTACAGTAAGAGAGTTAAGAACGAATCCACCAGTTAGATACAGATTAATCTTTCATTCTTCTCGAACTGTTTGTACAGTTAGAGAGTTAAAGACAAATCTACAAGTTACCGATTAATCTATCATACTACTCGAACTGTTTGTACAGTTAGAGAGTTAGAGACAAATCTATCCCACCACTTACAACTTCATCAAGCGTTTCGGACATTCTCAAAAAGAATTTGAAGATGGACGTCTTGATGGCAGAACAACGTCAAACCGAAGAGGAAATACAAACCATCATCCGGAATTTTAGTAAAGACTCTTCTACACGAAAAACAACTAAATAGTACTTTACGTCACGGCTCAATCGATTGGAAGCTTTATGGAAAGTTTTTGAAGCTAAGGACGAGGAAATTCGGGCATCGAAAATATCATTAGACGATGCATATTTTACTTCCGAGTTCTTCAACAAAATCAAGGACTTTTTCCTGAAATATTGAGGCCAGCGAAACCAAGCAGCCCGCAGGATCAAGGGTTTCCGATGTGAAGGAATCCAAACTTAATGTACCCGAACTCGAGGTACCCACACTCAAAACTCTTATGCGGCGTCAAAAGGCATTAATGAGTTCATTATCCCGACTTGTCAACGGTCGAGTAAAAGAAGAAGCACTAATTCAATGCTTGGAGGCGATTACAAAACTGTGGAAGCAAGTTGAAGAAATCGATTATTTAATTTGGGAAAGCTGCGAGGATCCAGAAGCAGAGGGCTACAAAACATCCCATGCAGAGCTTGAAATGGTAGTACTCAAGAATCAAGCCTCGCTAAGATGTAAGACACCGATCATTCTATGAAGTGAAACATCATCAGTACGAAAAGCTGACTGCCCTGCGATACAGCTTCCAAAAATGATAATTCCAAAATTTGACGGAAATTATCTGAAGATGATCCATGAACAAAACTTACCACCAGGTGATGCAGAACGATTGCTGCGACACTTGGAGCTTACCGAAGATAACTATATAATAGCATGGGACACTCCAAAACCGTTTCAGCAACAAACGGGCTCAAACAGCAGCACACAATCAAAGAATTTTTGGATTACCTAACAAAAATTCTGAAATGAAGGCAATGAGAGAGTTTCATGACGCTATATATGAATGCCTCTCGGCACTCAAAACTCTTGTTATTGAGACGGACTCATGGGCTCCGCTATTAATCCATCTGTTGATAAAGAAGTTAAATCGACAAAGCCATCTGCTCTATGAACAAACTCTCCAGAACCCTCGAGAACTCCAGACGATGGACGAGTTCCTAAAGTTCTTAAAAAATCGCTTTGAAGCATTAGAGGCTGTTGGAGGCAAGGACAAAACCAAGGTTATAACAACCATAGCCACATCAAATGTTGACAGCTGCAAGGTATGCGGAACAAAAGGTCATCCAATGTTCTACTGTGAAAAATTCCTGAAAATGACAGCTGCCAAAAGATTGAAGTGGTCTCTAAAGCAGCGTTTGTGCGTAAATTGTTTCAAATCCAATCACAATTCAAAGGCATGTTCAGCACGATCTTGTACTAAATGCTCAGGTAAACATAATACCTTATTTCATTTAGAAAAAACAAATACGAACAATCAGAACCAACAAAGAAATTCAAAGTTATCCACCAACATCGCAGCAGGTAAAACAAATGCCAATACCAGCATATCAAAAACAGAACAATTAAGCTCTCCATCACCACTTACTGTAGCAACTATCCAACAAGTAAATAATAAAAACCGAGACTATGTCCTTCTGGCTACAGCAAGAGTCTTAATAACTGGCAACAACGGGCAAACTTCTGAGGTCAGAGCAATTCTCGACAAAATTTAGTCACAGAGAGGCTAATCAAACGTTTGTCCTTAACACCAAAGCCATCTTCTCTTTGTATTGAAAGCATTGGAAGAAAAACACGAAGCTCATCACAACGAGTCAACATCAAACTCCAATCCTTATTGGGTAACTTCACCTGCAGATTAGAATCATTCATCTTACCAAACATTGACGACCTGGCATATACCTGAAAATATCAATCTTGTAGATCCTAATTTCCATCAATCCGATAAAGTTGATGTTCTGCTTGGGGCAGAATTTTATCATCAACTAATTCGTTCCGAGCAAATAAAAATTGGTGACAAGTTGTTAACGCTACAGAACACAGTCCTTGGTTGGGTGGTGGCCGGAAAAATTGAAAGCACAACCTATAACATGGCAACTTGTGGAATATTTTGCGAAGAAGAATCTACAAATGATCTCATTGAGCGATTTTGGAAACTTGATGATTTCGAAAGTACAGAAAAACCGATGACTTCAACAGAAAAGTTTTGTGAAACACATTTCACTCAGAATGTGTCCAGATCAAAAACCGGCCGATTCATCGTTCGGTTACCATTTCGAGAAAAAGGTGCAGCCTTAGGCGAATCTAAACAAATAGCACTGAATCGCTTTATGTCGTTAGAAAGACGACTCCACAAAAACCCAAACTTAAGAGAAGAGTACGTCAAATTTATGGACGAATATGAATCGCTAGGGCACTTGGAGGAAGTTAAACCAAAGAATGTTCTTAAACCACACTTCTTCATTCCTCATCATTGCGTGGTAAAACCAGAAAGCAGCACAACAAAACTGCGTGTAGTCTTTGATGCATCCGCAAAAACTTCTACTGGGCTTTCTATTACTGATATACTCCATACTGGACCTACAGTTCAAAGTGAACTCTTCTCTATTTTACTTCGTTTCCGCATCCACAAATATGTTTTCACAACTGAAGTTGAAAAAATGTACAGACAAATACGCATTCACGAAGAAGATCAAAATTATCAACTGATTGTGTGGAGACGGCGACCATCTGAAGATATAAGATATTATAAACTTAAAACCTTAACTTACGGAACTTCAGCCGCACCTTACTTAGCAACAAAATGCTTACAATATTTGGCCTCTCAAAACTAAACAACACATCCAATTAGGGGTCAAATACTGTTAGAAGACTTCTATGTAGACGATTGCCTAAGTGGATTAAATAGCATCACACTGGCAATGGAAGCTCAAGCTCAGTTAACATCAGTCCTCAGTGCCGGACTCAAGCTTCAAAAATGGTGTGCAAATCACCCATGGCTGCTAAAAGACATTCCTCCTGAAGACCAAGAAGTCTTTCTAGACTTCAGCGACGCAATCAACTGTACAATAAAAACACTAGGCGTCATCTGGCAGCCGAAATCAGATCAATTATGTGGAAGAGCTCACGTCTCTGATGCTTCCGCAATCACCAAACGTTCTTTGATCCATTGGGGATTTTGGAACTGTGTGCCGCAGTACTAGGAGTTGAACTCACAAACAGAGTTAGAAAAGACTTACGACTCCAAAACGCAAATATATTTCTTTGGATAGACTCTCAAGTTGTACTGTCGTGGATAAATTCAACGTCCTCATCATTTCACACGTTCGTGGCAAATTGAATTGCAAAAATACAAGAATACTCATGGGGGCTTAATGGCTCCATGTTTCTTTAAAAAAAAAAACCCGCAGACATGCTTTCTCGAGGTTTATCAGCAGGAAGCTTCATGTCATGTCAAATGTGGCTTTACCGACCTTTCTTCCTGCATGGAAATGAATCTGCATGGCTCAAACCTTCACTAAAACAATAGAAGAGCCCTCCGATCTTGAACGCAAAAGAAAACATACGGTGGCAGCAGCATTAGAACATAGCTCTACAAGCGAAATAATTCATCAAATCAATCATCGAAATTCATTCAAGTTCCTGCAATATACCATTGGTTATATTCTGCGGTTTATCAAGAGAACCAAGAAAATCAATGTTAATCCAGAAAGACTGACATCATTATCACCTAAGGAATTGAACGAATCCTTAACTGTCATCATAAGACAAATACAATCATGTGAATTCAGAGATGAAATCAAAGATCTCAAAGCCCACAGAGGTTTGTGCAAATCTAGTGCCTTGTTAACCCTAACACGTTTCTTAGATGCCAAGAAGATCCTTCGAGTAGGAGGAAGGCTAGAGACTGCATCTATTTCATTCGTTGCAAAACATCCAATATTGCTACCATACAACGAATCAATAACAAAATTGATATTCAAATTAAAACACGATGAACACAACCACTGTGGACCACAAATTCTATTATCTATTGTTAGACAGCAGTTTTCGCTAATCAAAGGAAAGCTCAGGGCTCGGCATATAGTTCACAACTGCATCAGATGTACCAGGACCAGACCACAGCTAATGACTCAAATAATGGGAAATCTTCCAAATGATCGAGTCAGAGCAAACAGACCATTTCTTATATCCGGTGTAGACTTCTGCGGGCCTAGACTAGTAGTCTATTATGATCTAGCACCCATTCGAGCTGAATTAGAGGCATTTTATAATGGAACAAATGCTCTTCAACATTTATGTGACCAACTACAGTTAAAAAGAACATGTAATGCGGTAGTTACATACCTAAAAAACACGAAGATTTCTCTTCAATCAGATACTAACTTAATCTCAAGACGAAGAAGCACCAGGGCAGCGATAAACATAATTGGAAATATAGCACACTCCTTGTTTGGAATTCTTGACTCAAACTACGCAGAAGAGCTGTCTAAAACTATAGACCAAATAAACGACAATGAGGCATAACTATTAACAATGTTAAAAAATAAGACCTCTGTTATTGATTCAACCATCAACATAATGAAACAGGACCATCTTGAAGTAACGAAAAGAATGATTGCTCTTCAAAACCAAGCTGCAGAAATCTTTGCCAGAATAGGGGAAGTTACTGATCAATTCAGAATCTTTTAGAAGGCATACAATTGTGAATTCAATCTTTTCATTAACAACACCGCGTCATCATGCAGCATTGTGAAGCCGATTAACGACATCTTATAGACTCAGTTAAACAACAGAAATCAGTGGATTTTTGGGACCCTTCGCAACCTTCAAATGTCAGCTGTATGTAAAACCGAAACTCTTCAAATGAAACTTTCTGGATCCGGTCTTCTATCAATAGAGAACGACTGCACACTAACAAATAACTTAATTGAAGTAGAACTAGGTTTTTTGCTGTGGCGAGTTGAGGTAAAGAATAAATTGTCAAAGTGACACGAGTTTGAAGCATTTGTTTTACATGTTGCAGGTATTGTTTATTATTTAAGTACAAATAAATCGAAAAAATAAATTTAATACAACAATAATAGAAGTAGAAATGAAAACATTTGATAATGTCGACTGTGCAACGGGTGAATCTGTACAAATTTCAATTTAAACTATTACAGCACAGAGCATAAATTTCTGGTTTGAATGTACGAGTAAAAGAAACAATTGACAACCCTTAAGTGTTTTTTGAGAATTGAAAAACCCAAGTTTTTTTGACATCTCTTGGGGTTGTCAAGAAAACCTGGGTCAACCCTGGGTAAAGTTCAACGAACAAACCTAATAGGTTTGTTCGTTGAGCCCTGAAGTCACCCTGGGGTCGCCCTAAAGCGTTTTTTGAAAAACCTGAACTCACCCTGACATTGAAATTCTGTGTTTTTTGAGACCTGGGGTCGCCCTGAACTCGCCCTAAAGTAGAACTAGGTTTTTTGCTGGGGCGAGTTGAGGTAAAGAATAAATTGTCAAAGTGACACGAGTTTGAAGCATTTGTTTTGCTGTGAATTTACGTATTGCAGGTATTGTTTATTATTTAAAGTAGAAATAAATCGAAAAATTAAATTTAATACAACAATAATAGAAGTAGAAATGAAAACATTTCATGTTGTCGGCTGTGCAACGGGTGAATCCGTACAAATTTCAATTTAAACTATTACAGCACAGAGTATAAATTTCTGGTTTGAATGTAAAAGTAACAATTGACAACCCTTAAGTGTTTTTTGAGAATTGAAAAACCCAAGTTTTTTTTGACAACTCTTGGGGTTGTCAAGAAAACCTGGGTCAGCCCTGGATATAGTTCAACGAACATAACTAATATGTTTTTAGAAACCTAAAATAATTTTTGGTGTACATTATTTTTTGAACAAGGAGTGTGCAAGAGATTCAAAGCAAATCGAATAGATTTTTATTTGATTTACTCAGAAAAATTCTTAAATAATTAAGAAAAAAGAAGAATATTAATAATTTTAATAGCTATATAAAGATATGAACATATTGTAGATACTTCTAGATATATGTCCTTATGGACAAATGTAAATGGAACTACATAGTAAGGTGTAAATTTAAGTTTTTCGTTTGACCTTTTTGTGTTTAAATAAAACCTAATGTTAAAATAACGTTAAAATAATGCATTATAATTAGATACTAGTTGGAAATATTAATAACTCAAAATTTAAACTAAATTGTTAAAGCAATCAACTCAATACGGTATTTTACGGCTTTAGGAAACACTTACATACATATACAACGAGGTTACATTTTTAAGAATATCTTTTGTTCCCAAAAATCCATATTTTTGTTTAATTTTCAAATTTCAATTGAATAAACAACTTAATCGACGAATGCTTTATTTGATTTAATATGTTCAAGACATAAAGATGATGTTTTAAGTGATGTAACATATACTTAATTGAATTATACCCAGGGGTGGTATCGGCTAACGCGATAGTTGATAGTTGATAATCAAAAACGATAGTTTTGCTCCATGTAAGGTGATTATCAAATCGACAATCGTTTTTTCCTTGTATTTCAAGTGACAGCTATTTAGGTATCGTTTTCATACATTTTTGTGAGTAACATCGTTATTTTGGATGCAATTTCTAAAGCAAATAAATTGTGTGTAGAATATTGTCAAATAAAAGCAAATACATAAATAAGAGAACCAAAATGACGTTTCTCGCTGTAAGTGCTGCCAAAAACTCAGCCTGTTTTATTGATCACTTTACACAAAGCAAATCAGAATTGATAATCAAAAACGACTATCAACAAAGCGACAATCAACAATCGCGTTAGCCGATTCCACCCCAGAAAAAAACTTTGATTAAAATGTAGATAGAGTAAAAAAAACTGCCGAATTAATGGGAGATCACTTTAAAAAAAAATCTGATTCATGTAAAAGTATTTGTTAGGTCCGAAGATATAAACAAGAAAATAATGTAAATATACTTTAAGGAAGATGCACTAGATGGAAGACAGTTGACTGTGCAGGGTGCAAGGCGTAACTACATACGTAGGTACATAGTTAAAAATAAGTTCTTCATTTGACCTTAACTTATGATAAGTTAACTTTTATTATCAGAAGAAAGAATATTTAATTATTTGTATTTTAATTAATAATTTGCATAACGAGCATTTTGTATGGAATTCCTATCTTTTACACCACAAAACTTGTTCAAATCGATCTTTATTCTCGTTATCTATACCTACTAATTTTTATATATATATATTCATTTACTCGTATAGACACAAGTAAAAAACACAAACTGAGGAAATATTTGTTTTTCAAATTTTTAAGTCGTAGATCTTTCGATGAAACAAAATGCATTCTTAAGATTCATATTTCTCGAGTGTGTACTTGAATTATTATATACATATAACTGCTCAATTACATGCACATATAAAATAGAACGAGGCAAAAGTTTTATAAAAACTCAAAAAATTGAAGAGATGCATTAATGAAATAAACTTATAAGATAACTTATTAATTCAGCCTAAATTTGACAATTTTTTGGCCTGCAAATTTTTTTGTTAAAAATGCTCGAGCTTGAAGGATTTGATATTGATATTCTCAGCAAATATTGATTGCAGACAAAATTTAAGAAAAAAAATTTGTAGTCATTTAGTACATTTCATTTATCAAAGCTTTGTTATAAAACATAGTACTCTCTTGGTGAGTAATTTTTTCGCCAAATGCTATGTACGCAGTGTCGGCGTGATTGAGGACCGGTTTTCTTAAGATAAGAAAAAAAAGCACTCGACATATTTTCGACTTTTTTTAATATCGGTCAATATTTTGTCAAGTTGAGATTTTCAACTATTGAGGTTTTTGGCAGTCAAAAAAAAAATCGTTATTTTAACTTTCCAAAAAGTC
Source organism: Syrphus vitripennis (assembly GCA_958431115.1). NCBI lineage: Eukaryota > Metazoa > Arthropoda > Insecta > Diptera > Syrphidae > Syrphus > Syrphus vitripennis. The sequence goes on from OY288108.1 coordinate 67,079,395, forward strand.
GAAATTCTGAACAGTCGACTTTTTTTTGTCGGTCAATCGTATACATACGTTAACCAGTTGGCCTAAAGCATAAACACTTATTTACAGTTTCGTTGCTTTATAGCACCGAACTTTCGTTAATATCATTGTTGAAAATATATACCTAGATTTCAAACAAATGGTGAGAAATACAAAAAAACCCGAAATGATTATAGCGTTTTCTTATACTTTCCTATTCCTTCCCTGCGACTACTAGATAATGTACTACTATAATGTATCCTATTTATTATAAGAAGTATTTAAAGACCCTCACTCAAGTAATATACGCACATTGGGCCCTACCAATGATCAAATTTAGTGACGACTTAAATATATCTGTGAAATGGACCATATTAAAAATAGCTATAAATAATAAACCGTTCATTGTATGCCCCTAATATTTAAGTGGACAATAAATAATGAACCATATATGAAATGGCTTTCAAAAAAAAAAAAAAAATAACATGCATTGTTTGGTGCAGTATTTAGGATCCATAACATAATGGTTAATTTTTTCCAAATATTTAAGTCATTGCTAAATTTGATTATTCTAGGGCTCATTATGTCCTTACCTGACTATTGCTATTTTCGTATAAAAAAAATTCAATAAACAAATGCAAAAATGTTCATAGGCACATATTGAAATACATACATATGTATATGTTCATACATATTATCTACGTTCATACATACATATTTCAAAACAAATAAGTTGAATTAGATATAATAGAAAACAAATAGAACAATCGTTGCCGTAGAAACGTAGATAAACAACAAATTTTCAAATTGAAAAAATCCCTTTTGAATACACAACTCATTTACATATATGTAATTAAAGAACAATTTTCCTATTGAATATCCAGTCATATTATATTTTTTCAAGCGATGGTGGCGGCACCGCTCAACTATGGTGGCGATTTTCTGAGTGAGACCTTTGTATATGAAAACTATAGTACTCTCATGGCGAGTTTTTTTTAGGGTTGCCCGGATCCTGGTGGTGGCGCTGCAAAATGTGAGGTGTAAAATTCGATTTGGTGAGTCTTTAAGCGTCGAAAATTGGTGGTAGGAGCAAGAGGAGACTATTTTTTGGATAATTGCATCCAAAAAATATCAATAAATATCATTTAAAACCTCCGTAAGCTCTCCGCAAAAAAAAAAAGAGTAAGGGTTGCCGGCATACATTAGATGTCGCCCCATTCGACTTCCACCATGAGAGTACTATAGTTTTCATATACAAAGGTGAGACCTATTTATATTTATTCAATGGTATTGCTAACTTTTGTCCTTTGGGCTCTTTCTGTTAGGTAGAATTTGAACCATTCCAATTCTCTATCTCGTGTTCCATAAATTTCCAACTTTTTCATCAATATATTTCTATCGCAATACGATCAATTTCCAATCTCCACTCATACTCTCAATAAACTAAGAATTAAACTGATCTGCTATTTGTGCTTCGTCACTTGAAAGTTATTTGATTAAAAATTATGAAAGTAATATCCTTGCTTTTATTGTTTTTTTATTATTATTAATGATTTAATCATTTTCCACGTTCCAACTTGGTTACAACTGTTTTTTTATTTTAACCTTTAACCTTTTTTTGTAATCATTACGTATTATTTTGTATATAATATATGTACATATACGAGTATATGACAATTTAATACATCATTGCTGTAAATTGCAGTTTTAAATGCATCAATTTGTTGCTGTTTCATTCTCCACATATCGTCTTTATACCACTGAACCAACAACTAAATTTTGTTGTAAGATCATCAAAGTTTCGCTCTACAACAATTACAATAACGCTTTGTTTTATTCTTATCTGTTCGTCCTGAGCGAATATTTCGGTTTGGTTAAGTCTTTACCGTATCTATTATTAGTTTGAAAAAAAATTTCACCTAGTGTTTTTAACTTTTTACAAATATTGCATCCCAAAAATTTAAAAACATGTTTTTTTTTGAAATTAACAAAGAAGTTTAAGAAAAAGTTTTTTTTTTTAGATTCTCTTGCAAGTTTAGAAACTGGCCCAAAGTAGTTAGTACCCAAATCAGCGCCGCCGGTTAAAATATCTGTTTCCCATTGTAGGAAACATAATTATATCTGAAACAAAAACTGTATGACCAATTTGAACGGGCTTAAAATAATGTTTTGGTAATATCTAAAATCCACAATTAAAGCATAATTGGAAAATTTCTCATCCTTCAATTCAGTGCTTATGAACTAATGCATTTTTAACACTTATTTTAAGGTTTTATTGCCTCATAGTTACGAAAATTTCAGTTTCTTAACTAGTGTCACCTTTTAGAAAATTTTTCAACGTACAAATTTATTCCGAATGGTTTTTTCATAAGATGCAAGTTGTATTGGAAAATAAAAAACCCTGGGTTGATTCAAGCGTTTTCTTGCACTTTAAACACACCTTTCTGGATTGGAGCAATCATATATTTTTATTGTGTATTTTGTGTGATCGACGGCTTAACCTACAAGTGGAGCCTAGGCGGCGAAGTAAAGTAGGAAATTCGAGATTATGGCAATCGTCGCGTCGGTCGGTTAAAGAAGAAGATTTGGGAAGTCATTTACTATACTTTGCTCCTATATCTGCCCCATTTGTATTCTTATACTCCTATCAGAGATAAGAACAATCCTTTGTTTAATATATCATTAATTAGAACATAATATATTTATAACTTTTAGAATTCTCCAAATGCAAAAATATTCTGCCTCATTCACAAAATGGATTTGGTTGCGGAAGAACAACGTGAGAGTCTATTTAAAGGACGCGAAGAAGATCTCATTCGTTTATCTCGACCTGGTAACATCACTTGCTTTAGGACGAGCATTTGGGATGAGACACTGTATAGGTAAAAAAATAAAAACATACAGTTTCTTATTATATGTATTTGGTTTCTATTAAAAATTTCGAATTTCCTTATAGAGCTTGGTCTAGTATTGTTACAATGCTCATTCCCAATGTAGCTGCCTTGGAAAACTCTCTAGCACATTTTGCAAATGTTATAGATGCTGACGAAGTTCTTCTCTTTGAAAAGGCTACTTTTCTTGTGATATCTCATTGTCAGAGTCGGCAATATAGAGACTCTCATCGCTTTGAAAAAGTCTCTAACATCATCAAACAATTCAAACTAAGCTGTTCGAAGTTGGGTGCAAAGTTCCAATCAATGGAAGTCAGGAATAGTGTATTCGCTGCATTTATAGACACCTTTACTAGCAACACATATATAATGGTGGTCATGTCGGATCCGAGCATGCCGTCTGAAGCGACTCTAGTCAATATTCGCAATGCACGAAAATACTTTGAAGAGCTAGAGAATCCCAACAGTAATGCTGTGAGTCATCAATACCACTGAGATTATATCGAAGATTCGCCATATCTTTGTAGCTAGTTATCCGCTTCTTGATTTTTGTTTTCAAGTTTTTGTTTTTATAGAAGCAAAGTTTTTTCGTGTTTAGTACATAAATATTAATAGTAATAATATATATATATATTTTGAATATCGTTATAAACATTCAACTATATAGACTAAAAATATACATACAAGGAAATAAATTGTCTTAAAACATTATATATAAAAAAACAGTGACTAAGCTAATTACACAAAAATATCACGTTGTCTTTTAAACATCAATCAACTCCACAATGCTTCACGAGTAATATTTTCGAACTTCTTCGGAAAGCTTATGAAAATTATCCTCATCGACTGGAACAAATCTTTTGGCTGCTCGGCTGAAAAAATACACATCACCTGTATAGATGTCAAACCAAAGAGCATGGATATGCAAATCGTGAGTTTTTAATCTCTCCTTAAGAAATCCATAGGAAGCAACATTGGAAACCTGATGCAATGTATTGATTTGTGAAAGTTTGTCTTCGAGTGCGAATTTATCCTCAGGATCAATGTAAGCTACGAACTTTCTAGTAGGTGTTTCTGAGGAGAATATAAGTGGGTCCTTCATTCCGTTGCTCTTCCACTCAGTGAATGTTTTTAGACTAGATCCAGCGTGAGTACACATCCAGGAGCGTAGGGGAGACAGACGTCGGTTTTTCTTTTACAGAAAAAAGGTACGTAATCAATTTTGATTGTGTCATATACTTTTTATATACTTACTTGTGAGCTAAAATCAGGATCCTTAAGTTGATAGAGAAGATTCATTGCCTTACAGTCGCTATGGCCGCATACGATAATATGCCGAACACTGTTGATAACACAGCCAAGTTCGAGGGCAGCCGGTTCACAGCTAAAATATTCGTCTTCAAAGTGGTGGGCATGTGGAATGACATTTCCTGGGTTACGCACTAAAAAGAAAATAACGTTGTTATGCAAAGAATTTTGTGAAATGTTCGGTCCAGTAATACTCCAGTCAAAGCGTCGCGACGCGTGGTGAAAAAGGGCCTGACTTTGGGGGCAGTGATATAGTCGGTTTTTTTTTCGTGGATCGATAGGGGCTTATCAGAAGGAGGTTCAAATCCAAATTTGCACCACATGTCAACTTTTTTTTACCAATGTTATTGGTCAAAACGTGTTTTCTTGCATTTTTTTGATTACTTGCAAATATTTCGGCTTTAGTATATCATACATTATTATTTATGTATGTACATATGTTATTGCTACTTTTTTTGTTAAAATAAAAGTTATTATTACATATTATTATTTCAACAAAATTTTTGTTGTTTAAAATACATATACATTTTGGTTATTATTAAGAATAGCGATTTAATTTTTATTGCTTATTTTCGTGGTACTTGCCCAGGACAAAAAAAAACAGACCATGGCTCTGCGCGCAAGGTCAAAGGACGCTTTGACAGGACTGTTTAAAACTTAATAAGCTTTATAAATTTGATAGTGCGATAGTTCACGAAAAAGCAGGGCCTAAAAGTGACTTAGAACTCTCAACCATTCCTGTGTGCGTGTTATTGCAGAAATTAAAAACTAATACAAATTAACTTATTAAGGTCCATATCTTGGTTCAGGTATGGTTCAGGAGTTTTATTCATCGATTTCGGCTGTATTTCAACCTTTCGAATTTGAAAGATAAAGATGCTTAACCGCGATGTAAATATTTGTAAAAGGATGCTAAACTCAATTGAAAGGTTACAAATTAACTGGGTAGGTATATAAATATTTTCAAAACTATTGTAAATTTTCTTTACCAAAATTCTATTTCACATGTGATATTTCACTAATCATGTTATTAAAAAAATTAAACATAATATGTAATTACGGTATTTATATGAAACATTTTATAAGTGTGCTATTTTCTTGTTAATTATTATGTGTATTATGTTTATACATCATTTGTTAGACTAAGTTTACTTTTAAAGTTGTAACCATGGGAATGATGGACAAAAATTGCAGGCCAACAAAGAAAAAAATAAAAAAATTAAAATAAGTAGCTACCGAATACAACTTTTTGTTGATGGACTTATCAAGAATTCATATACTCGTGCATTAAAATAATACAAAACCATTTGTTTATGAATATGATAAATTTTTGTAAATAGACAAAACACTTACCGGGCTTACCGCGATAATTTTCAAATATCAAAATAACATTTTTGATTTTTATTTCCCGATGTTTCGACAGGGTTACAGCTGTCGTGTCACGGGTTGACTAATGGCTTGTAGGTGGGTGTTTATTATTCTTCTGTACTCGTTCGTAAATTGTATCGGTGCGTTTGAGCTTTGAGTATTTTATTTCAATTGCCTGCACTAATCTAGGAACATAAAATCTATCGGTGACAATTGATTTAGCTTGATCGAAACGTAAGAAATGATCTTCATTATAAGCTTAATGCTCAAATATTGCCGATTTGGTCACTTCATTCTTTTGTATGGCTCTTATATTATGTTCCTTTATATAGTCTTATATAAATTACTCGTTTGGTCTCACCTACATATATAAGACGAGCCACAACTACACGGCACAGAATAAACTCCTGGATTTTGCAAGGGAATTATCATTTTGATAAGATAAGATTTTTCCAATGGCTTCAGCAACGCCTTTTCTATATGGAAGAAATGCTCTTTTTTCAACTTGTTGTGTTGAGCTTTCTGAAACAATTTCTTGCTTTGGTTTCCAAGACCATTGTTTAAAATTATAGCCACGTCAAGAAATAAAAATCAAAAATATTATTTTGATGTTTAAAAATTATAGCGGTAAACGTTAAGTGTTTTGTCTTTTTACAATGTCGCAGTACAACGATAAAAAAAAGTCTTAAATTTTTGTATCTTGCGTTTGCTCTTTGTTATAAAAAAATTATGTTAATGTCATATTTTGTACTGAGACTAACTGCTGTATTATTCACTCCGAGTGTAAGTCGAGTTTAAGTTAATTTTCAAACCGGGTGATCAACCCATTTTTTTTAAACTCGACAATTTAAACTTTTGTCCATATTATTCACTCAAAAATACGAGTTGAACTCGTCAGGATGAAAGTGTTTTACAACCGGGTGGAAAACTGTTTAAACGTGTTTTTAAAAGTATTTTAAACTGACGTTATGACATTTGCAAACATTTATGTTTGCATAAATAGAACTATAATGAATGAAAACAATTTCATCTTTCAAAAATTCAAAAAAAAAAAAAGAAAAAGCCCATGATAGTCCTGTGCCGATATTTTTTTTTTTTGAAAATATAAAACATAACGTGGGAATAGTTAAATACACAAATTGATGTTATTTATTAAGAATAAATTGTTTAAAATATCGAAAAGACAAATAAACGTTGGTGCATACGACAGCGACCACGAAGACGAACAGAAAAAAAGTGGAAAAAAAGCAAAACCGAATTGGTTTTAAATTTAATCTTGGGCTATATTATTAACAGCATGTAGACGAATAAAATAATACCAAAAGGACGGTTAATGGGATGGGAGTCTATAAGATAAAATTTTAATGCGTTTTAATTTTAATGACTACAATTACTTTCGCCGCATATCACCGTTCGATTCCGATCTTATTAGATCATGCAACGTCCAAAACATCTCTTTTTTTAACCGAAAGTATTTTCGAAAATCTACATCGTCGTAATCAGGGGCGCAACTTCGCTTGTACATCCGGTATTTGTGACGGGGAGAACGTGGATTCACTTCTATTTCTTCAAAATCATCTTCTAATGACGAAGCAATTTGTTAAACAATTGTCACTTCGTAAATAAAATCCATTTTTTTATTTTTATTTATATTTCATTGTAACCTCATGCACCAATTTGAAATGTCAGTTTATTTAATTTATTCTCAGAAAACTTGAAAGTATTTTGAAAATTCAATTTACACTTGAATTTAAATAATTAAAATGCTATCTGTATGGCCGTTTAAAATAAACTAGATTGAATGCGAACAGATTTAATGAATTGAGTTTGTTTTCGTGGTTTAATGAGTGGATAATAAGGACTCGGTTTGATTTTTGAGCTTGCACTTGCTTTCAACTCAGTTGTAATATAAAACCGGGTTCAAGTGAGTGAATAATATAGCAGTTAATATAAGTTTCATCATCTTACTGATGAAACCTTTACGTTGTCTATTTTTAGATATAAACCCATAATCAACTCTAAGACTTCAATTTATTCTCTAAAAGTGTTATTAATTAATAAAAAAAATATACATAAATACAAATTTATTATAATAAGGCAATTTGTTGGCGTATCGAGAGTTTTTGCTAATTCACCTTTCTAATTAGAGCTAAAATGATAAACATCTGCCGTTTTATATTTTATAAATCTTACCTACAAACATATCACCAACATGTGTCTCTGTAAATCTGGTCGGAATCATTCGACTGTCCATGCATGTAAAGAATACAGCTTTTGGCTGAAATGGAAATAATAATCCATCAAATAAACGTAAGTTAAAGTTTAATTTTGGTCATTAGTGGATTTTAAAAGCGAAAATTTAATTTCAACAATGAATTCTTGGTTTCTTTTACCCGACATTACAAAATTAGATGTCACAGAAAATATAAAAAAATGAAAAATTTTAAAATAAAAAAGATTAAAAGATAAATTGTCACAAAAGATGTACTCCGGATTTTTCGTAAGAATAAGCTTGACGAGAAGAGTCAACATTCGAAATTTCAAAAACACTTCATGCGTACCAGCATAAGCTGAAAAAATCCCTACTGATAGAAAGACTTCGTAACGATCGGTACATTCTTGCAACAATCTGGTTATGTTAACTAACGGCCTTAAATTTGATTTAAATTTAAAACACAAATTTAAATTTATTTTGTCGAGATATGGTATAAAAACAAAATGGGGAGAGTACGGTAACTCAGTACGGTAACTCAGGCGACAAAGTTTAATGACGGATTTGTATAGAACAGTTAAAATAAAAAAATAAAAACTGTAAGTATTACAATTAAGTATTATGCGTTTTTTAAAGCCAACATTCTATTCTATTAGCAAGTTTTTAAATCAAGTGAAAACTATGCATAGTTTTTGAAAAATTTAATTTTACTTTTTTAATTACATCTTGGTCTTGAATTTCGTCACATCACAATGGGAGGGAAAGACAGAGCGTGGAAGGGTATTCCACATTCGCGTAGTATGGATGAAAAACGAATCCCTGTACTTAACACTACGACCAAATTGGGTTCAAGAGTAAACTGATGAGCATTCCTGGAAGCGCTAGTATTACGGTTTAATCGTTTAACGGGAGGAATGCAACTGGCTATTTCATTAGAGCACTTACCGAAAAGTAACGATAAAATAGTATGAGACAGAAACGTAATAATAGCCAGATCAAAAGGGAAAACAAATTTCTTGCATCTGCAAACATAACCTAAACATCTTGCGGCATTTTTGGTAACGTTAAATATGTGATCATTCCACAAAAGATGGTTTCACATGCCTAAGATCGCAAGCTGATTAGTTTCTTCGATGCAAGTGCCACTCATAGATAATGGCAGCGGGGTACGTCTCGCTTTAACGACAGAAGGCAGCATTGAGTTTTCGAAGCATTAAATTCTACGCTATTTTTTAATCCCCATTTTACAATGCTTTCTAAGTCAGAATTTAATGCACTTATCATATTTAACCGTTTCAGTTCCACGTCCGAAGAGGAGGTATGTGAATCTGGAAACGAATATGAAAAGCTAAGCGTGCTATGGTCAGCGAAACAATTTAATGGATTAGTAGTTGCAGACAGGAGATTCGAAAGAAAGTTACTAATCCAACGAAGAAGGGTTTCATCGATATCAAAACCACGCATAAAATACTTTTGAAATATCAAGTGCAATAATCTTACTTTCTCCAAAACGATGTAAAGATTTGTTCCACTGTTCGGTGAGATAAACCATTAAGTCGCCAGTGGATCTATTGCTGCGAAAGCCGTATTGCCGGTCATTAAGAAGCTTGCGATCTTCGAGATATTTCTTCAGCTGATAATATGGGAATTTCTATCTATTGAAATCTTTGACCCAGAACAAACGTACCTCAGTACCTATACATCCAGGATATAGAAAATCAGGATGTTTATACAGATGCATTCTTTGTATTTCAGAGCCAGGGTGGATCAATTGATGGACTTCAACAGAAAGAAAGCCTTTAAAAAATTAAAAATTAAATAAAATGTGTTCTAAAGCAAGCTGTTATGTTATATACATTATGCAGGTAAAAAATCATAGAAGAGTGATATTAATATTGATATTAATTTAGATTTTGATGGATTGAAAAGAAGATTATTTTCAAAAGACCATGTCCATGACGGCTAAATCGATTTTCATTTTACTAACGGCTTTCACAACTTGTCTTTTGTCGAAACTTGTATCTATAGCATAAATATGACTTTTGCAGTATGATATAACAATGGGTAAATCATTCATAAACAGAAAACAGTAAATGGCCTACTAATGAACTTTGAGGGCCACATTTTTTTAAGATTCATGAATGACGACAGTTTGTCATTGCAAGAGACGGCTTTTGAGAGATTGGACAAGTAAGATAAAATAAGTGGTTGAATTCGACGTATTAACAAAAACGTTTTTAATTTATTGCGCAGTAAAACTGGGTAAACTGAATCGAAGGCTTTAACAAACAACAATGTAACAATGATAAGTGTTTCGGGTTTATCATGGATAAACTTTCTTAGTTTTTTTGTAATCTTGAGCAAAACAGTAGTTCACTATGTGCTTAGGTCGGAAACCAGATTGCAGAGTCGTCAAAAGTTTTACAATAATAACAACACGTGGTTGTCAATGATAACAACACGTTGTTATTATTGATTTCTTCTTAAGGGACAATTTTTATATGCATGTGACTTAAAATTAGGGATGGCGTTAATTATAAAATAAGCGTTTTGGGGTGGTTTTATCAGCATATCCCTATGGCTACAATATGAACATTTTTTTTTGTTCAAAAAATAAACAATATACTTGAAATTACTTATTCGTTGATTTAATTAAAGCGACAGCAACGACCTGAATTGTAGCATTGAGCGCTTAGTCGTTTAACTGTCGTTTTTGTCGAATTCTGTATTTCCTGTATAATGACATACACAATTATGGTCTTATAGTACAGTACAGTAAAGTATTTTGACGACACAAAATTTTGAAAAACAGTGACTCGTTCTCGTTAAAAAAAAAACAACTGACAACCAGTGATTGAGTTTTTGGTTTTAATTGTGAAAGAAAAAAAAGCTGAACCGAAACAAAAAAAAAACGATTTCGTTTTTAACCAGCTGATCCCAACCCTACTTAACATATCAAAATTACTGTTTAAGGACAATTCTTTATTTTTCCTTTTAAATAATGTTGTTTCACCTGACTTTTTTTTTTTAAATTTGTTCAAACTTAAATTTTTGAGAATTAGTAAATCATTGAAGAATATGGCTGAGCCCACATGAAATGAAAATTAATTTTTCCATTGTGGAATTCCTTTATAACGTACGAACACAAAAATTTTAAACCTTGCTAGTGTGGATACGATCCGTTTTAAAATCTTGCTAAAAAATATTTGATATTGTTTAAAAAATTCAAACTCGCCGTTGTGATCAAATTCTTGGGAAATCAAAAAAATATGTGTCTAGAAATTTTCTAGAATTTTTAGTAAAACGCGAAAAACTGTTAGAAGTTGCTGAAATGATATTGGCTATTGGTTTTAAGGCAAAGTTAATTTTTAATAATCTTTATCTATTTCCTATGGTTTTAAACCTCTAAGGCAGATCTAAAATTATAAAAAATCATTTAAATTTGGAAAAGAAGAGTTTTGAAAATAACAATTGGAATAGTTGAGTTTTTATTCAACCTTTTTAGGAATAAAGATGTTTTGAGAGGAAAAAAACTAATATAAAGATTTAATTCATTTTTTTATTATTATTACTATAAAGGGTGAGTCGTGAGCAGTGCGCCTGCGCCAATACGCTAGAGCGTGTAGATTGGGTTGAGACAAGAAAAAAATCGTATCGGAGGGGGGTCTATTTCCCCCTTGGAAGGGCAATTATTTAAAATCAACGGCTTCATCCACAATGCTGTGCGATACCTTTTAAATCAATCGGTTCAAGGGATAGTTTTTGAAAAATTAGTCAATATTTTTGTCTTGGCCCGCCAGCTTCGTAAATTAATTAACAAAAGTCCAACCTCGTTCAAATAAAAATAAAGGGTTTTCTTAAAAAAAGGTGGTTTTCTTTTTTTTTAATTTCTTGAAAACGACATACAATTTTCGCATCCGGTTTTCACTTAAAATTAATAACAGCATTGAACTTTGAAATTAAAATTAATACCTACTTAATTAGGACTACATAAAATTTTGAAAAAAATTAGTTCGACATTTTTTTTCAAAAACTATTCCTTAGAACAGATTTATTAAAAAACAAAATGAAAGAAGAAGTTTTTGGCTTTTTCCATTTTAAGTGAACGGGGGGAATAAACTCCCCCTCCCATACTTGTCTTAACCCAATTTACACGCCCTAGCATTTTGGCATACTGCTCATGACTCACCCTGTATAAAAAACTTAAAACACTTAACTTAATCACAAACATTTATCTACTAATTATTAAAAAAAAAACTAAAAAATATTGGAATTTTCTTTCGTCCTTTTCCCAATTCAACTTCGTTTACATACTGCGATGGCTCCATGATCTATTGATACAAAATAATTTTGTTATTAAATAAAAATAATCTTATAAAATCACTATTTTTCATCGAGCTTACCAAAGATATTTTTTCACAAGAATTAAAGGATAACTAATGATAATATCCCATGAATATTCTCAAAATGACAAAATTCTCGCATTTTTGTATGTATGTCATTGGAATACACGAGTTTTTAACGCGACTACTTTGATTTGCATGGGAAAAGAAGACTTTTGGTGAAAAAATTGGGTTTGTATGGAAATAGATGAGTTTGGAATTAAATAACTCATTGAATAAGAAGTACGGGAAGAAAAAAGTGAAGTAGTTTTCATAATTGGGTGAGTTACACAAACACAAATGCATTGACACAGGGTTGGAGTATAGGTGGACGGCTATTTGCTGGGCCGCCGAAAGAAATATTTTGCTGAGTTTTTTTCTGGGCGGTTTAGTAAAAATATTTGTAGCTAAAAGTACTGGAATGTGGTTTCTATCTTCTCAGAAATACTTATCTAAATACAAAGGAACATAGATGTTACTGTAAGCCTTAAAAGAAAAAAAGATTTTTTAATTTGGTTAAATTTATTCGATGAAATAAATAATTGAATGAGTTTTTTTGGATTTATTGCTGGCTGGATTATAATAATGCAAAGCACTCTTGAAGTAATAAAATTAAACTTAGTTCTTACAGGAATTTCAAATGGATAAATGAAAGCATAGTTAGTTTTATGTATAATTTTTAATAATTTGAAATCATAATTTATTTCAATGCATACTACATAGAAATATACAAACTAAAACGTGGAGAAATAACTTTGCACTACGGGCGCTTAACGTTTCTTAGCGCCTTGCCATCACCAACAAAAACTTATCCGTCCCTGTACTAAAATTTCTAATTTACAGATTGCACAAATGACATGATTAAAGTATATTTTATTTTGAAAAATATTGCTATTTTTATCTTAAAATACCATGAAATAACAATTAAAAAGTATTCTACGATAACGTATTTACCTAAATAACATCACTTTTAGTTACTTTTTGTGGAATATGAGCCAAGACTTACTTGTGAAATGAAAACTTTTTGTTTTTCCGGTTATACAAGTTTTCACGCAGATCCTCATGTTGTTTTATATTTTAATAATAATATGCTTCGATTTTCAACTCAAATTGGTTTTTATTTCACTTTTTTATAAGTTTTGTAGTACGTTTTCCACTTTTTTAAGACCTTAAAATTTCACAACAATAACTCTCAGCAAGGCAAAATGACAGATGAGATTGCATTTTTTTTTTTAATTTTAATGCTTCACTCACGTACACTGTATATGTATGTGCCAAAAACCTCTTCCTCTTTTTCTTATTCAATGAAACAACTGAGAGGAATAGTGTAGAAGTGCTTCTGATTTCAAATCCAGAAGAGAAATTAATGGGCGCATTCACAAAGCTAGTGGCTACGTAGTCAAGGGATTCTGATTGGCTAAATCTAACTACAAAAGTAGTTGAAATTTCCCCTCCGACGTAGTGTAAAAATTTCGGCTAAAAAGTTAGTTGGCACTGATTTTGACGTTTCACAATCAGCTGTTGAAAAAATTTACAAAAGATTCAAACATTCAAAATGAAACTTATAGTTCAGTACTTAGAAATAAACTCATCTTCTTCCGAATCGCTCATATATATCTAATTTTTTTTATTTGTTTTTATATAATTTAAAAATATTGTTCAAAATTCTTATATCTTTCTCAAATGTTTCCGATTTTGCGTTTATTTGCTTTTTCATCTGTCATTAATATGACAGCTCATGATTGACTAGCTTTGTAGTGAAGTTTTGCATTCACAAATCTAGTTGAATTTCGACTACGTAGCCACTAGCTTTGAGAATCCGCCCATTCTCTTTTTTGAGAATCAGAACTGTCACTTTTGTCCAATTGAACGCATTTAGAATGCTTTTTTCTGCTTCCAGATTGCTAATTGAAAACGACATTAATCATAAAGCGCGAAACAGATTGAACCAGCACCAGCAACAAACCAATGTATTTCAATTGTTGAACACAGAATAGACCAGCAACAACAACGTCAACAGCGCCGCCGTTTGGTCAAAGTTCTAAATTTGCTGTTGCTGGTCTATTGCTGTCAAGTTTCGCACTCTCAGAGGTACCATAAAAAATATGAAAACAAATGAACGGCGGTGGTGGTGGTGGTAATGTGCTCGAAAAATTTTTGCTGGTCAGCGTGCTGTTTGCTGTTGACGGTGCTGGCGCTGTTACTGGTTCAATCTGTTTCGCGCATAATACTTCTCCTAAGCACAACATATAATAAATAAGCTCACTCATTTTTCCACCGCCCATATTGGCATCATTTTCAATAAAACTATTTCAAAAAAAGTTCATCAATACCAATGCCTCTCGTAAAACTCTGAGTCAATATGTTGGCTGACATGTGTAATCGCACGATGTAAACAGTCCAAAGGTCAATTATTTTAAATCTCAATAAAAGCGAATAGAATCAAAGATGATCCGTTTATGTTTCAATATCAAGATTTGGTAAGTCAATGTCAATAGATGAAGATGGGGCTAACGCACTCAGTGTCAAGACATTCAATGAAGTCAGTGATGTGGCCTCAGTTGCACTCACTTACCTCAGGGTGGTCGCGAACTTGTTCAAATTCCTTCACCATTTGTAATCGGTCTGTATTCCTATAGAGTAGGATGCCTCGCAATATTCTGTTCATACTTTGACCTGGCTTATGTTTATTTTTTGGTGTTTATTATTATTATTTTTTTTTAAATAAAACGTAGTGTTGCTTTTTAGGTTAGACAAAAAATAATGCTAATCGTATGTACGTTACTTTCTTTTTATAAATGCAACTTGAAATAATTATTGAAAAGATTTAAAAAAGCTTTTGCTTTTGTTTTTAGTTAGTTTTTGATTTTCGTGCGAATGCCAGAAGAGGAGGAGAAGAAACAGGTTAGCTTGGTTGATTTTGATCAACTAAAAAGCCGAGGCACACACACGTTTTGGCCCAGTTTTTAGAACAAAAAAAAAATAAAGTAAACGCGAGCCCCGCTGATTCGTTCAAATGTGAAAAGCAAACTGTCGAAAGAAAAAATCTAAACAACTTAAAACTTGTAGAATACCTTATCGACATCAAATGAACACATACTTTGGAACGATGACAAAATACTATACCTACTCTGGATAGAAATGAGGCAAGCTTTAGCTAAGTTCTCCAAATGAGAGTGCTTCAAATCTAAATGTGTGCTTTTTTCTGGCCCTTCCCTTGCCTCTTCATATGTAATTAAGTATCAATAAAGAAAAATAAGCTCTTTCTGTACCATGTGGTTAATAATGAAGAAAGTTGATAGAAAAATAAAAATAAACAACAAGCACATTTTTAGTGCAAAAAACAAAAAATATTTGCAACGATGAGGCAGTGATAGCAAATAACAGAGTAGCTCATTTATTAAATGCTTTAATATTAATGTTACTATATTATTTGCTAAAAATTAATTATTGAAAACAAAAAACTTTGAATATCCTCTTTTGCAATAAGAAAAGAGTTTTGCTACAAAAACAGGTAGTTCCAGAGGGTTTTCGAGTTTAAGTTTTGCTCAAATCCGTAATTGAGTTCTATCTTGGTAAGAGTACGATAACTTAAAACAAGCATTATTTACTAAAGAAGGTCTATCTCCCTTTAGGCGGGAGAGGTAATAAAAAAAATTGTTAAAACCCAACTCTCTGTGTTCCATTAGCCTCTTCTCAAATCACGTGAAATCTGTGTATAGTTTTCATAATTCTCATAATTTGAGCAAAAAAGAAGTAAAAAAAGCAAGTTTAAAGTTTCAAAAACTTCAACATTAAAACTAGATGATTTAACTTTTAGTTTTTTTTTTTTTAGAAAATCACCGAACAGTGATAATTGAATATGCATCAGGATATGTGCAATACGAAATAAAAAATACAAGAAATGTCATAAAAAAGTACTTTTTGTAATTTTGAATTTCTTCAAAAACCGTTCGATAACTGTGAGGTATGAGGGGGTGAAGTAGGTGTTAAAATGTTGCTGAACACTATAGGATTTGGGGTAGGTGCGACGTTGGCTGCCATGTAAAGTATATTATTCCTATCAAATTAAGACCACGTAAATAGTAAAGAAAAAAATTAAATTACTTTTGGTAATTTTTAATATTCTCAAAAACTAGAAGACATAAAATCATCTAGTTTTCAGTTTTTAGGTAAGAATTAACGAGAAAAAAAAGTTTGAAAAAAACTACATGTAAGTTGTTTTTCATTGCCCAAATTTATATAATACATACCATACATATGTATGTACATATTATAGTACATAATATTATTTTTTAATAATTTGTTTTCATTTTAGTTTTTTTTTTTAATTGAAAAAACAAAAGGTTTCTAACGTTTACGAATGTTGATAATAATGTTTTACGTCTTGCTGTTAAATTCTACCCATGCACAATTTCTTCATTTCGAGAATTTACAATAACATAATATACATACTTACTTATTCCTTAAAAATGTTTGTATATACATAATAAAAAACTAACATCTTAAGGCCGATTTTTAAAGTGAGAGAGACAAGTTCGACTTGCATTATCTCAGAAAATATCTCAAAAAGAAACGTATTATTTTTTTTTCTATTTTCTATTTTGAATCTAAAAAAATCTATAGTCAAATTATTTCCAACTAATTATGGTTTAACTAGCACCACTGTAAAACTTGACCTACATACATTTTTAAAATTAAATTTCTAAAGGGTATGTCGCATTTCCCAACTTAGGCCGGCATTTACAGAGAGGTTATAAGCTTATGAGACTCATAACTCAAAAAACCCTCCCTCATGAAATGGAAATAATAACTAACTAATTTTGATTAATGAATCTCAGTGTTTTAGTGTTTTTGGCAGTTTTTTTCTATAATGTCATCCTAGTTCTTATATATGTATGTACATATTTGTTGTTAATTTAACATACGTGCAATCGTACGGTCGTGCATTTTATTATGAATTTTATTACAACAAAATTTGCACCGTAATAACTAATATAGGTTTACTTTTTTTTCAATTTAATTTTCAAAGTTTAAAGAACCAAACATTTTCAAAGGTTAAACTCTTTCACAAACAATCTGCCTCATCGTGTGTTTCACATGAACAAAATTTCACAGGAAAAATTTATTGTTTGCCTTTATAATATTAGAATTCAATTAAAATAAATTGAACAATTTTATCAATAGAACTTTGTATATGAAAACTATAGTACTATCATGGCGAGTTTTTTTAATGTTGCCCAGACCCTTCTGGTGGCGCTGCAAAATGTGAGATGTAAAATTCGATTTTGGGAGTCTTTAAGCGTCGGAAATTGGTGGTAGGGGCAAGAGGAGACTATTTTTTGGACTATTGCATCCAAAAAATATCAATAAATATCGATTAAAACTTCCATAAGCTCTCCGCAAAAAAAGAGTAAGGGTTGCCGACATACTTTAGATGTCGCCCCATTCGACTTCCACCATGAGCGTACTATAGTTTATATATACAAAGAATAGAATACCCCAAAAATCGAATATGATTCTGCTAAGCAAATTTTGTCCGAAATAACTGCTAATATGAAGGAAGGGGAACAGGACATTTCACGTGGAATTTTCTCAACTTACTCAAAATAATAATTTCTTTTAAGGGTTAGTGTTTAATATGAAACCTAATTCAACTTAACAGTATATAAGAGGTGTTTAATAATGTATCATCTCACTAAAATCTATTCAATGAGGTTACCTCTAAGAAAAGGTACTAAATAAAAGAAATAATTTAACCGTTGTTATCTAATTTGAGAATAATAGAAAATAAAGGCGAAAATTTACTTTTTTCAATGATGTCACTGAAGTTCGGTTTCAGTGGGCCAAACATGATGATGGTAATGATTAAGTTAAGCAAGCAAACGTCGCCGTCGGCATCGTTCACACACTTCAAATTTAGGACAGTGCTTACATTAATAATGTGAAAGTGAATCACAGTAAGCCCAGAATGAGAACCGGAAAGAATCCATGCGCGAAGAGAAGACTTAAGACCAAAGCGCGTTTTGTTAAAAGAAACAGAAAACAAATAGGAAAAAAGTTTATGTCATTTGATCGGTAATATAAACGGTTTTTTTCCGCAAAACATTATAACCCTTAAGTGATTTGAATTATGTATTCTTTTCCTCAAAAGAACAATCCATACTTATTGTTGGGTCTGTTATAGTTTTTAGGAATTTTGAGTTCTGGTTTAAGGAAAACTAAAAAATAAAGTTGCTGTGCAGACAGGTATTTTTGTATACTGTATATCTAGAGGGTGTCCCAACAAGAACGCAAGATTTAAATTTGGCCCCATTCGAAGTGTCATTGTTTGACATTTGAACAATTATTATTGTTTGTTAGTAGAAGGTATAAGGTTAATAAAAATGGAGCGCTACACGAGTGAACAACGCATTCTCATTGTGAAATTGTTTTACCAAAATGGTGAAAGTTTTGTGGCTACAGTTCGCAAATTCCGATCAATTTGGGGTTACAATAATGCTCCAAAAGAGTCAACTGTAAAGCGATTAATGGAAAAATTTGCTGAAACTGGGTCTGTCACTGAGGTAAAGACAACAACGCGCCTTCGATCAGGTCGATCGACCGAAAATATCGCAGCAGTACTTGATGATGTCGCTCAAACTCCATCCACCTCAATTCGACACCGAGCTCATCAAATTGGGGTTTCCAGATCCACTATCGTGAAATGATAACCAATTTTTTCGTGCCTAGAATTGAAGAAATGAATGTGGAGCCATATCTACAGTCATACAGCCAGAGAAACAATTCAATTGCTGCATCAGTCATTTCCCGGTCGTGTTATTTCGCGTTTTGGAGACCAGAATTGGCCGCCTAGATCGTGCGATTTAACACCATTGGACTTTTTTCTTTGGGGTTTTTTTAAGTCGATGGTTTATGCGAAGAAGCCGACGACGACTCAAGCCTTAAAAGAGGAAATTGGACGCTGCATTAATGAAATACCGCAGCAATTATGCAAAACGGTCATTGAAAATTTCATTAAAAGATCGCGTATGTGCCAGCAAAGCCGCGGCGGCCATCTGCCCGATTTGTTGTTCCATACATAACCTCATCCTATCTACTTTACGATATAATAAAGAATTTACGATTTTTTTAAATATCTGCGTTTTATTAAAAATTTAAATCTTGCGTTCTTGTTGGGACACCCTTTACATATATATTGTTTGGGAGTGAAAATAAATAGAGGTTAAGAATTATTGAGGTCATTTTATTCAAAATGTTTAAGGTTTTCATGTAATTTTTCAGCCAAAAAATGTCTGAGTCAAATAAGATGATGATGAAAATATTCAATTAAACTTGTTGGTATTTCGTATTCGCTTCAGAGGATGAGTGTGGTTTTGTATGATTATTATTCTTGGTGAGGTGCACCAAAAGAAGGTCGGAAAAAAAGAAATGAGGTCTTGAAATACAAAAATAGTTAATTAAAGTGTTTGATTAAGACGTCGACTTTATTTGAGTTGTGCAAGCATGGTTTTTGATCTGCAATTTCGGCAGACTAAATAAGGCACAGCGATAGGAATTAAAGGGGAGATAATTGATAATCTACATATTATGTATGTATTAATATAAAAATACTTTTGTGTACCTTACTGACTTAATGGCAACACGTATTTTCATATTTACATTTTTCATAAAAATGCAAAACTAAATTAACATTTACGTTAAATTCTCTAATTTATATCGAAAAAAGTAAATCATAATTGCAATACTTACTCTTTATACTAATAAAAAACATTTATCTTTAGATACGTCCTATTTTAAATTAAAATAACAAAAAAATAGAAAAATTTAGTAGGTGAACCAAAAAAGAACCGCTCATTGTGCAAATAACGGCATTAGCGACAAATAATATCAAACAAAAAACAAAAAAAATATACGGTAATCGAGCTGAACCACAAATTTTCTGAGTCACACAGACACGTGTTTTTTCTATATACGAGTATTTACTAGAAAAAGAATGAATTTTAATTTGTATCTTAATACCTGTTAATTGGTTTAATAACTGCTTAGCTTAGTTCTAGTACTCAATGTAGAATTTTTTTAGAATTTTATAATTTAAGGAACCATTTCTATATTAGTTGATTTAAAAAATATACCTATACTTATGTTCCTGATAAGGCCGACAAATTGTTTGGTGGGCCTTATTTGGACCACTAAACAATTTGTCGGCCTTATCAAGAACATATGTATATTTTTTAAATTAACTAATATGGAAATGGTTCCTTAAATTATCCGTCAAGGTTTAATAGTAAGACTTTAAGATATAACATCAAAACGGGCTCAACTGAAAGGACCATTTTTTTTCCAAAATGACCAACAAATCGATTTTATTTCCAAAAAAAGTAAGGTGGATTTTTTTTGTGTAACCTACCTCAGAAGATCATGCTTTTTTGAATTTATTTGATGATTTAAAGTCTTCGTTGATGAAACTACATATATGTATATAGTAAAAGCTGTAGGCAAGCTTCGTAATTTTTTCAAGGTTTACACACACATTTTTAGAGAATTACTCAGTCTATTGCGTTTACATAATTAAGAACGACTAATTTTCAATAAGATTGTTCGATATAACTAATTGCAAATTGAGAGTTGGAAATCACATGGTGCTGATTTTTTTTTACAAATTTGTTATTTATAGAAGCATGGTTTTGAGTTAAATGAAAATGGTCCACTTTTTTTCCTTATTTAAACTCCCATACGATGAATTCAATACAGTGTTTTCATAACATATCTGAACCCATTGTTGTCGTTACTCGTTGCAAACCTTAGCATTCAAGCCTCCTATTACGATTACACAATGTCCCCACGAGGTGTGCTAACATAAACAGCACTCAGCCGGTTATAAAATGACTCCTTCCGCTCGTCAGAAGAGAACTCCGTTGAAACGTAAGACTGTAGGATAGTGACGCGATGTACCTACTCTAGTCCAGAACCTGGCTATTATAAGGATCACCTAAAGGCTCCCAGGAAATCAAGCTTTTGAGAGCTGTTTTGGAAAGCAGCAATACAACGGCAGACTCCCGAAATCTTCCAGGTGTCTTTCCAGAAAAGAGCAGTACAGTGTTACGAGTTGGTGACTTAAACTCACCCGAGCCCAACCAACCCAACCCAACTTCGCTTAACCCTAAAATGTCCACTTTGTTTCGCATGAATTCTTCCTCTAATTGAAGGAATCTGGCGTTTTGAGGACCTTTACTTCCGTTTTCAAGTAGCTGCCTCATTTCATCGTGAGTAATTGTTGCGCTACTGGCAATCGATCAGGCACGATGCAGGTCCCCAAAGTTCGAGTTTAATTTAAGTCATAGGCGCTGCCGCTGATAAAAGATTTAAGTGGGTTTTTTTATTTTCAAAACATCACATTCCAAAACGGTTTTTGAATTTTATCTCTCCATCTATCCGCTTGAAAAATGAATACCAAACAGTATTCTATGTATAGTATATAAACGCTCTATATACCTACCTACCTATAAACTATTTAAAAAAAAAAATCAGAATAAAACCAAAGAAAATAACGTGTATTCCGTCTTCTGAAAAAATTAAGAACGTGGCCATGTTTTAAAAATAAACGATTTTATAATAATTGTATACACAAGTATATAAAGTATACTCTATCAAATGAATTCAAACCATAGCTGAGAGATAGGCCCACTTCATTTTGTGAATTTGATATTTGAAAAGCTGGAGTGTAACCCAAAAATTACATTAGTGTAACCATTGGCGTTCAATATTATTTATACATAAACATAATAATCATATAGTAGGTACCTTACATTTTTTTTAATACTCACTCTCCCGAGTGTATACCCTGTAATGTGTTTTGGCATATATTTAAAATAAAAAGCACGACATGATTGCTAACGGCTTGCTAATGCAGTTTAAAGTTATAAATTAAAGCTTTGTTCTCAAATTAATTGAGTTTTTAAATACCTACATTGACATTAAAAAAATAATAGACATTTTACCTATATATGGATAAAAAAAAAATGATTAAGATTAAGAGAAACTATAACTAGGTACCTATACAGAATACAAAAACCTCAATCCGCATTTGTGGCCTCTTTTCTTTTCCATCTGTTCACATCACCACTGAAATCACTGTGGATCGGGATTTATGAATAATTAAGTTTAAATTAAGTAGGTATCTACATACAACCAGCAGATCCATTCATTATCCAATTTTTGCTATGGCCGGGCCCTCGGTGATTGGACGCCTGAGGTTTCCCGCATTTCTAAATCCTTTTATGGTAGGCTTTGTGTACGCGTACATCAATTTAATATTAAAAAAAAAATAATAGTGAAAAAAAAACATAGTTGCCCAGTCTAACTTTAAAATATTTTTATTTTATTTCATCTTTATTCAAGCAATGATTCCAGAAACTCATATGTACATACATATATGTAACATACAATAAGGTACTGCTGTATTATCTAGCTAAAGTCAAAATACTATAGGTATAATTCAAAAGTTAGGACGTACTTAGCAGGCACGTTTTTTTCTTTTGCGTGTGTTAGTTTTGCCAATTATGTGCCGTCCTCATTTTTTTTACCTTGGATGTGTGTGTTCATGTTTTTGTTTTGTATGCTTGCACTGTGTTACCGACTACCAATCGTTCTCAGAAAGTGGGTCACTTGCGATTTCATGGCCGACTTTACACAGAACTATCTTTTTCATCAGGTCCGTCTTTGGCTCTTCGTTAACGCTTTGTTTCTTTCTCCTTCATCGTCTCTTTCTTTCGCATTCCATCAGAAAGACCACCAGGTCCAGGCCATAAAAATACGGCTCATGTAAACCTACTTAATACAGCAATCTTAGCACTTAATTTCATCTTCAAACCAAAAAAACAATAAAAGTTGGCAAAATCGGTTTTGAAAACTTGCATAAGTTACACTAATTACCATCAACCTCAGTCGTTCTCACATAAACATTGTTTTACGATAAATTAAAGTTAACCAATTAACCTACTGAAAAAACAACAACAACTAGACCCTGTCCAATCGAATGTGAATCTTATGAAATAATTCGTTTTTAGTGCATAAAGCTAACAAATTTAACAAAAAACATAGAACTCCACGTAGAACTTACCATGCCATTGAAGTTAATAAGTACTTACCAACTAATCAATTTAGTTTTGTTTCTTTGTTTTAAGCCATATTTTACGAGTATATGCCAAGCCAACCTAGCCATAAATACCTCTTGCCTCTAGTTGTAGGTTAGTTAAGCAAGAACATGTGGTAAATCAATAAAAGTAAACAGGAGGCTTTGGTAGGCTTATAACAACCGGAAAACAAAAATAATCTATACTTACTTTGAAAGCTTCTATAATCTTTTACATTTTAATAAAAAAATAGTGTCGGATTAAGTTAGCCATTGCAAAGGGCGCTAAGTTACTTTGCATACCCTTGAAGATGTTAAAGAAAGTTAAGACGCCCAAAACGTCCACTTTCAAGACGTCAAAGACGGCCTAAGAATAAAAATTGAACTAGGAAATTAAAGGTCTTAACAACTAAGTTCACTAGTTCACTGTACAAAATTTCAATCTGGTCCTGCTGACTGAATGGAAATAAAACTTGGTACTAAGCTTAGTTTTGGCATTATCCAGCATCTCTATTGCCAGGAGTACTTAGTTCTCAGAATTCTCCTTCTATTCTCTTATATGCTGACGATTAACAAATTTTATATCTTCTTAAACGCAAAACTTGCGCAAATGCTAAGCAAACAATTCCAGAATGCAAAGGTAAACATCCCTGCTAAGCAGATTTTCCCTAAATGTAGCAGATTTTATTTTCATGCGCAAATGCAAATGTATTTCGGCAAATGTCAAAAATATCTTGCGCATTTCACTTGCTTTGCCTTTTCAACTGCATTCTTCATTTGCTTTGCATGTGGTTTGCCTTGCAAATGTTGCGTTTAAGAATTTGCCCTTCCTTAATGTTAAGAATGAATATACATAATTATATAGTACATATGTACTTCATTCGGCTGGGGCTCTTAGTCCTAAACTTATACTTTTATTTTGTCGACTTATTTATAAATCCACCACTGAAAACAAAGTGCTAACAGTGTAGGAAGACCAAGAAAATGATAGAAACAAAAAACAATACCTATCAATTAACATACTTAATCTATCTTTTATGTTTTGTCTTCAATTCATGTTTTAGCTTACTTTATTCTTTGCTTCTCTCAGGTAAGGTAGTCACAAAACAGAGGTCTCTCTGTTACTGTTACTGTGTGCAAAGTGTAGGTATCTGAATATTGTATCTTTTTGTAATTTCGAAGTCAATGCTAAAGAAATGCTGGCCAAGAACCAAGACATCGAATCAGACGCGCACAAGCACAGAGAAATGCAAAGAAAAATTGTTATCATTGTTTTCTTTTTCTTCTTATTCGGCAAAGTTTTTTTTAAACTTGTTTTTTTTTTATAAGAATAAAAGTAGGCCATTGACACAGTTTCCGTGCTTGCTTAGTGCTTCATCTTTCGTATTTCGTTCTATATTTAAGCATTACCCTTGCATGTACATACATAAGTACTTGTGTGTGATTGGTCATGATTTTTCTCTGCCGTGCTAACAACTCACCGTCACCAGAGGTTTGTAAATTGAAGTGGTTAGATTGCTTTCATTGGTTTTTAAACTTGCAGTTGATGAAGTCTGAGAATCTTTTGAGTTATATGGCAGGGAGAAATAGAAGTTTATAGGCTTTAAATTGTAATTAGTCAAATATTCTCTCAGTTGTCAATACAGAGTTTAAGTTAATGTTATGTAGATGTAAACGTTCATGCTTAATTGGTTTTCGTTTTTTTTTTTTTTTGGACAAAGTTCTTTTGGAAAGTGTTTCAGTATTGTTCGTAATAGGTATAGCAGATTTGATTAAAATTCATCCATCTGCATAGGTCCATTTGTTTGATATATTTAAGCAATACCCCTGTGCCAGTTCTAAAAACTGTTTTTTTTAAAGGTATAAAACTTAAACAGCCGTTAAGTGATTTGTGTTTAGTTTAGTTTGATTTGTTATTTCAACATGAACAGACTTATGCCTGAACAACGCTTAAAAATTGTGCAAATTTATTTTGAAAATCATGGTTCTTTTCGAAATATGTATTCATGCATACCAACTTTTTTTAATACTATGCGCGCATAAAATAATAAACACAATGCGAACGTTACGAAAATAGAGAAGGATTTAAAAGCAGGTAACTATGCACATTGATTTTAAAGTTCTGAGCAATAAAGTGGGAGGGGGCTGCTTTATGGGTTGGTGGAATCATAGGTTCGTACTTCTTTAAAAACAATGCTGCTCAGAACGAGCCGTGATTACTGAGTTTTTGGTTCTTTCATTAAACAATTATGATGTACATACAGGAGTTGTGGTTTCAACAAGACTACGCAACATGTCACACAGCTCGTGTCACAATTGATTTACTGAAGGAAAAGTTTGGTAACCGCATAATTTCGCGTTTTGGACGCTTGAATTGGGCTCCAAAATCCTGCGATTAATGCCACCGATAAGTCCGAAACGATAGATAACTTGGAGGACAACATTCACCGCGTAATTGCCGATATCCGGCCACAAGTATTGGAAAAAGTGATGGAAAACTGGACCTCCATATTAAATTACGTCGGAGCAAGCCGTGACAGTCATATGGCAGAAATCATATGTATTTAAATTGTAATGCCAAGAGATTATCTTTCGAATAATTTTGATGTCAATTTTTGAAATTAATGTTTTTTTTATTCCATTTCAAAGTTCTACCTATAGGTACCTCTAAAAAAACACACTTTATAATAAAATGAAATGACAAGTTTTTCTTGTTGTTCCGTTGTCCTTTTTTTTTAAATTAATTTATTTGATTTCATGTTCGCCAAAATATTGATTCTCATTATGTATTATAGCTGTCCAACTAAGAAAAAAGAGTATACAGGTTGTCTTAACCGTGAATAATTTGATAGGTATTTATTTTTATTAAGTAAAGCATATAATTATGTATGTATTTTCACCAATTTGAATATAATTAGACATACCAATTCCAGGCATTTACTCGATTGGAATAGGGCAACAAGTTTAAATATCTAGGATCCATGATCAATAGTGAAGTATTTTTTGATGACGAAACCAAGCATCTGCCATCTTTAGTGATCAAAAACTGCCCCAAGTTGAAAGGATTGGGCGTGTTTTTTTTTGAGAAAGCTATCCATCCATAGCATAGTAAGATTATTTTTGAAATGCAAATACATTATATCCCCTACCCCCTTAAAAAAAAATTAAAAAGTCAATTCAATGGTTTTTTAAATTTATTTTTCAAAATATGGATATTGAAGACATTTAAACAGTATCAATTAGGGCGATGAAAAAACATACATAATATTATACTGTTTTTTAGTGCTTTAACTGGCCCGTGTTTCCCGGATATTAAGCTCATTTTTTTGATATTATGTATTAATATGTAAAATCAAAAGTTGACTAATCCCTTATGCAAAATATCAATTTGTGGGCCAGAAATTAACATGAAATGTTTTGCAGTTTAATTCGTATCTTGAACTTCAAATCCTACAATGAGGTGCCATAAACATAAAAAACATTTATTTTATTTTTCAACCTTTTTTTAAACTAGGTACATAGGTACATATGACGGCAAGAATATGATAACCGGGGCGCCGAGAAATGATAACGGATTTTTGTAGAACACGGCAATACAAGCATTTTTTACTATGGGAACGGGGGTCTATCCCCCCGTTTAGGCGGTATGGGCAATTTAAAAAATATGTACGTTAAATGGAAAAAATTAATTAAAAAAGCATTCTATTATACTAGCCAGTTTTTAAATCAAGTCAAAACTATGCATAGTTTTTGAAAAATTTAATTTTAAACTCAAAATTTGAGTAAAAAAAAGTTAAAAAAAATTTTTAATTTCAATATTTAAAAACCATAAGTTTATAAATAATTTTTTTTGAATAATTTGTTGCTCTTATTAATTTTCAATCAAAAACTGAAAACTAGATGATTTTATGCCTTTTAGGTTTTGAGAAAATTGAAAATAACCACAACTACTATTTTAATTTAATTATGTTTGTTTTGCTTGAGTGGTCTTATTTTGATAGTAATAATGGTAGGTGCGAGTTTGGGTGTATGCAACAGTGGGGTGTGTGCGAGTTTGTGTGCATGCAACAGTGGGGTGCCTATGGGGGGCATGCTGCCCCTCCTGCAACCTCGCTTCTTGAGCCCACTGTAGAATTGTAGGTGCGATGTTGGGTGTATGCCACACCGAGGTGTTTATGGGTGATGCAACCCCCCTGCTTTGGCTCACTATATAATTTGGGTTGGGTGCAAGGTGTGGCGGGGTGCATGCAAACTTTCTTTTGCATTTAAATAAGCTGGATTTAGGAAAAATTAATTAATCCTTGGTATATCTTAATCCATATTCGATTATTACTATCAAAATAAGACTATACGTAAATACTCAAGCAAGGAAAAAATAATTTAATTAAAATATTTTTTTTGGAAATTTTCAATTTTCTCAAGAACTAGAAGACACAAAATCATCTAGTTTTCAGTTTTTGATCAAAAACAAATAAGAGCAATGAATTCTAAAAAAAAAATAGATAATATAAAAACAACCTCGAACGTTGCATTTTAAAAATTAAATTAAAAAACCATTAAATTGAGGATTTTTCAGTTTTTGGAGGAAGAATGGCGCTTCTGAAAATTATGTCCTGCTTGATTTTTTTCTTTGAGATCCTAAAACTGATTTAAACAAAGTTAGAAAAAAATTAAAAATTTGTTTGCTTTTTCGACTTTAAGCAATTTCATATGAAATGACTCATACGCATTCAGCATCCTCAAAAGCTAAAGTAAATACATAGTTCGAAAGCACATGAGAAAACTCAAAATCACCAAAAAAAACTACCTAATGAAAGTTTTTTACAACACGGATTAAAGTTTTGTGAAATTCACAAAAAGTCAAGCACGATTATGTTTTATGAAAAAGGACGCAATTTTCTTAAAAAATAGTTACTTCCTGTTATACCCAAAAACCTTAATCATCTCATCTTGGTCAATGGCTCTCATGGTTGAAAAAATGATGTTCATCACAGGTGAAACTTCAAACCTTACGATGTATAGAAATCTAAGGATTAAAAAAAAAAAATAAACAATCAAAATAGGTATTTTAAATGTTGGAAACAGTTTATATTTCATTCAATAAATATTTACATTAAGGAAAAAAAAAATAAATAATTGCACAAAATATATTTAAACAATAGTGGAAGCAAAAGATGTTTTAAATAGGATGAACAAATTATTAGATAAGATTTAAAATAAAATTGCAAAGCTTAGAAATTAAAAAAAAAATAATAAAATACTAAAGACATACAAAAGAAATAATATTTATTTAAGGACTCTTTTTTTTAATCTATTTAAATATTTCTTTCATAGAATTTAGCTTAGACAAATAACAACTTAGTTTTTATTTTTTTTCTTTCATTTACATCATGTGTGAAAATTTAATAAAAAAAGTATATTCTTAATATCTTCGACTTCAATCCAAATTTATTGTTTAATTTTATACATTTTTGAAATTTCTTTAACTAATACCATTGACTCCTAAACTATATTTATGTGAAATAAATAATAAAACAAAAAACAAAACTAAGCAAACAATATTTAATAATTATCATGAGTTTAACTTAAAATAAAATTTATCTTAAATAAAATTATTTTGTACAGAAACGTATTCTTAATTTTAACTAAATTTATTTATTGTTTTTGTTTTAATTTACAATTTATTAAAAATATGTTCGTAGTTCAAAATTTGTGATTTTATTTAAATTTGTTTTTATATAAACAGCGCATTGTTATTTAAGAACTTGCAATTGAGGTACATTTTTTTCTAATTAGAGCAATGAACTTAAGTAGTATGTAGAGACACAGTTGCGCCAAAACGGAACAACAGTTGCAAAAAGACAATTGGACGCTCCGTTGTTCTTACATTGCTTTTGTTCTCTTGTATACGGTGAAAGGCATTGGTTGATAAGATTATTATTTTTTATATTGTATTCAAAAATTCTAAAGGGTGATTTTTTCAACTCCAAATTTAATATTATTTATCTGATAAATAAATACAAAAGAACAAGCTTTTCAGTGCATTATCATCCGAGTTTCGGAAGTAGATAAGATTTAAAATTTTTTGTTTGGTGAGTAACCTAAACCGACACAAAACATTTTGGAGGGACGACATTTGGTTATACAACACTTTGAGAGATAAATAACTTACTTTTTGAAAGCATATGCATTTATTCTTCTTGTCTCCTACTCTTCCTTTTCCAACTCATATTTTTAAAACGTCTTTGATTGGCTGTTCTGGGTATGTTCACCCAGTATTTTTCTGCTCTCAATGTCACATAGGAGTAATTTCGAAACAGACATGATATAGGTACAAAATAAAGCGTTTTTCGGATTACGTCTTAAAAGTAATGACTACAAATACTTGAAGACGCTCTATTTTGTAAAATAACATTCACGGAAAGGTAAATTTAGGAAGTCTACTCTTCACACCTATTAAAGAATTCGGCGAATGACGTAAAGTGACGCTAGAAAAAATCATCCGATGAATTTACAAATTAAGTTTTACAGCGGATGTGAAACAACAGTGGATCGAGCCTATTCACCGGGAGTAAAATTCTAAGAATTCTTTAATTTTGGAATCTACAATTTTGGTCACTCAAAGCTAAAATAAAGCGCAATTTTTTTAAAGTTCAGGATCTGCTCTGAGTTAATAAAGAAAAACATTCTTTAATTTTTTTAAGTGGTAGAAAAGTAGAGAAAAACTTCTAAAATGACTTTACTAAATCATTAACGAATAACATTTATTATAAATACCTATATGTATTTTATAATATTAAACTATTGATTTTGAATTGAACGACTAGAAAAAGCAGTGTATAAATCTGTTTGATTAAACCTAACAAGCGTTTCACTTAATAAGAGACCAAAAGCAACCAACAACAACGAATTTTATTTATCATGCCATACAATTGAATGCTCACAACTCTCTCAAATGTTAATGAAGTTGTCAATAATATCAAAAACACATACAGTTTGAAGATTATCGAAAACTTCATTTGCATATGAGGTTGGAAATCAATTTTAAGCAATTTTTAATTGTACTACGCATGATTTTTCGTGGCGGTGCGGTGGCAGGTGAAAGAAAATATCTTTACATTTTTCTATATATATGATTATATTTATATTAAGATGTTTATTCTTGTCTATATATATATAATATATATGAGTATATGTGAAGTGGTCTCTTTCGGCTTTTGTATAGTATAAATAATAATTTAATTATTGCATTTATATATTTTTTTTACATTTTCACAACAAAAATCAACACGAAAGTGTCAAATCATCGTCGTGTCAATCACGCCCAATTCTCTTATGTATCTGTTGATGTTTGAGCAAATGAGCTTTTTGCCGAAACGCCTTTGCACAGACGTCGCAGCGGAACGGTTTCTCACCGGTATGCGTCCGCAAATGTACTTTGATATTGCTTTTATTTAAAAACCCTCGATTACATATGTTACACCGATGAACGGGTTTTTCTTTACCTAACAGACCTGAGAGGTCATTTGAATTAAAATTAACTGATGATGGTGACATAGAGTTCTGTTGCATTTGTTGACTGCCACCGCTGCTGTTATTGCTGCTGGACGATGACGTTTGCTGATGATTATTGTTGTTGGACGATGACTTTTTTTGCGAACGCGGCCGTTTCGATTTCGGGGTAATGGGTGTAACTGTGGTTGTGTGTGGGTAGTTGCCCAAAACGTCAGGACTACAGATGCCGTCCGGTTTCAAATTGC
The DNA here is from genome assembly GCA_958431115.1 of Syrphus vitripennis. Taxonomy (NCBI): domain Eukaryota; kingdom Metazoa; phylum Arthropoda; class Insecta; order Diptera; family Syrphidae; genus Syrphus; species Syrphus vitripennis. Next base: position 67,110,447 of record OY288108.1, read on the forward strand.
TGGACATTGAAATGGATGAGTATTGGGGAGGATTTGTGTTGAGATATCTACTGTTGCCATTGATAAGCATGTTTTCTGTTGTTGAGACAACAGAACCAGGCGGACTTGTAGACGTTGAAGACGTCAGTTCGTTGCAATATGAGGTAGAACTTGGAGCTTCACTCTTGATGGCGCCGAGAGGTGGACCGTTTTGCAGACGGTTGTGCAGCAGTGGCATATAGCCATGCGTTAGTAGGCTTTGTAACGTTGAATTACTGGTGTTGGCTGGTGAATGGGGTGGAATAAAATCGCTAAAACTGTCCTGTTGTTTGCCATCTTGCTGAATACAATTTCCATCGATCCAAGCATCAATATCCATCCATGAGTCTCGACTGTCATTGGCATCGTTATTATCTAGTTGGTTGGGAACTGTTGTATCCGCCGCTATGGCGGAACCAATGATGGCTGCAATGTCATCGATAGAATTCATATCAACATAGACACCCGATACCGAATCTGCTCCTTGATCAGACATCAAACAACTGTCCGCCACGGAATAAAGCTTACTATCTAGTTGACTATCGGCAAAAAGTTTCACATCGGAAAGGCAGGCATCATTGCCATCAGAGCTGAGTACAGATTCGGGCAGGCATGTTGACGAGGAGACAATATTTTGATCGGCCGATGTGCCACCATTATTGTTCGAGCTGGCAGATTGATTTGTCGTCGTATGGTAAGCACTTTGAGCGTAATTATTATTGCTCTCATCGGGCAAACGCTGGGCAATTGCATGGTAATGATGGCCTGAAATACCATTGATTGACAGGTGACCCGTATAGCCGGTAAATGGTGGTAGAGGCTTAAGATCAGACAATCCAATAGAAGATGAATTCATAAGCAGGTTATCAAGAACATCTAGAGATCCTTTTTGGTCTGATTCACTAGGTAGTGAGTCGAGATCATGTTCAAGGAGCAGCTTATGTCCGTCTAGCAGGTACTGATCTTGACTTCCATTTTGTGTTTGTCCCCAACATGGGCTCATTAGAAGGCTTTCAACTTCGGATTCATTAGGCCCGTTCATTCTGCAAAACCTCATTGTTCACTTTACGTTTAAGTATATATGGTCAACGGTTTGGCTTTCAACAGTTTTATTTTCTCTTTTTATTTAGTTGATTTTTTTTTTGATAAGTTTGAGTATCGTTTGGAATTTTGATTGATATGTAAACTTTTCTTGGCACGATCACGTTGTCCTTAAGTGTTGATTAAGGACAATTTGTTCTTTTTCCTTATTTGGAATGGGGCACATATTTTTATCTGCAAAATAAATACAAAAAATTGAATTAGTTACCAGCATAAATTATTTTTTTAAGTGAGCGTTCAATTAAAATTAAATATAATATTTGATAGAGAAATTTAATTATTGGTTGGGGAAAATAAGGCCTCAGACGGCTCAGTTTCTAAATTTCTCATTTTGCTTGTCAAAAAGCTGAGCCAAACATTTTTTGGATTCATTTTTACTCAATGAAACGTCAAAAAAATGTTCTAGATCTCATTTATCTGAACAAGCTAGGGCTAAAAGCATATTTCCAATGCTTAATATACCCACATTGCTTGCATTACATGGTCACTTGCATTCAGCAGAATATCACGAAAACTTCTCTAGGACTTAAGAATTTCAAGTTTCAAACAAAATCATAATAAAAAAGCAAAATAAATCTTATTGAAGCAAAAGAATCATTGCATTTTTTAAAATATAACTTTATTTGTTTCAAATAATATAATACATTTTATATTAAAACTAGTCACTTTATTATTTTTAAGTGGGTATTCACCGGGCACTCATAAGTTTAAGAGACAAGGAAATATTTATCACCCTATTGAGGGAGGATTTTTTGAGTTGAGAGTCTCTCAACTCAGTTCTCGGTGAATACCAGCCTTAATATAGGCTTTTCACTTATGTATCATTCTTGCCAATAAATTTTGGTAATTAATTCACACTGAAAAATGGTATCTATGAAAAAAAAACCTACTTTTTCAAAAAAATCTAGACAAAAGAATAGAAATGTTATTAAGATGCTTGACAAGTATTATGTAGGTTTGAAAAATAAAAACAAAAAAGTACTCCGAGAACTCAAAAAAAAAATTAAAAATATAGTGCATTCATCCATTCATGACATCTTTTGGGATTAGAGCATTTGTGATGTTAGAAAGTTTATATTTTGATGGACTTTTTTTTAAAGGAAATAAAAAAGTTAAATATTTTAGCTTGTAAGAGTTATTTTTTTAAGAACCAAAAAAAAAATACTCCTTATCAAAATCCAAAAAATGATTGAAAAAGATTCCACTGTATCGGAAGTAGTGCTTCAAAGGATATTTTTTGGTACGTTCCATTGAAAATGGATGTGAGTACTTTCACAAAGACTTCTCCAACGCCAAATAAAAACATTTTTTATCACCCCTGTCCGAAATATTCGAGTTAGTGAAATGAGTCATTTTTCATTGAAAAGCGATTTAGTTAGTAAAAGTGAGTGAATAATTTTCTATTTTGTTGTTATCGTTTCCGTTGCTTTCATTTGTTTATTTGTTTTCTCTGAATCACTCTTTTTCCTTCTTACTGTTCTGAATTTCGAATTCCATTTCAATTTCATTCGTTTTCGTATTCACCATGTTTTAAAATAGTTTTTGTTTCTAACACTTACGGAATAGCTGTATTTTAATTTTTAGTGGGATTTAAAAATAATTTATTTTTAACTTTTGTTTCAGTTTGTTCTTGGCCGATCATTTCATTTAAATTTGTAAGGACAAAATTTTTTTTTGTCAACAAATTTGAAGTTTAAATTTATTTTATTTTCGTTTATTGAATGGGTTTGAATTCTAAACTAAATATTCTAACTAAACTAAATATTCTAACTAAATATTCATTGGCGACCGACGACGGCGACGTATAAATGCAAAAATGGGATTATTTTGTACGCATATTTTTTTTAAGTTAATCAAATGTATTTATCAATTAACTTATTTTTCAGTATGAGGATTTAACTACATTCAGTTCAATTGGAAAATAGTGGACAAAATGCTGTAACAACAATTCAAATGAATCCGAAAAAATTTTGCATTTAAATAAGCTGAATTTAAGAAAAATCAATTTATCCTAGGTAAATCTTAATCCATATTCGATTATTACCATCAAAATAAGACTACGTAAATACTCAAGCAAGGAAAAAATAATTTAATTAAAATTAAATTTTCGCAAAAACTAGAAGACATAAAATCATCTAGTTTTCAGTTTTTGATCAAAAACAAATAAGAGCAATGAATTCTAAAAAAAAAAAATTGTAAATAATCTTAAAGTTTTGAAAAATTACATTTAAATATTTTTTTAACTTTTTTTATCCAAATTTTGAGTTTAAAACAATGTTTTTCAAAAACTATGCATAGTTTTGATTTGATTTAAAAACTGGCTCATAGATTAGAACGTTGGCTTTAAAAAAATGTATAAAACTTAATTGTAGGTATTATCGTTATTTTTTAATTTTTTTTTCCATTTAACACACATATTTTTTAAATTGCCCCTACCGCCTAAACGGGGGAGATAGACCCCCCCTCCCACAGTAAAAAATGCTTATTTTTGGCTGTTCTATTCAAATCCGTCATTAAACTTTGTCGCCTGAGTTATCGTACCCTCCCCAAAAATTTGAATTAAAACAAATTTTTAGGATGACAAAATATTGTTAAACTAAAGCATCTCAACACGGCCTTTTGTTTCTTAAGCTTAAGCTCCAGACAAAAATTGTTCTTTAATGTGTTTGAACTGCTTTCACTTATAAAATAATATAAAAATGCAAATACAAAAATATTTGACTATATTTTGCTTTATCCCTGTGCTTTCTTTTTTTTTAAATCTATGTACGAGTACGTTAGTGATTTTAAAATCAGTTATAAGAAATTCGAAAATAATTTAATAAATTGAACAAAAATATGTGTATGATATACATGGTAGGTATGATATACATACATACCTACTGCAACCCAAACAACAACATTAAAACAAGTTCTTAACTTGAAATTAGGAATTTGGGTCAGAAAAATTGTGTCTCAAAGTCCACTCAAATATTTTTTTGTGTTGACAAAAAATAAAGGGGCTAGGTCGGGCTTAATGTAGACGGCACGAATTCAACAACAGCAACAGCATCAAAATTTCGGCCAAGTCTATAGAATATTATACAAACATATAGATAATAATCATTCTCAAAAAGTTCCATTTTAAGCAAAGCACACACGGGCTTATACATTATTATGCAGAGCTTACCTACAGTGGGCCCGACCACGCTATTGGCAACACACAAACAAAACGCAACAAAAAATTTCGCTTTCGACAGGTTTGGTGTTGGCGTCATACCAGCTAATCACACTGCGCAACAAGTTAGGTCATACATGTGTAGACTGATGAATGATCGTGGTGATGAGCACACACAGAAATTATCTGAACGAAATGAATCCAGACAAATTTGTAAGGATGTTTGTGTACCTTAGGTGTGTGCCTGTGTGAATAGAGAGGAGACAAAGAGAAGAATCAAAAAGATAATCATTAAAGCCATCTCACATAAAAATAAGTACCGTTATTCAAAAGACCTGCTGACATACTTCCGCGATCAACAGTGTATAGTCACACTGAAATATACACTAGCAATACTCCTAGGTACCTACCTACATATACAAGTATGTATGTAGTTAGTCAGGTAGATGTACATAAATACAGATACCCGTTTGGATCAGTTATGATGATGATGGGAAGCAGGGGCATAGTCAAGCATAGGACTTTTGGGTAATAGCGGGGAGTCGCGGTAGGTTTTCGACTAGCGAAGACTGCGACTACGACGGACGGTTGGCACAGATTTGTTGGATTTGTGTGGTCGTGTCGTCGTCGTGCCTGGGAGCTTCAGATTTATGTGTGTGATGGAGATTTTTTTTTATTTCTTTCATTTTTCCTCATGTTCATCCGTAACGAAGAAAGAATTTGTGTACTATGACGATGCTGATCGGCGGTCGTTGTGTAAAGTGGGGAGCAAAAGAGAAATGAAATTATTTTTGTGGTGTCGTCATTGTGACTCGTTGGCCTGCGCCTGAGCATGACACAGAAATGGAGTAAAATTTTTCGTAGGTTTGAAGTGAAGGCTTGCAGCATTAGCATTAGACAAAAAGCACGCAAATGGGGTGGCTCTATTAAACGGACACGTAGAATTGTGGATAGGTACCTAATGTGTGTCGCTGCCGAGGTGCTGACGCAGCGCCGCCGCGCCGCAACTACCTAAAACTAGATTTTCTTGCACCTGGTCCGAGGTTATACTTTTTATCTTTGACCGTCATTTCTAGTTTTTAGAGGTTATGAATGAACACAGCAAAATGTTGCGGAAGCTAGTCTTTGCACTGATGGGAGCTTTTTATTTTAATATTTTTTTTATTTACATACGAGTGTCGACGGTCAATTTGCATG